>SJXQ01000213.1:272024-290402 GCA_006408695.1 Aepyceros melampus | reverse complement strand
GGGGATGCCGGAGATGGGAGGGTGGTGGCAGGGATGCTGGGAGCCTTCCGGAGGGTTAGGAGAAGCTGGGGGAAGAGGAGGAGGAGGGGGAGGGATGCGGAAGCCGGGGCTTGGGCCTACGCTGGACCCCAAGTAGGCGGGAGGGTGGAGAAGGGTAGGGGCTCCGCCTGCAGAGAGGGTCGTGGCCAGAGGGCCTGTGCACCGCTGGGAAGGGCCTGTGACTCGCCATTGATGTCCCCAGGCCCTGGTGGATGATACTGAGGATGTGTCCTTGGACTTTGGCAACGAGGAGGAGCTGGCGTTTCGGAAAGCCAAGATCAGGTGCGTTCTGACCCGGTAGCTGGGCAGGCACTCAGTGCTGCGGATTTATTCATTCAGGTTCATTCATTCAGGATGTACTGAGTACCTGGTGTGTGCCAGACGTCGGGCTCCCAACACACCCAGGAGAGATCAGACAAGGTCCTGCCCTCCTAGTCTGTGGTCTTGAGGGGAGGGGACTAACAGGTGAACAAAGATGTTAACAAGATAATTAGTGTGAGAAGAGTTGGGAAGAAAACAGGGTGATGAAACAGAAAGTCACTGGGGAGGCTAGCTGCCTTGTGCTTTTAGTTGTGATGCTGGAGAAGACTCTTGAGAGCCCCTTGAACTGCAAGGAAATCACACCAGTCAATCCTAAAGGAAATCAGTCCTGACCATTCATTGGAAGGATTGATGCTGAAGCTCAAATACTTTGGCTGCTTAATGCAAAGAGCCCACTCATTGGAAAGGACCCTGATGCTGGGAAAGGTTGAGGGCAAAAGGAGAATGGGGCAGCAAAGGATGAGATGGTTGGATGGCATCACTGACTCAGTAGACATGAGTTGAGCAAACTCTGGGAGATAGTGAAGGACAAGGAAGCCTGGCGTGCTGTGCAGTCCATGGGGTTGCAAAGAGTCGGACACAACTGAACAACTGAACTGAAGTGAGTGATGAGAGGCAGCCAGTCATGGGAGGCTCTGACCAAAACCTTCCTTGAAGAAGGAAAAGCAGGTTTAAGGGCCCAGGGTTGTGTTTGGAAGGTCAAAGGAAAGCCACTGTGTCTGGTGGCTAGCTGGGAGAAGACAGGGGTTGGCAGGAGGCTGGAGAGGTGGACAAGGGCTTGAATTTTTATTCTTGTCCCTCTTTCAACTCTAGCCAGTGAGATATTGTTGTTGTTTTAGTCACTCAGTCATATCTGACTCTTTTGTGATCCCATGGACCTTGGCCCACCAGTGTCCACGGGATTTCCTAGGCAAGAATACTGCACTGGGTTGCCTTTTCCTCCTCCAGGGGATCTTTCCGACCCAGAAATCGAACCCACGTCTACTGCATTGGCAGGCAGATTCTTTACCGTCTGAGCCACCTGGGAAGCCCCCAGCCAGATGTAGTGTTGGCTTAAAACAATAGAGATTTATTCTTTCATAGTTCTGAAGTCCAAAATCAGTTTCACTGTGGACTAAAGTGTCCACAGGACACACTGCCTCTGGAGGTTCTAGGGGAGAATCCGTTTCTTGCCTTTTCTAGCTTCCGGTGGTTTGCTGGCTGGTGACTCCTTCCTCTGCCTCTCAAGACGAGCATTGTAGCATCTTCCAGCCTCACTTTTATTTCACATCACTTTTTCCTCTCTATCAGTCTCCCTCCGCCTTCCTTTTACTGGGTTACTTGTGGTTGCATTTGTGGACCCACTTGGATAATCCAGGGTAGGCTTCCCATGTGAAGATCTTTAATGTGATCACACCCACAGAAGTCCCTTTGCCATAACAACTTAGTGACATTCACAGTTTCCAGCGGTCAGGGCCACGGATTGAGGGATTGTTCAGCCTACTGTAGTGACCAATGGGTGTCTTTAAGGAAAGATGCTGTGAGAGAACTGGAGTCCTGGGATAGCTTCTAGATCATCTAAACTCATTATGTGTTCAGTGTTGTTGGTTTTTTTTTTAATTTAATTGGAGGATAATTGCTTGACATCGTGCTAGTTTTTGTTGCACAGCTACATGACTCAGCTGCAAGAATAGGCATATCCCCTCCTGTTCGGACCACCCTCCTTTTGCCCCAGCCCTCTAGGTCATCACAGCACCGGGCTGAGCTCCCTGTGTCTACAGCGGTTTCTTTCTAGCTGTCTGTTTTACACATGGTAGTGTATGTAAGTCAGTGTACTCTCTCAACTTGTCCCACCCTCTCCTTCCCCCACTGTGTGCATAAGTCCATTCTCTACGGCTTATGTCTCTATTTCTGCCCTGCAAATAGGTTCATCAGTACCATTTTCTAGACTCCATATATATGTGTTCATATATGATATTTGTTTTTCTCTTTCTGACTTAACTTCACTCTGCATAACAGACTCTAGGTTCATTCACCTCACTACAGCTGACTCAGTCTTCATTGAGCTCCTCCTGTGTGCCCACGTCTGGGCTGGTGGCTGGGGACACGTGGTATACAGGACACACCCCCTACCTCTATAGCGTGGTCTGGTCTAGGGCAGGGATGGTCAGCCTCGACACTGCTGACATTTGGGGTCAGGTTCCTCTTGGTGATGAGGGTGTCCTGTGCATATTTAGCAGCATCTCTGGCTTCCGTTCACCACATGCCAGGAGCATCCCACCAGTGGGGTCTGCAGACAGTGCCAAGTGTTCCCTGGGAGGCTAACTTTCCCGGGTTGGAAACCACTGGTGTCAGGGTGTAGGGTATAGGCATCCCATGGCTGTTATGATTCAATGTTTTAAATGCTGTGATTTCAGAGGGGGAAGGAGAGGGTGGGATGAATTGAGAAAGGAGTACTGACACATGGACTTTCTCAAATGTAAAATAAGCCCTTGGAAATCTGCTGTGTGACACAAGGTGGGGCTCTGTGACAACCTCGAGGGGTGGGATGGAGTGGGAAGTGGGAGGGAGGTCCAAGAGGGAGGGGACATATGTATACCTGTGGCTGATTCATGTTGATGTATGGCAAAAGCCAATACAATATTGTAAAGCAGTTATCCTCCAAATAAAAATAAATACATTTAAATATTAAAAAAAATAAATGCTGTGATTGGCAAAAGCTTGGGCATTTATGGTGGCCAGGGGAGAAAGTGACAGCTAAGCTGAGGCCAAAGGATGGGTAGGAGTTAACTAAGAGTGTGGAGTGAGCACACACAAAGGCTTAGAGGGGAGAGCAAGAGCTTAAGGAGTTCACACTGGTTTACTGGAAAGTAGTTTGAGCAGAGGCTCAAGGGCAGAGGAATCAAGAAACAGAAGCTGGGAGCTTGGGCCAGGGCGCTGGCAGAGTGGAGGGGCTCAGAGGAGGCAGAATCAGCCAGCCTTGGTGGTGATCAAGATGTGGGCACAGTTGGGGATAGTCAAGGGTGATGCCCAGCCTCTGGCCTTGGGACCCAGGTGGAAGGGTACTTATGCGGGAAAGATGCTGAGTCCTGGGTGGTCTCTGTTGGCTTGTGGTGGAAAGCTCTAATGGCCAGGTTTGATTGGCTGCAGGGAAGAGAGGCTGGATCTGATTGGGCAGGGGGGAGGTCATGTGGGCTGCATTCAGATATCTGGGAGGTAGCAGGTCATGGACCTGTGCATGCCTGAGAGCTTTCAATCCCATAATCCTCTGGTGTGCCTAATGCACATCTCTGGTCCAGTCCTGGACCTGCTCAACCAGATTCCCACAGGATGAGCATCTCTAGTTGATTCTGATGCTCAAGAATATACAGATGATATCATTTATATGTGGAATCTAAAAAAATGGGGGGTGCAAACAAATGTTATCTACAAATCAGAAATAGAGTAACAGATGTAGAAAACAAACTTATGGTTACCAGGGGGAAGGGAGTAGGGATAAATTGGAAAATTGGGATTGACATATACATACTACATATATAAATATAAATACTATCATAAATAGGGCTTTCCTGGTGGCTCAGATGGTAAAGAAGCTGCCTGCAATGTGGGAGACCTGGGTTCGGACCCTGGTTTGGGAAGATGCCTGGGAGAAGAAAACAGCAACCCACTCCAGTGTTCTAGCCTTGAGGATTCCATGGACAGAGGAGCCTGGCAGGCTACAGTCCATGGAGTCACAAAGAGTCAGACACAACTGAGCGACTTTCACTCACTCATCTATCTAATAGATAACAAATAAGGACCTACTCTATAGCACAGGGACTCTATTCAATTCTCTGTAATGGCCTAATGCAATGGGAAAAGAATCTAAAGAAGAGTGGATATATGTATAACTGATTGACTTTGATGTAGCTAACACAGCATTGTAAATCAACTATCAGTTCAGTTCAGTCACTCAGTCATGTCTGACTCTTTGTGACCCCATGGACTGAAGCATACCAGGCTTCCCTGTCCATCACCAACTTCTGGACTTGCTCAAACTCATGTCCATTGAGTCGGTGATGCCATGCAACCATTTCATCCTCTGTCATCCCCTTCTTCTCCTGCCTTCAGTCTTTTCCAGCATCAGGGTCTTTTCCAATGAGTTAGTTCTTCGCATCAGGTGGCCAAAGTATTGGAGCTTCAGCTTCAGTATCGCCCTTCCAATGAATATTCAGGACTGATTTCCTTTAGGATTGACTAAAACTCAACTATAATTTTAAAAATATATAGAGACATAGCTCTAAATCCTGAGCATAAATGAAGTCACCCAGATAGCAGGATGGAGAAGGGGGTTCTTAACTGGAACCTGAAGCCGAGTCCAGGAACCCTCTGGAAACTATTATCTAAGTTTCACATGTATGTTGCTTTAAGAAAAGGACTCAGACTTTAATTATATTATCAAATGGACCCATGATCCAAACAAGTTAAGGCTCACTAATATCAGGCGGGAGAAGGCAATGGCACCCCACTTCAGTACTCTTGCCTGGAAAATCCCATGGACGGAGGAGTCTGGAAGGCTGCAGTCCATGGGGTCTCGACGAGTTGGACACAACTGAATGACTTCACTTTCACTTTTTGCTTTCATGCATTGGAGAAGGGAATGGCAACCTGCTCCAGTGTTCTTGCCTGGAGAATCCCAGGGACGGTAGAGCCTGCTGGGCTGCTGTCTATGGGGTCGCAGAGTTGGACACGACTGAAGTGACTTAGCAGCAGCAGCAGCAGTATCGGGTGAGAATTGTTATTTGTAAATTCCATGTTGAAATGGATTCCAGGTTGACTTTGAAAGGAGGTGAGATTACGGAGGGGTCCTATAGCAGGAGTCTGGGATTTCAGGGCTGCGTCTTCCTTTACTGCTTGCTGGCTTTGTGATTCTAGACAGTGTTCATCTTGTCTTGTTAAGCCGCCGTTGACCCATCTGTGAAAAAAGGGTACCTGTACCAACCTGACCTCCCCACGTGATTGCTATATACAGTTTGTTCAGTACATGTTTATCCAGCATCTGTGTATAGGTGCTGGCTAAGCCCTGGGGATAGAGACTTGGTCCCTTCCCTTCTTGTCCCTGGTTCCAGGTCAGTGAAGTGCAGTGTGGTGGGGAGAGCACCTTGCTGAATCAGTGAAGGATGTGACTCTATAGCACACCTGGGCAGGTAGGGGAAATGTTATTAATAGTGATGCTGTGTGTGTTTTTCCCCAGTGGGCTGCTTTTTTTTCTTTTCTTTTTTACTTTTTTTAGTATGGAAAAAAACCCACAACATAAAATTTACCATTTTTGAATGTTCAGTGCTGTTACATATATTTATGTTGCTGTAAAACAGATCTCCCGGACTTTTTCGTCTACAAATCTGAGACTCTTTCCCTTTCAATACCAACTCTCTATTCCCTCCTCCCTCCAACCCTTTCTTTCTGCCTTTCTGAATTTGACAACTTAATTTTTTTGCTTTTTGGCTATGCCACACAGTGTGAGAGATCTTAGCTCTCCTGCCAGGGACTGAACCCACACCCTCTGCCGTGGAAGCATGGAGCCTTTTTTTTTTTTTTTTAATATTTATTTATTTGGCTGCTCTGGGTCTTAGTTGTGGCATGTAGGATCTTTAGTTGCAGCAAGTGAACCCTTAGTGGCGGCATGTGAGATCAAGTTTGCTGAGCAGGGATCCATCCCAGGCGCCCTGCATTGGTAGCACAGAATCTTAGCCATTGGACCACCAGGAAAGTCCCTGAATTTAACAACTTTAGATACTCCATGTAAATAGAATCGTAGAGAATATGCCTTTTTATCGCTGGCTTATTTCACTTAACATAATGTCCTCAGTGTTCACCATGTTCTTCATATGTCAATTTCCTTCCTTTTAAAGGCTGAGGAATATTTCATTATGTGTACAGACCACACTTTGTTCATCCATTCATCTTTCAGTGGACACTTTGGTTGCTTCCATGTTTTAGCTCTTGTAAACATTACTGCAGTGAACATGGATGTACAAAGATCTCTTTAAGACCCTGTTTTCAATTCTTGATAGATACCCAGAAGTGGGCTGGTTGGGTCACATGGTAAATCTGGTTTTAACTTTTTGAGGAACTTTCATACTATTTTCCATAACACTTGAAGCATTTTACAATCCCACCAGCAATGCACAAGTTTCCAATTTTTCTACATCCTCACCAGCAACTGTTATTTTCTGTTTTTAAAGCGTCTGCCTCCAATGCGGGAGACCTGGGTTCGATCCCTGGGTCGGGAAGATCCCCTGGAGAAGGAAATGGCAACCCACTCCAGTATTCTTGCTTGGAGAATCTCATGGACTGAGGAGCCTGGTGGGCTGCAGTCCATGGGATCACAAAGAGTCGGACACGACTGAGTGACTTTACTTACTTACTTTTTCGGAGTAGCCATCCTGATGGATGCTAGCTGGTGTCTTATTATAGATTTGACTGCCTTTCCCTAATGGTTAGTGATGTTGAGCTGCTTCTTGTGTACATGTTTGCCACTGGCATATCATGTTTGGAGAAATGTCCATCCAAAGTCCTTTGCCTATTCTTTAATGAGTTATTGGAGTTTTTGTTGTTCAGTTGTTGACATTTTAAAAATATATTCTGGATATTAAGCTCTTATGAAACATATGATTTGCAAATGTTTTCTCCCATTTCACTGGTCACCTTCCCAATCTATTGATGGTGTCCTTCAGTGAACAAAAGTTTTTAAATTTTACGTAGTTCCATTTATGATTTTTACTTTTGCTGTCTTTGCTTCTGGTATCATGTTGTGTGTATGGAATATGTTTTTACTGAAATGTTCACATATCATAAACTCACAGTTTATACAATTCAGTGTGGTTTTTAGTATATCCACAAAGTGTGCAGTCATCCTCACTGTCTTGTCCCAGGATTTTTCATCACCCTGGATGGGAGTCCTGGACCCTTCAAGCAGTCACTTCCCATTTCTCCCCTCCCCCAGCCCCTGGAAGCCACTAACCTACTTTCCATCCCTTTGAGTTTGCTCGCTTTGGACAGTTCGTGTGAATGGGATCATGAGGTATGTGGCCTTTTATCTGGCTTCTTTCACTGAGCGTAATGTTTTCAAGCTTCCTCCATGTTTTGGCATGTCCTTCGCTACTTTTTATGGCTGAATCATATTTCATTGTCTGGCTAGAGTACATTTTCTGTATCCTTCATCAGTTGATGAACACTTAAGTTCTTTCTGCTCTCCTGGTTCTTTTGAATAATGCTGTGAACATTTATGTGGGGGCCTCCCGGGTGGCTCAGTAGTAAAGGATCCGCCTGCCAATACAGCAGATGCGGGTTCGAGCCCTGGGTCAGGAAGATCCCCTGGAGGAGGAAATTGCAACCCACTCCAGTATTCTTGCCTGGAGAATCGTGTGGACAGAGGAGTCTGGAAGGCTGCAGTTCAGGGGGTTGTAAAGAGTTGGACACGACTGAGTGACTGAGCGTGCACACATGCACACACGCTCGCACACACATATGAACATTCAGGTACAAGTTTATGTTTGAATATGTTTTTAGTTCTCTTGGGCAACAACCTAGAAGCCAAACTGGCCTGGCCAAATGGTAACTATGCTTTAGCCATGCTGTGTTGCAGACCAATTTTTAGTGAGTATTCTGGGCTTCTAGCGGCCTTGAGGAGCAGGAGGAGCCTGGACTCAAGTTCAGACATTCCCAGAATTGGGTCCTGGCTGCACCATTCCCCGGCCAACTAACTGTGGTTGTGGGTTTGACTTGGCAGACAGCCTCACAGGATGCAAATAGGCTTTCAGACATGGTGGCGAAGTGAGGAAGAATTCGCCTGCCAGTGCAGGAGATGCAAGAGACATGGGTTTGATCCCTGTGTCAGGAAAATCCCCTGAAGTAGAAAATGGCCCCTCCAGTATTCTTGCCTGTAAAATTCCATGGACAGAGGAGCCTGGAGGGCTACAGTCCATGGGGTCACAAAGAATCTGACACAACTGAGCGTACACACATACACACACCTGTTTACTTGGTTCTCTAGACATAGTATCATCATCTCACTGAGGGACTCTGCAGCTCCCTTCTCTATTTTCTCATCTGTAAAATGGAGATGAGGTTAGCTTTATCACAGGTTGTGTGGGGAGGACTCAACTGGGTGAAGAAAGTATAATATGTAATGAGGCCAGCGGGACCACTGACACCTTGTGTGTGCTTCATAAATGGTACCTATTCTCTGATCATAAGTGTGACTTTGATGTCCTGACTCTGGGCAGGGCTGGGGTGGAGCCTCAGTTGCAACAGGATGTCACACTGGGATTGTCCCTGGAACTGGGGACTGTCCCTCAGATGGAAAGTTTGGTTTATGCTTTCAAAGCACTGTCTTCACAAAATTCATTTGGACCCACATGTTTTGATTTCCAGTGGATTCCCATCTGAAGTGGGATGATGTCCTCTTTCTCTAGGCAGTTATTGGATCTGAGGATGGTCTCAGTTGTCAGGGCTGGTTTGCTGGTGGGGTTTGGTCAGTGTTCCGTGGTTGGTCCTAGTTCAGCCCAGTGGGGCTTAAATTGCGGGGACCGCTACCCTCTGGTCTCAGGCACCACTGGGAGTCCCCTGTTGGTGGGGCCAGGACCCAAAGCAGAAATCATTGGAATCAAAATCCGTGCCTAGCCTATCAAGTAGGATAATGTTTTGTCTTTCAAGAAGTGTCCCACTGTCCATTCACCTTTCCGTGATAGACACGCAAAGCTGTTCCTCAAAACGAGCTCCAGATGAAATTCTTGGCTGCTTTTAAGGGGAAGTTAGATTGAGTGAAAAGTAATAGCAAACTTACTATATGCGGGTACTGCAATGTTTTGCTCATAATATTCATTTAAGCTGTATTACAAACCTATGAGGGCTTCCCTGGTGGCTGAGACGGTAAAGAATCTGTCTGAATGCAGGAGACCCAGGTTCGATCCCTGGGTGGGGAAGATCCTCTGGAGAAGGGAATGGCAACCCACTCCAGTATTCTTGGCTGGAGAATTCCATGACAGAGGAGCCTGGTGGGCTACAGTCCATAGAGGTCACAGAGTTGGATACGGAATGAGCAACTTTCACTTTTTCACAAACCTGTGAAGTCAATACTGTGATTTTTTTAAAAAATTAATTTCAAGATGAAATAAATTGAAGGAAAGAGTTGAGGGATTGGCCTGAGCCGAGGTCACACAGCTGTGCCATTGCAAGGTGGGGATTTGAACCATTAGATCTGGCTCTGGAGTGGCATCTTAGGTTAGACTGTGCTTCGGGGAGTAGGTGTTCATGCAGGTGGGGATCCTTGGGGACAGGCACTGCCCTGGGATCAGCATTTTCAGGCCTTCCATCATTTGCTTCCTCCAGGAAGTCCTTCATATTTTCCTTGTGTAGATGAGAGTGTGCAATTGCCCCTCGTTTGCAGAGCAGGCTTTCTCAGCTCTCGGCACTGATACATGTGTGTGCTGTCACTCAACCATGTCTTGCGACCCTGTGGGCTGTAGCCTGCAGGCTTCTCTGTCCATCGGATTTCCCTGGCAAGAACACTGGAGTGATACTTGTTCTTTGTGGGGGCTGTCATGTGTGTTGCAGGATTTTAGCAGCCTCCTTGGACTCCACAACCAAAGATGACTCCAGACTCTGCCAAGTGATGTGCCCTTGGGGCAGAATTGCCCCTGGTTGAGAACACTGTTTAGATTTTTCTCTTGCTCTCTCTGGGGTTTGGATTTAGAGAAATTAAATTTGTATTTAAGGGGACTCAGAGCATGCTTGAGACCTCTGTGTTTGATGTTG
Organism: Aepyceros melampus; assembly: GCA_006408695.1. Classification (NCBI taxonomy): domain Eukaryota; kingdom Metazoa; phylum Chordata; class Mammalia; order Artiodactyla; family Bovidae; genus Aepyceros; species Aepyceros melampus. Next base: position 280,265 of record SJXQ01000213.1, on the reverse strand, counting down.
ACCCCTGAGAAGCTGATGGTGTGGCGGGGCAAGGAAGGAAGGGGGCAGGGAATGGTACAGATATGCCCCAGTGGTTGTCCATTATTCCCAGAAATCAAAACAGATACATCTCTGATTGTTCCACACACATTGTGCTACAACACACAGATGAGAGAATTTTGTTTTTTCTTTGTTGTTAGAAAGTCTGATTGCCTCAATAAGTGTGGACCCCTCACCCAGATCTCTGTCCCCATGACTTTGTGCAACAAACCACGCTGCCCCTGTCCCCACTCTAAAATCTATTTTAAAAAATATAGAAATAATGACACATAAGCAGGTCTCACAAAAGGCTGATTGTTTAATTTTAAGGAAGGTTCATGATTACCAAGGAAAATAACCCGCAGAATCAAGGAACTAGACAAATTTCAGTTCTCTTTGATTAGGACACAGAATTACATGTTTTGAAATTAACCCCTTACATCTCCATCTCCTTTAGTTCCCCTTCTTTATGTTTCTTGTTAACATAAAATTGATTACATAAGCAATGCCAATAATACCCAAGGGACATTTCTCTTAACCATAACTCACACAATTGAGGAAGGCATCGGGGATCAGAAGGAGGTGGTGGTCGGACATTGGTTGCTTGATGTTCCAAGCTTGACCATGTGGACCAGGAGTGTTTAACGCATCATTCATTTATTCCAGGGTTGACACTATTGACATTTGGGGCTGGACATTGTTTCTTGCAGGGACTGTCCTGTGCACGCTAGGATGTTTAGCAGCATCTCTGGCCTCTACCCACTAGATTCCAGAAGCAGTCCCCTAGTTGCAGCAGCCAAAAACATTTCCAGACGCTGCTGGCAAGGGACCCCAAATCACCTCCTATTTGAGAGCCACTGATTTATTTTTTCACTCACTCATTTATTCGTTAAGTCAAGAACACCTTTCAAGGACCTTCGTGTGCCTAGCACTGTTTGAAGGACCACAGAGAAAACTAGATGGGCATGGTCCCTGTCCTCGTGGACCTGACGTTTTAATTGAGAAGAGACAGTGAACGAGTCAGCAAGTAGCTAAACAAAGTAACATCAGAGGGTGGTAAGTGCCATGAGAAAGGGGGCCAGGTCCAGGCGGCACGTTTAGATTCTAGAGGGCTCAGAGAAGGCCTGCGAAGGTGCATTTGGACTGAGACCCAAATGGGAGGAGGAGCCAGGCATGGGAAGAGGCATGGAAGAAACTTCTGGCAGAGGGAGCACCAAGTGCAAAGGCCCTGGGGTGGGAGTATAGTCTAGGAGTTGTTGGAACCAGGCCAGGGTGTAGCAAGTGGGGAAGTGGGAGGAGGAGGCAGTTGGAGATTTGTTAGGGAAGAGCTGCGGGGGCTTTGAAAATTCTGATGGGAAATTGGAATTGCTCTGGGCAGTCTTTGGAGGGATTTGAGCAGGGGAGAGGCATGATCTGACTGACCCTTGAGAACGCTCCCAGTGACTGTTAAGTGGCCTCCAGGGCAAGAACAGTAGCAGAGAGATGTTAGGAGGCTGGTGAAGGGGCCAGGGTGAAAGGTGCTGGTGGCCTGGGCTGGCTGGACTCCAGGGACACACATGGGAACTTGGCTTAAATTGACCGTTGTCCCAATTCTGCCACCTGCTGGGACTTCTGAGATTGGACAGGGAAGGGCGAAGGCAGCAGGTCCCAGACGTATGTCACTGGGCCTGCATTCCCAAGGGATCTCAGCTCTTATCAGCATCCCCAGTGAAAGCAAACAATGGACCAAAACTTCAGGGCCTCCATTCCCAAAGATGCTGAGTCAGTAGGTGTTGAGATGGGTGTGACAGGCTTCTGCAATGAGATTCTGCTCTGAGCGACTTGGCATATTTTTCTAGGTTGTCTATTTCTGGATTAAGTAGGGAGTGGTGTGTGTGTGTGCATGCGTGTGTGTTCACCTTCATTAGAGTATGGGTAAGTATTGATAATGGGCTTCCCTGATGGCTTAGTGCTAAAGAATCCACCTGCGATGTGGGTTCAATCCCTGGGTTGAGAAGATCTGCTGGAGACGGAAATGGCCACCCACTCCAGTACTGTTGCCTGGGCAATCCCAGGGACAGAGGAGCCTGGCGGGCTGCACAGTCCATGGGGTTGCAACAGAGTTGGACACGACTGAGCGGCTAATCAGCAATAGCAGGAGTTGATGCAAGGCTCAGCCATATATTCTGAGGAGTGATGCGATGACATCTCCTTAATCAAGACTGGCTCAATAACTTCGGGTTGGAATCCAAGGGGAATGGCCTGGGGCTGGCCCTACTCCAGCCTGAAGGAAATTCTCTTCACACAGGGGCTCAGCCTTGGGTGTTCCATGGCCGATGACTCACTCCTCACGCATTACAGGAGTAAGGAGGCTTTCAGAATGACTCAGAAACAGCCACAGATGGTGTTAATGGATCCTCACATTTTCCCTAGCATTGCAATACAGACGTCTCTCTCCTCAGGATCGTAATATACTTTACAAAGTGCAAAGGAACAGTGAGCCAACTGATTCCAAGTCTCTGACATACTCTCTTGGACCAGGGATAATGATGAAGAGCCACTCAGTTGTGACCAACTCTTTGCAACCCCATGGAGTGTAGCCTGCCAGGCTCCTCTGTCCATGAAGCTTCTCCAGGCCAGAATTCTGGAGTGGGTAGCCATGCCCTCCTCCAGGGGATCTTCCCAACCCAGGGATGGAACCCAGGTCTCCCCCACTGCAGGTGAATTCTTTACCAGCTAAGCCACAAGGGAAGACCAAGAATACTGGAGTGGGTAGCTTATCCCTTCTCTAGGGGATATTCCCGACTCAAGAATCAGACTGGGATCTCCTGCATTGCAGGCGGATTCTTTACCAGCTGAGCTGTGAGTTCTTCTGTCAGGGGCTTCTAATGCCTGGTTGTCCTCAGTAGCTGCTCGTGAATGAATGTGTTGGGGGCTGCAGCGTGGTGATATTCTAAGCACACTATCATTCCATCTCCATCTGTGAGCTGAAGTAATCTAGAAAGAGAAATTCCCCCTCTTCAAATAAATTGCAGGATATACTATACAGAGAAAAGGCATAATAATTGCTCCATGCTTGCCCTTCATTTTTCCATTTTCCAAGTGATGAGTTTTGTTCCCCAGCATCCCCCATAAGTGACCACTGAGGGTTTTGCATAAGTATCATATGACTCAAGGATTCAGACATTCTTATTGCTGTTCAGGTTCTCCCATCTTTGGCCATGGGAGCGTCTACCCATTGGCCTCTGAGTGTTTTGACCTGGCGCTCAGAGTCTTTGACAGCTTCCTTGTAATCTGGGATGTTCTGATCCCGTATTCATTTCTTATCATATTCATTTCTCCATCTGTGCCTGGAGGCATCACTTCTCCAGGGAGCTCTGGCTCCTTTGGAGAACGGAGTTTAGAAGCCACAGTCTGGGTTTGCCTCCTGTGCCAGCTCTCCGTCTCTGTGACCAGGGAGTGCATCAGGCAGGGCTGATATTAACAGCATCTCTTAGTGGGTGTATTTTGGGGAGTCACGATTGTCACTAAGCATGTGTCCCCTTTCAGTTGCTCCATGGGTCTCTGCGAGACAGCTGACAGGTGGGACAGTGATGAAACTCTGGGCGGATTCTGCCCCTCAGAGTAGCGGCTAGACTGCAGGGCACCTTTGTGCAAATCAGAAGAGATGACCCTTCCACCTTTTCTTGGGCAGATGGTTCCTCCAAGGCCTGCAGCTGAAGAGCTGAGCATGTGTGGATTTGCAGCGGCATCACCTGCACAACTGCTTCTTTGCTCCAGGCTAGGGGCAATTTGCTTCAAGACTCCCTGAGCTTCTGACCCCTCAACAGCAGAGTGGCTCTCTGTCCCTTTCCAGCCTCACTTATGTTCTCTGGGCTCATTTATCCCCAGGCAGGTGTTGTGAGTTGACTTATATCCTTCCCAAGAGATATATGTGAATGTCCTCACCTCCAGGGCCTCAAAATGTGACCTCACTTGGCAATAGGGTCTTTGCAGATGTGATTAGCTAAGATGAGGGCATCCTGGAGTAGGCTGGGGCCCTAGTCCCATATGATCAGTGTCCTTGAAAGAAGGCAGCTGTGTGAAGACAGACACGAGAAGGAGGCCACACAACAACACAGGCAGAGGCTGAAGTGATGGAGATACAAGCCGAGGAATCCCAAGGGTGCTGGCTGACGTCAGAAGATAGGAGAGGGGGCCTGGGATGAGTTTTCCTCTAGAGTCTCCGGAAGGAACCAAGCCTGAGACACAGAGATTTTGGTGTTTGTTTTGCTTTGATTTTTTTTTTTTTTTTGAGCACAATGAAATGATGGATTTTAAGACAGCATGATCTTGGTGTTACCCAGTTTGCTGTGTTTTGTTTTAGCAGCCCTGGGAAGCAAATACAGCACTCTCCTATATCCCTGCCACTCTGAGGGTGGTCCATGGACCAGCAGCATCAGCATCACCTGGGTGCTCATCAAAACGCAGACTCTTGGGCCCCACCCAGACCTCCTGAATCAGAGTCTGCATTTAACAAGCGAGCCAGGTGGTGGCGGTCCAGTGACCAAGATGCTGTGCTTTCACTGCTGAGGGCCCAGGCTCAGTCCCTGGTCAGGGAACTAAGATCCCACAAGCCTTAAAATGGAAAAAAAAAAAAAAAAGGCAAGAGAGCCAGGTGGTGTGTATGTGCAAAAGCACTGCGTCAAACAATAGTATGAGAGGAATGATTAGCCACCAGGGCAAATGCACAGTTATTTCTGATAAGAGCGAGTATTGAACTCATTATTGAACCAGGCAGTATACTGAGTCCTTCTTTGCCTGTGATTCTCACGTAATTTTCCTGGCAGCTCCGTGCAGTTGGTACTTCTTACTCCAGAGAACACGATTCACACTAACAATGATTGAATGACATCTCCTGGTGTTGTGCAGTTCAGTATTCCTGACTCTTATCCCATCTTACAGATGAGGAAACTGGGACACACAGAGAGGTTAAGTCACTTAACTCAAGGTCACACAGGTCCTCAGGGGTGGAGCTGAGATTTGAATCTATGAATTTGTCTCTGAGCTTGTACCCAGGACCCTCTCTACTCACCTCGCCTGCCCCCCCAAAGGAGAGCCGATGAAGGCAGCGTGTCTCTCTCTTCCTCCCCACCCCAATGTCTTCTCCCTTTTAAATTGTAAAATAACACATAACATCAATTGACTGTTTTAACCATTTGGGAGTGAACGATTAGGGGCTTCCCTGGTGGTCCAGTGGCTGAGTCAGAGCTCCCAGTGTAGGAGGCCGAGTTCCATCCCTGGTCAGGAAACTAGGTCCCACAATCTACAACTAAGACTTGGCACAGCCAAGTAAATAAATAAATATTAAAAAAAATAATGATTCTGAGCTTGTACCCAGGACCCTCTCTACTCACCTCGCCTGCCCCCCCAAAGGAGAGCCGATGAAGGCAGCGTGTCTCTCTCTTCCTCCCCACCCCAATGTCTTCTCCCTTTTAAATTGTAAAATAACACATAACATCAATTGACTGTTTTAACCATTTGGGAGTGAACGATTCAGGGCTTCCCTGGTGGTCCAGTGGCTGAGTCGGAGCTCCCAGTGTAGGAGGCCCGAGTTCCATCCCTGGTCAGGAAACTAGGTCCCACAATCTACAACTAAGACTTGGCACAGCCAAGTAAATAAATAAATATTAAAAAAAAATAATGATGCGGTGGCATTTAGGATGTTGACAGTACTACGGAGCCATCCTAACTGTCTCATTCCAGAATAATTTCATCACCCCAAAAGGCAACCCCATAGCCATGAATCAGTCACTCTCTGTTCCCCGCAGTGCCCCCAGCCTCCGATAACCACTTACCTGCTTTCCGTCTCTGTGAGCTGGCCTATTCTGGACTTTTCACAAGAATGGAACCCTACAATGTGGGACCTGTCATGTCTGACTTCTTTCACTTAACATGTTTTCCAGGTTCCTCTGTGTTGTCGTATGCATCGATAGTACTCCAATAATTTCTTCATGTTTTGTTTTGTTTTTTTCTCAGTTGTTAAATATGCATGACAAAAAAATCTACCATTTTAAGCATCTCAAGTCGGTGGCAGTAAGTCCATTCAGACTGTTGGGTCACTGTGATCACCATCCGCCTCTAGAACCCCTTCAACTCTCCACATGGAGATCCCATGTCTGTGAAGCAATCACCTCCCATTTCTCCTCCTCCAGCCACCAGGACCCTATATTCTGCTTTCTGTCTGTGAATTTGCCTCTTCCGGTAGCTTACGTGAGTGAAATCTTACAGTGTCTGTGTGTTTGCGTCTGGCCCCTTTCACTGAGCCTAAGGTTGTCAAGGTTGGCCCACACTGGAGCAGGTTTTGGCACTTCATTCCTTTTCATGGCTGAGTGAAACCCCATTGCATGGACAGTCCGTTGGTGGACTTTGGGGCCGTTTCCGCCTCGTGGTGACTGTGAACGTTGCCTCCGTGAAACTGCATGTGCAAGGTTTTGTTTGAAGGCCTGTTTTCGGCTCTTCTGCTTTCCCATTTCATTTGAAAATGCTGGGTCTTTAAGGAATCTGGTCCATGGTTTGCACAGCAGCAGTGATGGGGAGTGGGCAATAGCTAGGATCTGTGGGGAAGAATCAGCCCTGGTGCCCCTCGAGGAGAAGCTCGGGTCCCCGCAGAGGGCCCAGCCAGGGCTGACGGCCAGGGGCCCACTGACCCATCTCTGGGAGTTCCCTTTGCCCAGCATTTTGCAGCTCCACATACCAAACTGATTGGAGAAGGGCATGGCAACCCACTCCGGTCTTCTTGCCTGGAGAATCCCATGGACAGAGGAGCCTGGAGAGCTACAGTCCATGGGGTCACAAAGAGTTGGACATGACTTAGCGACTCAACCACTATACCCAGCTGATAAAGATGGGATGTCTCTTTAAAAAGAAATAAAGAACAGAAACTAGAGGGGAAAACTGCGGCGGCCAGAGGGAAGTCTGTTTTTTTTATTCACTTCCATACTCAGACCTCTGTCGTGCTGCTGACCTTTGAATCAAAGCTCTGAGCGCTTAGCAACCAGCATCTGTTGAGACATCCCAGCAGCCCCAGACCTTCCTTCCTGGCCCAGATGTTGGGCGAGGATGAGGATGTGCTGTTATCTGAAACAAGAAGTTGGAGTCTGAAGGGTGATGGCGCTAATGTTGCATCTGGAGCATTCTAGAAAAGTCCGTCTAGCCCCCACAGCTCACCCGCTGGGTTAGCAAGACTTTTTAAAGTGTGAGTTCCTTCCTCCCTCTTTGTCCTCATGACTGAGTTTACCTTGAAAATGGAGCAAAGGAGGACTCCTGGATGGCAACGAGCATGCAGATCTCATTAAAATGAAGATTTGGGCTCAGGAGGCCTGGGGTAGGCCACTGATCCTGCCTTGCTAACAAGCTCCAGGGCACGAGGGGAAGGGAACAGGTGGATATGGTCTTAGCTGTCACTCTCTGGGGTCCCCTTCCCTGCCACATCTTCCTGGTGACACACTGCTCTTAGCGTGAGAGCCACCTGACCCTAAGTGGGTGTCAGGGCTGAAGAAATACAGAGTAGCATCCCACTTCTTTTCACAATGAGGAAAAAGCATCCAATGGAAAGCATCCAAAAAGATCATCACCAGCCAAGGCTTTTTCTCACTTTCTCCCATTCTCAAAAAGTTTGACCATGAATGAGTAAAACAGTGTGTAGAATGAGTTAACAACATGCCCCACTCTGGTCTGGCACCACAGGTGTTTTTCCTTCTAGAAGCTTTGGCCATCTGAGGTTAAATGCTATTCTCCCATTTTATAGATAAGTAAACCGAGGCTCTGAGCGGTTTAGTGCCCTGTCCAGAACCATGTACACAGCAAGGATGGAGTTTCAGTGTGGATCAAGGCTTTCTGTCTTTCACTGTACTGACTGTCCACTTTGGAGGTGGGGTGGGCATTTTTACTCTATAGAGAGGGGTGGCCTTTCTTTTTTGCAGAGGAATTGGTAAGCCCAGAAGAAAGGACCTATTTTCTGGAATTTTCCTTATGCATACAGCTGTAACAGCCAGTTAATCAACTGGGGATTTTTAGGTCTGATTTTTTTTTTTGACCACAGATGGCCCCCAGAATAGCTACCTGTAGACCTTTGATTCTTTTTCTTCTGAAATGTGCCTTGCCTCGATGCAAAGTCGAGTCTACCTCTGATGATTTCTTTATTTTTCTATTTTTTAAATTCAGATTTACATAAAAGTACAGAGAACAATGCCCCTGGTGTTC
>SJXQ01000213.1:254155-271714 GCA_006408695.1 Aepyceros melampus | reverse complement strand
CCCCGCCCCCAGATTATTTTGGAGCAAATTCCAGACATCATCTCAGATGCTATTTTTGTAGCAAAGTAAAGGAAGGAGAAAAGATACTGTTTCCTCAGACCTTTGCCACAGTGAAAAGCAGAAGGCTTTTCAGAGTATTTGAAAGATGATAGGAATATTTAAAATAGGATATTTGATAAAGAATTAGTTTTCAAAGTATTTTAAACCAATAAAGGGCAACTTTTAAAGAGACTATTAAATCACTGTGGAATGGAGAATTAAATCAAACTTTTGCCCCCAATTTGAATGTGCTATAGAAGTTTGTAGGGAGATTTCCCTGGCAGTCCAGTGGTTAAGACTTCACCTTCCATTGCAGGGGGTATGGGTTCGATTCCTGGTTGGGAAGCTGAGATCCCACACGCCTCTCAGGTGAAAAACCAAAGCATGAAACAAGCAGTATTGTAACAAATTCAATAAAGACTTTAAAAATGGCCCATCTTAAAAAAAAAAAAAAATCTTAAAAAAAAAGGAAGTTTGTTGGGAAGGGGATGTGTGTGCCTGGGGTCCATGGTCCTGTCCAACCCCACCCCTGACTTTACTCTGGCTAGACAGAGCACCACCCCCAACCTGTGACCATTTTTAAGAGTGGTTTTAGGTTTACTGAAAAACTGAGCAAAAAGTACAGAGAGTTCCCCTAAGCCCCTCCCCACCCCAAAGTTCCCCCTATGGTTAACATATTGCATTAGTGCCATACATTTGCTGTGATGAACCAGTGCATTGTTAGCTGAAGTCCATAGTTTCCATCAGGGCTCATCCTTGGTGGTGTACCTTCCTTTGTTGCTGTTTAGTTGCTCAGTGTGTCTGACTGTCTACGATCCCATGCACTGCAGCACGCCAGACTTCCTTGTCCTTCACAGTCTCCCAGAGTTTGCTCAAACTCATGTTCATTGAGTCGGTGATGCCGTCTATGCTGCTGCTGCTAAGTCCCGCCAGTCGTGTCCGACTCTGTGCGACCCCATAGACGGAAGCCCACCAGGCTCCTCTGTCCCTGGGATTTTCCAGGCAAGAACACTGGGTGGGTTGCCATTTCCTTCTCCAATGCATGAAAGTGAAAAGTGAAAGGGAAGTCGCTCAGTCGTGTCCGACTCTTAGTGACCCCATGGACTGTAGCCTACAAGGCTCCTCCATCCATGGGATTTCCCAGGCAAGAGTACTGGAGTGGGGTGCCATTGCCTTCTCCGGATGCCATCTATAGGCTTTGACAAATGTATAATGGCGTGTATCCACCATGACAGTGTCATACAGACCAGTTTCACTGCCCTAAACGTCCCCTGGGCTCCAACTATTCATCCTCCCTGTCTCTAAATGCTGGCAACCATTCATCTTTTTCCTCTCTCTGTAGCTGAGGCTTTTCCAAAATGTCATAGAGTTAGGTCCATACAGTATGTTGTCTTTTCAGCCCGGCTTCTTTCACTGTGTAGTATGCATTAAGGTTCCTCCATGTCTTTTCATGGCTTGAGAGCTCACTTCTTTCTTGTGCTGAAAATAAAATATTCCTTTGTGTGGATGTACTATGATGTATCCATTCACTTATAGAAGGACATCTTGGTGCTTCCAACTGGGGGCAGTTATGACTAAAGGGCTTCCCAGGTGGCAAAAAACCTGCCTGCCAGTGAAGGAGATGTAAGAGACACAGCTTTGATCCCTGGCTTGGGTAGACCCCCTGGAGGAGGGCATGGCAACCCTCTCCAGCATTCTTGCCCAATTGGAGGAGACTGGTAGGCTATGGTCCATGGGGCCGCAGATTTGGACGCGACTGAATGACGAAGCAGCAGTAAATCGCATTCGTCCTCAATGTACAGGTGGATGAATTTTTATATAGATGCCCACGAGGGATCAAGATGTGGGACATCTCCAGCATCACAAGCCCTCTTGTGTGTCAGTCACTGCCCCTCTTACCTTCACCACTCCGACTTCTAGCACAATCCATTGTTTCTGCCAGGCGGGCAGCTCCTGCCCTATAGCTTTGGAAGTAGGTGGTGAAGTAGTGGGGAGAGGTCATTACTGGCAGTTTGATTCATTTTGGTTTGTCTTGAAGGAGCCTAATTTCGTCATCAAATTCTTCCTGCCTGTCTAGAGCAGGGATTGGCATGAGTTCTGGTTAGATATCTTCAGCTCTGCCAGAGAATGGGTGAGCATGGCTGCGTTCAAATAAAACTTTATTTACAGAAACAGGAAGTGGGTCAGGTACGGCCCTTGGACGCGAGTTCGTGAATCCAGGATGTTCTCAGTCGCTAAGTCATGTCTGACTCTTTGCCACCCCTTGTACTGTAGCCCACCAGGCTCCTCTGTCCATGGAATTCTCCAGGCAAGGATATTGGGAGTCGGTTGCCATTTCCTACTCTAGGGAATCTTCCCAACCCAGGGATTGAACCCACATCTCGTGTCCCCTGCATTGGCAGGTGGATTCTTTACCACTGATCCACCAGGGAAGCCCCAAAACCACGATAGAGCAGTGATTTTCCTTTGTAAAGTTCATGTCCAGTTGTTGTTCAGTTGCCAAGTTGTGTCTGACTCTTTGTGACCCAATGGACCGCAGCACACCAAGCTTCCATGTCCCTCATCATCTCCTGGAATTTGCCTAAGTTCATGTTCACTGAATCAGTGATGCCATCCAACTATCTCATCCTCTGTCGCTCTCTTCTCCTTCTGCCTTCAACTTTTCCCAGCATCAGAGTCTTTTCCAATGAGTCGGTTCTTTGAATCATGTGGCCAGAGTATTGGAGCATCAGCTTCAGCATCAGTCCTTCCAGTGAATATTTAGGGTTGATTTCCTTTAAGACTGACTGGTTGGATTTCCTTGCAGTCCAAGGGACTCTCAAGAGTCTTCTCCAGCACCACAACCTGAAAGCATCATGTCCAGGGCCCACTCCAAATCTAAACCCACATGTCATGGGACCAGGGCAGCCTTGTGAGCATGTTAAGGCCTCCTCAAGGTAACTTTCAAGCACATACCATGCAAACCTACTGGGTTTCCCTCCACAGGGGGAGACAAGATGTGTGCTGGGCCCAGAACTGTGAAAGTGGCTTTGAATTTAAACAAAAGCCCAGCTAGACCCCCTGACCTTGACTTAGGTAATCTCATTTCCCTTTTCACCAACTCTCATTCTCTCCTCTTCCTCCTCTTGAGATAACAGGCTTCTGTCCTGGGGTGGAGGGGGCAGGATGGATACTGATCAGAAAACACTTCTGTAAAAGCAGTAAAGAACCCACCTGCCAGTGCAGGTGCACATTCGATCCCTGGGTTGGGAAGATCCCCTGGAAGAGGGCATGACAATCCAGTCCAGTATTCTTGCTGGAAAACCACATGGACAGAGGAGCCTGATGGACTAGTAGTCCATGGGGTCACAAAGAGTCGAACTGACTGAGCACACACAGTTGAGGATGAGGAAGTTTCCTTGGTGAAAGCGGAGGGGCTGGGGCATTACAGGGGAGATCAGGAGTCTTGGGGGATCCCTGCAGAGATGAAAAGTCAGCCCCTGGGGAAAGAGAGAAAGAGAGTGTGGTCAGAGGGGGAATTTTACAGTTTGGCTCCTTGGACGGGTAATGGTTTTGAGCACATGTGAGGTTGTCAGCTGTTCGCAACGACTGAGCATGGTGTGTGTTTCAGGCACTGTATACCTGCCACCTTCACTTGATCTTTTTAAGCGAATAATCTCGGCAGGGGCTCCTGTGGGCCCCTCTCATTTTACAGAAGTGGAGACTGAGGCAATGAGAAGTTCTGTAGCTTAGGCACGGCTGTGGAGCTACTCAGAGGTTGGAGCCAGGACTTGGACCCTGGCAGTCGGGCACCTCTGTACTGTTTGCCTCTCAAGGCGTGGGCACCAAGTGGGTGCCTGGGATGAGGGAGTTGGAAGCTGGTGGCGTTGAGAGGTGGAGGTGACTGTTGGCTCACGTGTGCTCCAAGGCTGTAGAGGTGGCCAGAGAGAAGGCTGAGGGCACAGGGAACCCCATATCAGGGAAGGGTGGGTAGGCTCAAACCATGGCCTTCCAAACTCTCAGAATTAGAAAGCTGATCTCTGAGCTCACATTTGTGTTAGCAGAAGGAGAGGGGTAAGCTGAGGCCCAGGCAAGGCAGACTCAGGGAAAGGGGGTGAGGGTTTGGAGGGCTGTCCAGAGAATAGCCCACGTAAAACAGGGTTAAAGCAGTATTTGAAAGTACAATAGGCGTCCTTTTCTGCTTGCTTTGGGCTTGGTTTAGATACTTAAAACAACAGCAGCAACAATAATGATACCGTCCATTCAAGTTAAGGAAACAGTTAACCAGGACTCAGTTAAAGCAGAACCTTCCAACAAGTGGAATTTTTTCTGCATTTTATTTCAGGAAACCACAGTCAGAAAAAGAAAAATAGTGGGTGGGCAGGGGATTTATTTGAAGGCATAACTTCCAGGTTTCACCCTGGATTAGTGAACACTTGGGCCTCTGTATACCTTTTTAAGTCTATATTGTTCTACAAAAAAGACAGATGTTCCCAGTAAGCCCAAAGGGACTGGATTACAAGGTTCAACACAACAAATATTTGCTGAGATCTTAAAGTCAGGTGCTCTTGAAGGTGAAGGTGAAGGTGAAGGTGAAGTCGCTCAGTCGTGTCCGACTCTTTGTGACCCCATGGACTGTAACCTACTAGGCTTCTCCGTCCATGGGATTCTCCAGGCAAGAATACTGGAGTGGATTGCCATTTCCTTCTCCAGGGGATCTTCCCGACCCAGGGATCGAACCCGGGTCTCCCGCATTGGAAGCAGACGCCTTAACCTCTGGGATATAAAAATGGTCTCTTCCCTCAAAGGACATTGGAAAAGGATTCATTTATCTTTGCGTGGAGGGCTTCCCAGGTGGCTCAGCGGTAAAGAATATGCCTCCAAGCAGGAGACTCAGGTTTGATCCTTGGGTTGGGAAGATTCCCCTGGAGGAGGAAATGGCAACCCACTCCAGCATTCTTTTCTTTTTTTAAATAATTTTATCTATTTATGGCTGGGCTGGGTCTTTGTTGGTGCACGAGGGCTTTCTCTAGTTGCAGAGAGTGGGGGCTACTCTTTGTCACAGGCCCTAAAGCACGCAGATTTCAGTAGTTGTGGCACATGAGTTTAGTTGCTCCGCAGCATTGGAATCTTCCTGGACCAGGGATTGAACCTGTGTCCTCTGCATTGGCAGGCTTTTTCTTATCCACTGCACCACCTGGGAAGTCCCCACTCCAGCATTGTTGCCTGGGAAATTCCATGGACAGAGGAGCTTGGCAGGCTACAGTCCACAGAGTTGCAAAGAGTTGGACACGATTTAGCAACTAAGTATGCAACACGTGCATCTTTGGGTGAAGGGGGTGAAATTATGTTAAGACAGTGAAATGGGGCTACTCTTTGTCACAGGCCCTAAAGCACGCAGATTTCAGTAGTTGTGGCACATGAGCTTAGTTGCTCCGCAGCATGTGGAATCTTCCTGGACCAGGGATTGAACCTGTGTCCTCTGCATTGGCAGGCTTTTTCTTATCCACTGCACCACCTGGGAAGTCCCCACTCCAGCATTGTTGCCTGGGAAATTCCATGGACAGAGGAGCTTGGCAGGCTACAGTCCACAGAGTTGCAAAGAGTTGGACACGATTTAGCAACTAAGTATGCAACACGTGCATCTTTGGGTGAAGGGGGTGAAATTATGTTAAGACAGTGAAATCCTCAATAATGTGTAAGGCAAAAAGAGCTATCAGAGGAGGATTTCCCTGGCGGTCTAGTGGTTAAGACTCTGCGTTTCCACTGCAGGGGGCATGGATTTGATCCTGGTTTAGGGAACCAAGGTCCCACATGCCATGTGGCGTGATCAAAAGAAAACAGTATAAGAGATTCCCAGAGTGTTGTCTTCTGGAACAATCAGGTTTGGAAGGGCCATGTGATCACATCTAATTCTTAAATGCCTCTGGTTCGGTCAGATGCCAGGAGAGCTTGGCATCTGAAAGGCACAGGTGAGAACCTTCTGGAGAACAGCTGGCCTTGGGCACAGCCCCTTCTTCCTTTGCAAGAGGAGGAGTAAGTGCTGAGGTTATCACACACCCTGCATCTGAATCTTAGCTGACGTCCCTGTGGGAGTCAGGAGCCCACCATGCTACAGGAGCTTCCAGGGTGCTCACCCTAACCGCCTTCCTTCTCAGAGATCCAGCAGGCTCGTCCCCTGAAGGCCTGCTGGCTGCCTTTAGATGTGGCAGTTTGGAGGCTTCCAGGCCCTGTGAAACACAGCCTGCGGCATTTTGTTGACATAATTAGTGGCTGTCATTTAAAACTCAGATTTCCCACAAAAGATCTAGGTTTCTAGCTTCCTGCAGAGATATCGGGTCTGGCAATACTAGGTTAGTTTGCTGGTATCAAGTTGCCTGCCCAGCAATGAATTGCTACCTGTCATGGGGCAGAAAACTAAGATCATGGCATCTGGTCCCATCACTTCATGGCAAATAGGTGGGGAAACAGTAGAAACAGTGGCTGACTTTATTTTTGGGGGGCTCCAAAATCAACATTCAGAAAACAAAGATCATGGCATCTGGTCCCATCACTTCATGGGAAATAGATGGGGAAACAGTGGAAACAGTGTCAGACTTTGTTTTTTGGGGCTCCAAAATCACTGCAGATGGTGACTGCAGCCATGAAATGAAAAGACGCTTACTCCTTGGAAGCAAAGTTATGACCAACCTAAACAGTATATTCAAAAGCAGAGACATTACTTTGCCGACTAAGGTCCATCTAGTCAAGGCTATGGTTTTTCCTGTGGTCATGTATGGATGTGAGAGTTGGACTGTGAAGAAGGCAGAGCGCCAAAGAATTGATGCTTTCGAACTGTGGTGTTGGAGAAGACTGTTGAGAGTCCCTTGGACTGCAAGGAGACCCAGCCAGTCCATTCTGAAGGAGATCAGCCCTGGGATTTCTTTGGAAGGACTGATGCTAAAGCTGAAACTCCAATACTTTGGCCACCTCATGCGAAGAGTTGACTCATTGGAAAAGACCCTGATGCTGGGAGGGATTGGGGGCAGGAGGAGAAGGGGATGACAGAGGATGAGATGGCTGGATGGCATCACTGACTCGATGGACGTGAGTTTGAGTGAACTCCGGGAGTTGGTGATGGACAGGGAGGCCCGGCATGCTGCGATTCATGGGGTCGCAAAGAGTCGGACACGACTGAGCGACTGAACTGAACTGAAAATCACTGCAGGTGGTGACTGCAGCCATGAAATTAAAAGATGCTTACTCCTTGGGAGAAAAGTTATGAGCAACCTAGAAAGTGAAAGTGAAGTTGCTCAGTTGTGTCCAACTCTTTGGGACTCCATGGAGCCCACCAGGCTCCTCTGTCCATGGGATTCTCCAGGGAAGGATACTGGAGGGGGTTGCCATTTCTTTCTCTAGGGGATCTTCCCGACCCAGGGATCAAACCCAGGTCTCCTGCATTGCAGGCAGATGCTTTAACCCTCTGAGTCTCCAACCTAGACAGCATATTAAAAAGCAGAGACATTACTTTGTCAACAAAGGTTCGAGGAATTGAGCACTGAGGAATTGATGTTTTTGAACTGTGGTGTTGGAGAAGACTGCAAGGAGATCCAACCAGTCCATCCTAAAGGAGATCAGTGCTGAGTGTTCACTGGAAGGACTGATGCTGAAGCTGAAACTCCAATACTTTGGCCACCTGATGCGAAGAGCTGACTCATTTGAAAAGACCCTGATGCTGGGAAAGATTGAGGGCAGGAGGAGAAGGGGAAAACAGAGGATGAGATGATTGGATGGCATCACCGATTCAATGGACATAAACTCTGGGAGTTGGTGATGGACAGGGAGGCCTGGAGTGCCGTGGTCCATGGGGTCACACAGAGTTGGACACAACTGAGCAACTGAACTGAATGGGGCTTGCAGGATCAATTTCTTTTTTTTTTTATTTTATTGAAGTAGTGTTGATTTATAATATTGTGTTAGTTTCTGCTGTACATCAAAGTCATTCAGCAGTGATACATGTATATACATTCTTCTTCATATTCTTTTCGATTAGGTTTATTACAGGATATTGGCTGTAGTTTCCTGTATACAGGAGGACCTTGCTGTTGATCCATCCTCTGTATATAGTACTTTGCATCAGCTAATGCATCCCTCAGTCTGTCTCTTCCCTACCCCTTGCCCTTGCACACCGCCTGTTTCTGGCTCCAGGGTTAAAATGCTGTTCATCACCATCATTCCTTGGAGAAGGAAATGGCAACCCACTCCTGTACTCTTTCCAGGAAAACTCCATGGACAGAGGAGCCTTGTAGGCTACATCCATGGGGTCACACAGAGTCGGACACGACTGAGCGACTTCACGTCATCACCAGCATCAGTGGTTTGGACCCGGACATGTCCACGTGGCCCCCGCTGATGTGAGGCTTCTGAACCCATGGGCTGCATGTGACCAAGCAGCTCAGTTACTGACGGAATAACCCAACATTTCCCTTTGGGGAACTGGTCATTGTTGCTGCTAGGCAGGAAGGCAGTGATCAGTGTCACGATACATTTGAAAAGTGACCCAGTTTCAAAGAAGGCAAGTGATATTTGGAGTCAGATTATGGGAAAGTACTGGATTCTTCGAGGGTGGGAAAAATGTTGGTGTGATGAGGACTGTTTTGAGTCTTCTAGGCGAGTGATGCTTTCTCTGAGCTGTGCCCTGGTGGAGTTTGGGTTGAAATGCACAGGGAACATGTGGGGCCTGGAAACCACAGAGCACGTTTGGCCACTGTCCTTGGGGCCCTGGTCTGAGCGGGCTTCTGGGTTCTTTCCTAGGCACCCGGTGGCCACGTTTTTCCACCTGTTTTTCCGCGTGAGTGCCATCGTCACTTACGTGGGCTGTGACTGGTTCAGCAAGAGCTTCGTGGGCTGTTTTGTCACTGTGCTTCTCCTCCTGTCCTTTGACTTCTGGTCTGTGAAGGTAAGCCCTGGCCCCCCGCAACCTGTGACTCCCTCAACCAAAACACGGGGCTGCATTTCCAGCCGCTCACTGACCCTTATGCGGACTTAAGAATACTGAGCTGACATCACTTAAAATCAGAGGAAAAAAGTACATTATATAGTTGAATAAATGGCTTCCGGGTGGCTACTGTCATGCTTGCAGACACGTACTATGTGAGGGAGACAACTTCATAGGGTTTTGGGGTTTTTGTAAATTTCACGTGTCATAAATAATGTATTTTAAAATTCTATAAATAGGAATACATATATATATATGACATATATATGTGTGTATGTATGTCTGGGGAGTCTGTATTTTTTGTGAATGGAACTTAATTTTTAAAAGTTTTTATTGGAAATAGTTGATTTACAATGTTGTGTTAGTTTCCAGCATACAGCAAAGCGAATTAGTTATAGATACATCTGCTCTTGTTAGATTCTTTTCCCATGTAGGTCATTAGAGTATTGAGTAGAGTTCCCTGAACGATACTGTAGGTACTTATTAGTTATCTATTTTATATATGGGCTCCCCTGATAGCTCAGTTGGTAAAGAATATGCCTACAATGCAGGAGACCCTGGTTCCATTCCTAAGTCAGGAAAATCTACTGGAGAAGGGATAAAATATATATATTTTACATATAGTAGTATGTATATGTCAATCCCAACCTCCTAATTTATCACTCCCCCACTTCCTCCCACCCCGTAACCCTAAGATTATTTTCTGTATCTATAACTCTAATTCTGTTTTGTAAATAAGTTCATTTGCATCATTTTTTAGATTCCACATATAAGTCACATCGTATCTGTCCTTCTCTGTCTGACTCGCTTCACTCAGTGTGATAATCTCTGGGCCCATCCATGTTGCTGCCATGGCATTATTTCTTTCCTTTTCATGGCTGAGTAATATGCCATTTTATATATGTACCACATCTTCCTTATCCATTCCTTTGTCGATGGACAGGTAAGTTGCTTTTTAAGGTAAGCTTAGTTAAGAATTATAGACCTCAAAACTGATTTTGAGAAAGCCCCACTGTTCAGTCCCCCTCTCCTCAGGTTTGACATGAATTGGTCACTTTTATTCATCCAGGAAAAGATGAGGCCTCTCTCTTGATCTGTGATCTGCTTATGAGCATTCTGTCCACTTTTCTCAGAATGTAACTGGACGACTCATGGTGGGCCTTCGCTGGTGGAACCAGATTGATGAAGACGGGAAAAGCCACTGGATTTTTGAAGCCAGAAAGGTATCTTCCAATGCTTGTCAAGCTAGAGCCGAGAAAACGGCCGTGGAAAGTCCCTATGGGTTCCTTTTGAGCTCTGCATGATCTGATCCCTGCCGGACACAAGGCCCATGGTGGCTGGTGCCTGTTCAGAGCCCCCACGGCAGAAGCCCGTGTGATATTAACGAAAATCAGAGCACGCTCCTTTGGGACCGTTTCTGTGAGTTGTGCAACCGAATCTCTTTCTTGCCACAGGTCTCTCCAGACATGGTGGCTGCCACGGAGGCGGAAGCGCGGGTCTTCTGGCTCGGCCTCATCGTCTGTCCCATGATTTGGATCGTGTTCTTTTTTAGCTCCTTATTTTCCTTGAAGCTCAAGTGGCTGGTAAGGCAACACTCGCTCGGATGTCTGTACAGAATTGGCAGTTGCAGAAGTGAGTTTTTGTTCTTGATTGAGCGATCGATGGATTGAAAGAGCTTTATTGAGAAAGAATTCACATACCAGGCAGTGCACCCATTTGTGTGTATGATTCAGGAGCTTCCCAGGTGGCTCAGTGGTAAAGAATCCACCTGCCAAGCAGGAGACAGGTTTGATCCTTGGGTCAGGAAGATCCCCTGGAGAAGGAAAGGGCAGCCCACTCCAGTGTTCTAGCCTGGGAAATCCCATGGACAGAGAAGCCTCGAGGGCTACAGTCAGTGAAAAAGCGAAAGTCGCTCTGTCGTGTCCGATTCTTTGTGGCCCTGTGGGCTGTATAGTGGGGTCGCAAAGAGTTGGACACGACTGAGCGACTGAACAACAGCAGCAAGTCTGTTCTCAGGGTTGTGCAGCCAGCACCACAGTCACTTTTAGGAAATTTTTATCCTAATTTTATCCCCAGGAGATCCTGAGCCCTTTAGCCATGATCCTCCCCGTGCCTCTATTCCCCTAGCCCCTGTTTGTGAAAGTGTTAGTCGCTCAGTCATGACCAACTCTTTGTGATCCCATGGACTGTAGCCTGCCAGGCTCTTCTGTCCATGGAATTCTCCAGGCAAGAATACTGGAACGGGTAGCTGTTCCCTTCTCCAGAGGATCTTCCCAACCCAGGAATCAAACCAGGGTCTCCTGCATTGTAGGCAGATTCTTTATCAGCTGAGCCACCAGGGAAACCCCACACCACCCCTGTTCCCTGCCCCCCTCCATCCCAGCCCCTGCCACTCACGAATTTATGTTTCTGTAGATTTGGCTCTCTGGACATTTTCTATAAAAGAATCATACATGGTCTTGTGTGACTCGGTTCTTTGACTTAACAGGGTTCATCCCTGTTGTAGCAGCTATAAGTACTGCTTTCCTTTTTATGACTGAATACTGTTCCCTAATCTGGATGCACCATGTTTTATTTATCTGTTCATCCACTGATGGACATTTGGTTGTTTCCACCTTCTGGCCCATATGAATGTTGCTGCTGAGAGGTATTTCTCAAAAAAGTGGATGACATCTGAGCTTGGATAGTAGGAAACTTGCCTCAATAGGAATAAGCCAGCCTCAGGATTCTGGAGTTTTGTTTCTGAGTTATAACACTGCTTTGCCATGACCTGGCTCATTCCACGAAGAGATAAAATACCCACAGACAGTATGAGCCACAGCATAATTGAGTGTGGGCTCTGGAGTCTGGATCCTGGCTCAGTCTCATTCCAGCTCTGGGACTTCAGGCAACTTGAGCTTCCCTGGACTTCCATGTCCTCCCTGTAAAGTGGGATGACAGTGGCCTCAGCCTCTCTGGTTTCTGGTGTTTAAAAGGTGTCCTTGAGTATCTGTATTATTATGGTTATGTTGGTCGCTCAGTTGTGTCTGACTCTTTGCAACCCCATGGACTGAAGCCCATCAGGCTCCTCTGTCCATGGGATCCTCCAGGCAAGAATACTGGAGTGGGTTGCCATTCCCTTCTCCAAGGGATCTTCCCAACCCTTGATCAAACCCAGGTCTCCTGCATTTCACCAGATTCTTTATCACCTAAACCACCAGGGAAGCTCTCCATAAAGGTTGGCGAACACTGGTGGGTGTGGGCTGGAACCACTCCTGCTTGGTTTGGGAGGAACATTTCAATCCATGCTCTCAAGAGAATGACCTCTGTTTTGTTTATGTGCAGGCCCTCGTGATAGCTGGGATCTCTCTCCAAGCCGCCAACCTGTATGGCTACGTCCTGTGTAAGATGGGAGGCGAGAGCGACTCAGCAAAGTCGCAGCCAGTTTTCTGTCCCAGACGGTGTTCCAGACGGTGAGTTACTCAAGTCTGACTCCTGGACCCCTGATCTCCAGACACTTGGAAGTCCTGGAAGCCTGCTGGCAGCAGCAGTTTATGATGTTTTTCTGTATCAGCCAGGCTGCCAGTGTTAGCTGGGTTTCTGTGTTCGTGGTTAAAATGTGCACAACAAAATTTACCCTTTTAGCCATTTTTAAGTTCAGTATACCCACATCATCATGCCGCCACAACTCTTTCATCCAAGCAAACTCTGTACTCACTGAACGTTTGACTCATTCTCCACCCTCCCCAACCTCAGTAAACTCCAGGCAACCACCTACTTTCTACCCGCATGAATCTGACTAATCTAGGGACCTCATGTAAGTGGAATCACACAGCGCTTGTCCTTTTGTGATTGCCATTGTTGGTTTAGAGTGATTTCTTTAAACTATAGAGGGCTTCCTTGGTGACTCACACGGTGAAGAGTTTGCCTGCAGTGGAGGAGACCTGGGTTCGATCCCTGGGTTGGGAAGCTCCTTTGGAGAAGGGAATGGCAACCCACGCCAGTATTCTTACATGGAGAATCATATTGACAGAGCTTGGCAGGCTAGTCTATGGGGTCACAAAGTGTCAGATACGACGGACGTGACTAACTCTACTACTATTACTACTACTACCCAGGTGGCTCGGTGGTAAGGAATCTGCCTGCCAATGCAGAAGACGTGGGTTCGATCCCTGGGTGAGAGGATCCCCTGGAGAAGGAAATGGCAACCCACTCCAGTATTCTTGCCTGGAGAATTCCATGGGCAGAGGAGCCTGGTGGGCTACAGTCCACAGGGTCGAAAAGAGTCTGACATGACTGAAAGACTAAACAACAGTAGAATTAAGAGCCGTAACAATTTTTTTAAACCTGGCCTGAGTTCTAGAAGCAACAAACAGATCGTCTAAATGTGACCAGGCTCTTCCTGAAATGGTTCGAGCTATCTTAAGTGTGAACAGTGCAGCTTTAAGCAAGACTTTGAGCAAGCAACCCTGCAGGCTTTCGGTTCACCATGGGCTTGCTCTGGAGTTGATTTGGCAGTCAGGCCACGCACACGTGAGACAGAAAGCCAGGGCTGTCTCTTCCCCTTGCAGGCCTGTCCCAGCGACTTTCAGAAGCCTGGCCTTGAGGGGCTGGAGATTCACAAGCATTAGGTAAGCAGTGGGCTCAAGACAGTGGCCTGGACGGTGCGGGGCTAGCGGCTCCCGTGGAAGCATGGCTCCCCTAGGCTCAGCTGGCTTGTGGTCTGGGTGGGCGTTGCAGGGGACCCAGGCAGCCTGGGTGCACAGTGGAGGGTGGGGAGGGCCGACCTGTGTGCTGGGCCTTCCTGGGCTGGGTGGCCTCACGGCCCTTTAGAGGGTCCCACCTGCCTCCCCTTGAACAAGTGCAGATTTGACCCTGGGCAGGCGAGGGGGGCAGGTGGCGAGAGGAGTGGGAAAGAACAGGGGGATGTGTGCCCCTTCTACTTCCGTGCCCGGAGTCAGAGGGGAAACGGGAATGTCCTCTTCCCTGAGCTGCTCTCAGTTCCTGTGAGTCTTTCAAACACTGAGCGTCTCAGGGCAATAAGGCTCTCTTACACTCCATCTCCTTTCATGCAACTTTAAAAACCCTGTAAATTGTCGTGTCTGACACTGGAAATTGCCAGATATACATGCTGTGCTTAGTCAGTTGTGTCCGACTCTTTGTGATCCCATGGACTGTAGCCCGCCAGGCTCCTCTGTCCATGAGGATTCTCCAGGCAAGAATACTGGAGTGGGTTGCTACGCCCTCCTCCAGGGATCTTCCTGACCCAGGGCTCAACTCTGGGTCTCCTGCATTGCAGGGGGATTCTTTACCAGCTGAGCCACCAGGGAAGCCCACTGCCAGATACAGTAAACACATAATTCCTGTGTGGGGTGTCTGCACTGACCCCCCATTCTGTTCATGCGGGTGATTCGCAGGTTTTTGACTGTGCCCGGCCACATCCTGTGCGCTGAGCTTGGCCCAAGCCCCATGGGAGGCTCTGTCGCTATTTGAACTTTTCCTCTGAGAACAGTGTCTGCGCTACACTCTCAGTGGTAAAGAATCCGCCTGCCAGTGCAGGAGACTCGGGTTTGACCCCTGGGTCTCTAGTACTCTTGCCTGGAGAATTCAATGGACAGAGGAGCCTGGTGGGCTACAGTCCATGGGGGCTGCAAAGACTCGGACATGACTTAGTGACTCAACCACAAGAACGACGCTGCAGCGAAGCCACGCGTTCCTCCCTTTATCCCTTTGGTTCTTTTTCAGGCTTATTTTCCGAGGCAGCAAAGGCACAAGTGAGATGTTCTGTGACGGGACAGCTTCCGACAGAGAAGAGAATTCCATGACCCACGAGCTGCTGGGTTTTCACGAGAAGCAGGCCTCGGGACAGACGTTTGAGGAGCTGTTTTTATTTTTCGAATGGCACATCTGTCAAGAATGCCCTTTACGTACGTTCTAAAGGAAGTGTACAAATGCTAGATGATTCAAGTGTCTCTGAAAAAGTGACGTCACGCCATGCCCGGGGCTGGTCCCTTTCTGCCTGTGACCTGTGCGCTGTCCCCACGCTGGCCAGGCGTGACGGGACGGGTCGTGCTGCTTCTGTTCTTCACGGCCTCCTGTCTCAGGAGCCGACGAGGTTCTCTCCTTCTGGCAGACGCTGACTACAGAACTCCTGGATTCCTAGAAAACAGGATGGCAGGCGCAGAAGCGCTGGGGGCTCTCGGTGGCCATGCCCTGCGCTGGCGAGGCCACGCCTGAATGGGGCAGAGTCCCAGGTGGCTTAATTCACCCCAGAGTCCCATCTCAGCTGATGCCCTGAATCTCTGCAAGTGAGCCCAGTACTGCTGGCTGCCCGTCCATGGTTACAACCATGGCTGGAGGCCTCCTGGCCTGTTCTCCAGATCAAGGATCCCAGAAATGTTGTCATTTACCCTGGACACCATTTCACTAGGCCAGCAGGGCTCAGCCGCAAGCCAGGAGCCTGGAACTTTAACTACCGACACGTCTGCTTCGCTTCAAGGCCTCCGACAGCTGCTTGTTGACTGAATCAGGCCTGCATCTGGGTCTGGTTTGGCTCACTGTGCTTTTTTTTTTTCCCCCTTTTTAATTTCTTTTTACAGTTTTACTGAGGTGTAACATTAATATTTCCTATACTGTAAACTTCACCCTCGCCGTGTTTTTAAGCTATGACTTAGTTCATAACACTGATGGACTGGAAGATTGTCCCAGACTCCTGGCTTCCTGGGCTGAGGGGGTCACCCCAGACCCCACCACATCCATGTCCCTGTGGAGGCTGCATGGCCATTCACGACTCCGAATGGGATCTTCTCACTCCTAAGTCCACTCTGCTCACTTGCATCACTTCCTGGCCCCGTGGCCCTCTTTGGCACTTACTCTGAATTATACTTCTGTAGGTGACAGTGGCTGGTGAATCCGGCGCTTCCACCAAAAATGACTGTCCTTTGTCACAGCTCTTACCTTAAAGAAACAAAGCAAGGAAAATTAAAACCCACAAGAAAACACACTGGCTCCTTCTGTGCCAGTGACACGGAAGATCTTGGGCCCACTTCCCTCGTAATGAAGATCAAAGCTGAGACAGGATGTCAGGGTCTCTGGGACCTTGCCTGCCTCCCCTCCACCCAGCAGCGAGCCTGGCTAGCGTTGCCTCATGGCTGTGACCTGTGCCTGGGCAATGCTGGGGGTGCGGTTGGGGGGGGGGCGTGTGGTGTGTGTGTGTGTCTGACTCTGGGTGAAGTGTGGCAAATGCAGGTTCCAGGGCCCCATAAAGAACAGATTTAGCAGCTCCTGCGTGGGCCCAGGAACCTGCATTTTAAAAAGATCGATTCTTTCTCCAGTAAGAAGATAATGAAGGCTCAGAGTGAAAGAGTACGGAGGACAGAAGGTTACACCATGAAGAATGAGTTCAAGGGGAGCTACTGGGGTGTCAGCTGTCTTTCTAAAAATAATATATGCATGTAAGTGTGGCGTATGCATACATATACACACTCAAGTCTTTAAAAAAAAAATGCTTGGGATACATCAGAGTTCCTGCTTGCAGACCAGGTCTGGGAGGTCACGGGTCCCACAGAAGGCTCGTGGGGCCACTTCCTCCCGATGTTCACCCGGCATCCTCTCGCTCCTTATCCTCCCCTCCCCAGGAGACCTGCCCGAACCCTCACAACTTGCTCTGGTCTGCTCCCCACCTCCACAAACCTCCGCTCTCCCCGCCCTGTCCGAGACCACCCCCTCGCGTATGCCCCCACTCGTGCAGGCCCCACGGTGGCTACATCACATCCCCACCTAACAGGTGAGCCTGAGGCTCAGAGCCCCGCAAGGACCCACCCAAGCCCAGAGGCAGCGGAGGGGCGATGCGGGTGGCGGGGGGCTCCAGGTCTGGGGCGAGGGCCCAGGAGGCTGGGATCCCGACACCAAAGCCTGGCAGCTCCCTCGCTGCGTCTTTGCACAGGGGCTGTGCGCGGCCTTCCATCTCCCTGGTGACGGGGCGGCTCCCTCAGTGCACAAAGTGGCTCTGGGGGCCTCGGCGGCCTCACTGGGCCCTGTCCGCCTCGCCGCAGCCTGTGGCAGTGTTCACCCCCATCCCTTCCCACGCTCGCTGCCCCCGGCTCTGCAGTTTCAACTGGAAGCAAGGTTTGGGGAGGTGCGCCCTGTCACACGGAAGCATGCCCACTGGATGGCACCACGTCCTCGCAGCTCAGGACTGAGCCCCAAGGCCGCCATCTGGCCGCCTCTCCTACCAGTGCCTCTGGGGACTGAGGCCGCCACAGCCTGCAGCTGGCGGGAGTGACCACTCAGGCCCACCGCCCATCCAGCCCCTCAACACACTCGCGCGGCCAGCCTGCCTCCAGGGGCTTTGAGGGGCAGTTCCTGCTCCTACAACCCCAAGGGACACGCTGGTCAATGCGAAGATGACACTTGGGAAGGCTGGAAAAGCAGCCAGAGTTGTTTCCCGGGGGGAACCAGGTACCACAAGTGCTGCTGGACGTGGGCACCGTCGAGGGGGCTCCAGGAGCCACCCTGCTGGGCGCCCAGGCACTCTGGGGTCTTCGTGCCCCCCTCCTCCACACTGTGCTCTCGGCCCCCTCTAC
>SJXQ01000213.1:168749-253899 GCA_006408695.1 Aepyceros melampus | reverse complement strand
CGCTAAGGCCCTGCCCACTCCACACAGTGCCAGCAGGGAGCTGGCTCTCCTATGCTTGCTGGCTCTGGGGGGCATCCCCAGCTCCCCAGGAGTCACGCTGGGCAGCATGGATGTCGGGGACACCTCCTCCTCCCTGCCTCCCCCAGCCTGTCTCTTCCCCTCTCTGTGTCCCTTCCTCTCCACGCTGATGCCCAGCTTCGTCCGGCCCTAACCGCCTCCCAACCAGTGCAATTGGCCCATGGCCTCAGCCTCTAAGCACACACAGCGCCCACCCTCCCCAGTCTCATTTCCTGGCAGCTGGGGTTCAAACCATGAGGCTTGGCTACAGAGCCATCCACACCGACTCCCTGA
The DNA here is from genome assembly GCA_006408695.1 of Aepyceros melampus. NCBI lineage: Eukaryota > Metazoa > Chordata > Mammalia > Artiodactyla > Bovidae > Aepyceros > Aepyceros melampus. The sequence goes on along the minus strand of SJXQ01000213.1, from coordinate 253,548 downwards.
CAGGCCTCGTCTGCAAAACCTCACTGCCCCACTTCCTCTTCACAGACACATCTAACTTCAGCAAGTCCGACTCTGTTATGGTGGGGAAAGAAAGTCAGTGCTGGGTGTCACTGAGAGGGGGTGGCTGACCCCCAACTCCACGCAGCAAGCTGATATCCTGGAGTGAGTGTGGCGTGGAGATGGGGGCCCCGAGGACTCTGGTACTCAGAGAGGAGCGTGACCCGTGAAGGCAGGCCAGCAACACGCCCTCCTGCTCACCCATCCGGGCATCAGGAGGGCTGCGGCGGGCTTCCCTGCAGACAGGACAAGGTGGGGTGCCCTTCCTCGGGGTTCTCAAGGCTAATGCTGTCAATGACTTTCACGCCAGGACCTAACTCCTGTGTGAGACAGGACTCGAATACATGCCCTCGCCTCCTCCTCCCGGTCGCGCCCGCCTGGCCCCTCTCCTTGCTGACTTCCTCTCCTCCCGCCCCCTGCACCAGGTGCCTCCATGACCAGTCTCTCCTCCAACCTTGCAGGCCCTTCCCGCCTCCCCGAGGCCCTCCTGCTCGCTCACCACACGCCCGCATGTTTCCCTGCTGCTCTCAGCGGAGGGCGCACAGGCCCCACGCAGGAGGGACGCACCCACCTATGCGTGGATCCAGAGGCACTTTGCCAAGCAGCGGGATCTTCAGGTCCTGGCACATGGCCTCCGCACCCCCCGTCGTTGGTGGGAATATCTGAGACTCTTTCTGAAAGGCAACGTGAAAGGGGGAGGAATCCTGAGTTTGTGTCAGAATCATATGAATGGACCACACTTTAGACAAACTGTAAATTTAAAAAAGGCTCTTCTGAGTGTGAAAAGAATTCCCATTAAATCGGCAACAGAGAATTTTTTTTTTTTAAACTATTCCAGTTCCCAAATGATGGGGAAAGCAGAAATGGTTTCCCAGACACCCGACCCCACCATCTCCCCAAGTGTGGAGGCCGGGACCTTGCAGGGAACATGCTCTCACCTGGCATTTGGGGCAGATGAAGCCGCTCATGTTCTCCACCACCCCGATGATGGGCAGCTTCACCTTGTGGCAGAAGCTGATCTCTTTCCGGACATCCTGGAGCGACACTTCCTGTTAAGGTTCCAGAAGACTGGTTATTTCAGAGTTTGGACACAAAGAGGGAACGATCGCGTGGTAGAGGGATGGCTGCAGGGCTGTGGCATCACTGCCGTGAAGCTTTAGAGACTCTATGTAAGGGCTTCCCTGGTGGCTCAACGGTAAAGAATGTGCCTGCCAGTGCAGAATTGCAGAGAGTCAGAGATGACTTAGAAACCGAACAACAACCATTCCATAAATGTTTCATGCAACCACGCGTGAGCCCTGTTTTAGGCGGGGGGCAGCCTGCAGGTTCGCCTGGCTGCCCGTTTTCATAGATCGAGTTCTGCTGGAGCACAGCCTGACCGCCACATTACCTCTGGCCACTTCCATTCCATAATGGTTCCACTGGGGAGACGGGATAGAGACCCTGTGACCCACAAAGCCTGAAATAGTTCCTCTCTGGCCCTTAACAGAAACAGTCTGCCAACCTCTGACCTCGGTTATCATGACCACAACTTTATGGACCAGAAGAAAATAGGAATATTACCTGGTTTGGAGCCCTGCGAATTTACTTCTGGACGCTGTGTGCCTTACAGCGTGAGGAGTGTGGGTAATCAGAGCTTAGTACCCTCCCCAATCCATCTATAATTTTATTGCAGACACATGTCCAAGTGTCGCGTGCTGTCAAATACAGCTCTAACAGTCATGGGCCCCAGTGGACCCGGGCTTTGAGTCTATTTTCCTGAGGCCCACGTTCGCCCCTTGAGCCCTTGGAGGCTGGGGTGCAGACAAAAGGGCTTGGCTAGAAAGTAAACCCGCTGGTACTAAGCATCTCCTTAGGGGGCCTCTGGTTCTCTCTCTAGTGTCCTCTAAAAGCCCTGCTTTCTCAAAAATGACTTCCCCAGAAAGCCAGCTGCTGGATGTGCAAGGCTCCGAGGAAGTGGGTGTGCCCAGCCTGAAGTCCTGTTTTCTAGACAAAGTGACACGCACAGGAGCACAGACACAGCACGTCCTTGCCGGCTTCCTGAACGGCCACTGCTCTCCTCCCGAACCTAAGGGGGCTGTTTCCTTTCACAGCAAATGTGGTACTGGAGAGGCCACTCCTGTGTCAACTTGATTGCTGCTGTTGCTTTTGACCATTTTTAGAGTGGTTTTAGGCTCACAGAAAGCACACAGTCCCCACGTGGGAAGCCTTGCCCACTGTCAGCACCCGCCACCGGGGTGGATGTCCCAGCTCCACGGTCCCTGAAGGTCACTTCTTTGGGACTTGCTCTCGAGAGCACGGCTGGTCTAAGGGCCTAAGAGTGCAGGGCGGGTCGCCCAGCTCTGTTAGATATCCATCACGAAACATTTCTAATGGAGCATCTGTCTTCTTTCCTCTGCCATCCTCGGGCCAGGCCCCCTTCCACCCTGCTCTAGGCAGCCCCCACCCCAGCCACCTCATGCCTCCCCGTCCACTGACAGCGGCTGAACTAAAGATAAACATAAGGTTTCTGCTGATCCCAGCCAGGGTGTTGGGGAGCCCAGGGTCTCGGGCCGTGGGTGAAAGAGACCTTCCGTGCAGTGCCGTATGGACCCCGCTCCGCCCGGCCCTCGCCCACCTGCGGCGTGGTGATGATCACCGCCCCATCGATGTGCGCCGCGGCCAGGTACTGCACCACCGAGAGGTGCTCGTCCGACGTCCCGGGCGGGGTGTCCACGATGAGGTAGTCCACCTCGCCCCAGTCCACGTCGCGGAGGAACTGCTTGATCATGCCTGCGAGGGTTGGGGGGCGGGGGAACGCGGTGATGCATGCTGGCTCCTGTCCTCTGACCCTACAAAAGCACAGCTCCTGACCCTTACGCACAGCTGTCTATGCACTCCATCGGTGGGGTCTCGCAGTGCCTGGAGGCTTGTCCAAAACTAGGGAGGGTCTTCTATTCGCCTCCAGGGTGGCAAGGTCAGGGAACTGCTAACACCCTGTGAGGCGGAGGACCATCCACCCCGCAACCTCCCCAACAAGGAATTGTCTGGCTCGGAACATCACAGCACTGAGGCTAAGGAGCCTTGCCCAGGTTGGCACTTCTGTATCTGCAGCCTAGACACCCTGTCAAACCAGTACTGACTTCACCCCACACCCTCCTCTCTCTGACACAAACAAGAGCACAAACCACCAGAGGGATCCTTTCAGGATTAGGTGGGTTTTCAGGAGAGAAAAACCCATCAGACATACAAAAATTTGTATTTATTATGTAAAACTGTTATTTCTATGGGCTCTCTTCAACCAGTGAAGAAAGAGGCCCCCAGAGACACAGGCCATCCTGATGGGATAGGATTCGCTTCTGCCCCTGGAAGGACGTGACGAGAGACAGAAAGCAGAGTGACAAACCGTTTTTCTTTGGTCCCCTCCAGATGACGGCATCATCGGGGCTGCTGAGCAAGAAACCCACTGACATCACCCCCAAGTTGTCTTCCAGGAACTGGAAAGGATGATGCAAGAGACATTTTACTTCAAACCACAGTGCCAGGCACTTCCCTATGTCTTGTGTCTGAGGGCTAGTGGAAGAAATTGAAGGGGCAAAGTCACTATGTGATGTGAATTATACTCACTTTTTGAATCCTTAAATCTCTCCCACCCCATAAGAAAAATCATTAAAACAAAAGGTTACCATATTTGGGGGGATTGAAAGAGCCACCATATGGCCCTAGGTGGCAATGACAATGAACTCAGCTGAAACAGATGCTGCCTCCTCTGAGGAGGCCACAGAGGATGAGCTGGCCGGATGCATCAGGACTCAGTGGACATGAGTTTGAGCAAACTTTGGGAGACAGTGAAGAACAGGGAAGCCTGGTGTGCTACAGTCCATGAGGTTGCAAAGAGTCGGACATGGCAGAGCGACTAAACAAAAACAAACTTGCTGTTTTAATCTGGCTGGCCCCGCTTCTGGTTTCGTACATAAAGCTTTATTGGAAAGGGGCCACCGTCATTCGTTTGCATATCACTACTTTCCATCTAGGATGGTGGCAACCGTTTGGCCTACAAACTGGAAAGAGCTACTCTCTGAGCCAATCTCTGGTCGTAACTGGATCCCCGAGGCCCAGGAAAGTGCCTCAATGACTACCTGTTGACTAATGAATGGTCACCAATCGACTGCCCACCACTATCCGTTATGTACACACCACCCCGAAGGGAAGGCCTGGGGTGGGCACTCACCACTGGAGACCAGCCCGAGCCGCTCTGGTGAACCTGCGGGAACAGGAGCCTGTGTCATTTGTGAGGAATTACACACCCTGGTCACGCTTTACACGCAAAGTTTACGCAGTAGGAGGGTAGTTTTATAAATTACGACTCGTCGTCTTAAAGGCTGCCGCTGAATTCTTAACAGGGAGTGAACATCAGGGGATCAGGGTTAGGCGATACAGGTGCACGCTCAGTTCTCAGTCGTGTCCGACTCTTCGCGACCCTGTGGACTGTAGCCCACCATGCTCCTCTGTCCATGGGATTTTCCAGGCAAGAATACTGGAGTGGGTGGGTTGCTGTGCCCTCCTCCAGGGGATCTTCCCCCCACCCAGGGATCGAACCTGTGTCTGTCTCCTACATCAGCAGGCAGGTTCTTTACCACAGCGCCACCTGGGAAGCCACAGGTACAGACGATAGAGTGCACACGCTTTCCCCTCCCAGGCTGGGCGATCTGGAAACTCTGCTTAAATATCTGGGCAGGGGACCAATGTTCATCAGAGTCTGGTATGATCTGGAGGATTTTAAAAGCATGACAGAAACCAGTTGGGGGTTGCTTCGAAGATGAAGGTGACTGTGGAACAGCGAGGCGGACTCCAAAGGAGTGGAGGGACGACCTGAGTGATGCAGCGGACACGGAGCCCTCCCGCTGGTGACCTGAGCTGCTGCCCCAGGGGATGAGGCCTGGAAAAGGGGTGTCGGTGGGAAGCGGGGGCTATTTCAAGACCCAGACTCTTTCCAGTTAGCTGTTCACTAACTGCCAGGCTGAGGGCTTCCCTGGTTGCTCAGCGGCAAAGAATCCACCTGCCAAGGCAAGAGACTCAAGTTCCATCCCTGGGTCGGGAAGCTCCCCCAGAGAAGAAAATGGCAACCCCCTCCAGTATTCTTGCCTGGAGAATCCTACGGACAGAGAAACCTGGCAGGCCTTAGTCCCTGGGGTCAAAGAACAGCTGGACACGACTTAGCAACTAAGCAACAACAAACTGCCAGGGTTGAAGTCCTCTCCGACGCTTTTCTATGAAACTGGAACTTATGCAATTTCTAACTGCACATCAGTCTTAGAATTTATGCTTCGGGCAATGCTGGAGCCAAAAGAGAAGGCCCATTTTTCTGGATGACATCTTACTTTTTTAAACAGTCGACTCAGATATAATTCACATACCACACGGCTCACCCAGTTAAAGTGTACACTTAAATGGCTTCAGGATAGTCACAGAATTGCACATCCATCACCACAATCAACGTTAGAACATTCTGGTTACTCTAAGAAGATACTCTGTACCCCTCAAGTGTCACCCCCGGCCACCACACTTCCCCCGACTCCTGTGCCTACAGAGGTGCCTGTCCCCAGCCGTCGACAGAAATGCAATTCAGGTAACATGTGACTCTTTGTCACTGGCTTTGAAGCATACTTCAAATTTAAAAAACCCAAACCCATTCATTCCTATTAATACTCCTTTTCTAAGTCACCGGTCTTGAAAGAGGGGGTAAACCCGATGATCCAACAGCGTAGGAGAAGAAAAGGCTGGAATTTCTCCCCACTTACAATGTTCAGTTTTTATAAACGACATGTGCGCCGGCTCCGTGAGTAGCATCTGCGTGTGACTGACGATGAAGGGAGACCCACGCTCCAGAGCCTGCTGCCCACGGGTACGCGGTCAGGGCCATGGTCCCTCTGCTCCGCCCTGAGCCCGCACGGCATAGGCACCTCTCAGCACGTGGGAAGCAAGTGCCAAGCCCTGAGCAGAGTCCCCAGGGGCTGGCCCCATCCGCCTGGGCTACTCTCTGCCACCCTGAGGGCCACCCTGCCTGGCCCCACAGGCTACTGGGTACGAGGACCCTCCCCAGCCCAGCATGCCTTCCTCCTGGCTCTCTGGGCAGGGTGCCCTTGACCACCTCCTTCCAGAGAGCAGCTCCCGGGCCCCCTCCCTGCCATCTGTCCCGTCCCCTCGCTGCACGCAGATTCCTGTCGTCATCCGTCCTTCCCGTGAGGGCAGGGTCTTTATCTGCCTTATTCACCTCTGAACCGCAGTACCCAGTGCTTCAGTAAAGAACAGACCCATCCCGACCCACCCCGACAGCCCCGGACAAGGCTGGTCCTCCAGGCTGCCTTCAAAGCACACCCGCCCGGGGAGCCCCTTCCTGGCCGGCTCTGCGCACCAGGGCGGGAGGAGGCAGAGGCACCTAGCTCGCCTGCCCCCTGCCCACCAATCCCACGTCACCCGCCTGCCTCGCGGTCTCACTTCCCCTCACTTCCCCAGTGACCACAGGGGCAGAAATACTCCCTTGCTTCCAGCCTACAGAGCCCTCGCCAGCCCTGCTCAAGCTTTCCCAGACAAGACCAAGTTGTCGTGTCTGACTTCTGCATTCGACTTGCTCTTTCCCTTCCCCTCTAAGACGGCATCGACATGAACACTTCTCAGATGGCTGGATGAACTTACAGATGGGTCACCCCCCCACAACACACCCCCAAACTCACAGCTGTTGTTAAAAGTAGACCGTCAACTGAACCCTCCCTGCTATGGTCACACCCATGTAAAAACGCACGCGCTCCGCTGACCCCTTGGCTTAGGGTGCGCAGCTCGGGGCTCAGGTTCATTACAAGAAAATATTTCCCAGTGTTTTTAAAATTTTGCTCTTACCTGTTCTCCTTCCAATCCCATGATTTTGGGAATCGATGGCCCGCATATATCGATGTCTAGAAGAGCAACCTAGGGAACAAGAGACCAGGGCAGTGACGCAACGCAGGTCCAATCCTCTGGATGTGCACGCTCGGGAGGGGAAGGGGTTCGAGCAAAAGGAGGGAGGGGAGAAGACACAGAGAAACTGGGTGGAACGTGGACCGAGTGGAGTCTCAGAGTTACCACATTCCCTCCGGGCCTTGGAGACACAGTCAAGACTCCCAACAACTGCAAAGTACATCAACACCCCCGTGCTCCCCCCAGCCCCTGCCACCCTCAATACGGCCTATTTTCAAGGTGAGCTTATGAACCAGGATGTCAGGTTGTTCGCAGATTCAGGTCTAGCCACTGTTTACCTGGTCTTTACCACATCCTGTTGTGGGGGTGGTGTGTGTGTGTCCTGGGGGGTGTGTGTTTGATCATTACAACTGCTTTACCAAAGAAGAAACTGTGGTTCAGTCTGGGGTGTGTGTGTGTGTGTGTGTGCACACATGCGCGTGCGTGATCATTATAACTCTGCTTTGCCAAAGGAGAAACTGCAGTTCAGAGATGCCCAGAGACTTGTTCAATGAGCAAGGAGGAGAGCTGGAACTTAAACCAAGGTCTCTGGACTCCAACACCAGGGTTCCTCCCACGGCTCCGGGGGCCTGGCGAGAGGGGCCAGGGTGGACCCTCCAGCTGAGTTCTGAGTAAGCCCTGTTTTCCTATGCTGCTGAAGGTTAACAGTGGCGTAGGTTCAACTTCCAAGGGAGAAAGTAAGAATAAGGAAAACACAGAAGTTCTTTGCTAGTGACATGTCCAGCCCAGGAGGACTCTTTCCACCCCAAATGCCCTGCTTTCTCCATCTGATATGTGAAAAGGTCTGAGACAGCTCTCAGAAACTCTCTAAAGAGCAGAGCTATTCATCCTGAAAGCTCCTGTGTCTTAGATCCAAAGTGCAGCACCTCTGGGTAACTTTTTAACTTGCCCCAAATTTGTTTCTTGCTTCCCTCTTCCATTCTCTCAACAATCCCCTGTGATCTCCTGTGATCCTCACATGACCTCACACTGGGGTCAGCAAAGGGGTTCATACACTGGATCACCATCTGCCTCATGCACCCTCTGCTGGACCTCAAGAAGAATGCAACAGAACTCACCATAAAGACCGTTCTTGAGGCTTCAGGCTGGTGTGTTTAATGGCCCAGAGATTTTACATCAGAAGCCTGAGGACCTGGGAAATTACACCATCCCTACAATCCTAATGGGAGACTTCTGTCAATACTCTCGAGTTTCTAGCCTCTTGGTCTAGAATGTCTCACTCTCTTTTGGGAACAGTTTAACCAGTTTCTTTTTGAGGAATTATTAATACATCCCCTCCACCCCCAACAGAAGGGGTATCTTGAGTGAAAGATGCAGAAAAGATATCCCATGCACTCATTCCCGTGGTGGTCTTCACCCCCTCCATACTCCAGGTCGTGGAATGAAGAAATAATAATGATGACTATTAGGGACACTGATTGAGCACTTCCTATGCATCAAGTGTCGTGTTAAGCATTTTACAGTTACATGTATCATCTCACTCAGGACTGAGTCCCATTTTACAGATGAGAACACTGAGGCAGAGTCTGATAACCTGCCCACGGTTACAGCAGTGGTGTGGGCAGTGCTAAGAGGTGATGGTGGGCAGACTGACTCTAGAGCCTGTGTTCTTGGCCACCACACTAGACCTCGCCCCCCTCTGGCCCCACAGGTTCAGCTAGACTTCGGACCCTCCCTCTTCTCCAGCAGTTAGACACCCTGCTATTCCATCTCCCAGCTTTGCTCTCATTTCCTGCCACTGGTTCCAGCCACCGCCCCAGCTGTGACCTTGTGGCTCCTCATGGAGACAAGACCAATGTTTCCTGTTGCTTCACCATCGCCCTCTGACAACACACTCGACTACTGCTGTAGTAACGCTCAGACCATGCCTCTTTCCCACGGGAATGTCTTCCTTGGGCGTTAAAGCCTCCTGGGCTGGCCCAGCCCCATTCTTGGCTCCTCCACTGTAGCAGCAGCAGCAGCAGCAGCCCTGCTTGCCCGCTGTCCAGTCTGCCCTGGCGGTTCCAGCTCTGCACCTCTGCCTATACCTCCTCCCGCCACCTTCCACCAGTTGCCATCAGAGCCCAGAGGACGCCTTCTCCAATGTGCTGCCCAGCTGGCCCCAGGCAGTCCCTTCTCTCTTTCACCAGATCCCTCAAGCACACCTTAGGGAACAGATACCAGACTCCAGAGAAGCCCACATCAGCCAGGCAGGCCAACAGGAGTGGCTCCACACACCATAAAATGATCAGAAGAGAAATGAGTTACAGGCGGAATTCAGAGCCACAGTCAACGAGAGAAACACCAAGCTTTCCGGACCCCCTAGTTCCACCTCGGCACTGTCTCCAGAAGGCCACGGCCTCCCCAGCATTTCAGTCCTCTTGTAACAAAGTTCTTCTCCAGCCAGCACCGGTGCAGCTGGGCTACAAACCAAACCAGCGGCTGGCGAGCTGCAACCTGGGGGCCAAACCCAGAATGCCACCTATTTTTGTACAGACCACAGCTAAGAATGGCTATTATGTTTTTAGAGTAGGGAAAAAAAAAATCAAAAGAATATTTTTATTTCATGACATGTGAAAATTATGACATTCAAAGTTTTATTAGAACACAGCCACAGTCATTTGTTCACAGGCTGCTTTTGTGTTAAAGGGGCAGAACTGAGAGTTGCTACAGAAACTGTATAACCTACAAAACCTAAAATAATTACCATCTGGCACTTTATATAAAAAGTCTGCTGACCCCCAAAGTCAACTCTTTTTAACCCAATGATTTAAAAAACATATATATTCCTGGAGTCCTCAGTGAGGTATTAAAGAGGTCATTGTGCATTTGTGTATCTGTGTGTGGGTACACACACACTGAGGGCAGGCTGGAATGGTGGGCTTCATTCCCCTGCCCATGGTAGCTGCCTTTACTGGGTTTTTTTCGTGCAGGAAATTTAGCCGTTATTTTATTAAGCACTTAGGATGCTATTTCATATTGGAATAGAATGGTTTATCTCACACAAGTAGAAAGTACTGGCATTTATCCAGTTTTTAGTTTTAAAAAAATAACTGGCAATATAGTGCAGTTTTGAAATGTCAGTATTAAATTAAAAGTACTCTACAGTCCCTGCTAGTACTCTCTTAATAAAAAAGCCAAATAAAAGGGAAAGGCCATTAGTCAGTTATAAGACAAATATGAAAAGTTAGCCTTTACACATATAAAATAAATTTCAACATTCAAAATGCAAAAAGAGAAAACTAATTTTCAAAAACGCATCAATGTATGCAAGAAAGCACACACCAAGGCAGTGGAAAGAACTAAAAATGGTCTGGAAAGGCTTTCAACACGAATGTAATAAAACTGTTTCTATGTTATATCGAACTCCCCTGCAGGCCCCAAACAGTCCTCTAGTGGAAAAACAGTTGGCAATCTAACAGAGTTTTGGCAAAACCAAAAAGGTGGAATGCACTCTGTGTTTAAAAAAAAAATGGTATTCATGGTTTCATCAGGTATAACACCATCAGTTCAGTTCAGTCGCTCAGTCGTGTCCAACTCTTTGTGACCCCATGAACTGCATCACACCAGGCCTCTCTGTCCATCACCAACTCCCAGAGTTTACTTAAACTCATATCCATTGAGTCGGTGATGCCATCCAGCCATCTCATCCTCTGTCATCCCCTTCTCGTCCTGCCCCTAATCCTTCCCAGCATCAGGGTCTTTTCCAATGAGTCAACTCTTCACATGAGGTGGCCAAAGTATTGGAGCTTCAGCTTTAGCATCAGTCCCTCCAATGACACCCAGGGCTGATCTCCTTTAGAATGGACTGGTTGGATCTCCTTGCAGTCCAAGGGACTCTCAAGAGTCTTCTCCAACACCACAGTTCAAAAGCCTCAATTCTTCGGCGCTCAGCTTTCTTCACAGTCCAACTCTCACATCCATACATGACCACTGGAAAAACCATAGCCTTGACTAGACGGACCTTTGTTGGCAAAGTGATGTCTCTGCTTTCTAATATGCTGTCTAGGTTGGTCATAACTTTCTTTCCAAGGAGTAAGCGTCTTTTAATTCCATGGCTGCAGTCACCATCTGCAGTGATTTTGGAGCCCCAAAACCTAAAGTCTGACACTGTTTCCACTGTTTCCCCATCTATTTGCCATGAAGTGATCAAAGTGAATACTGGGGTCATGTTCTATGATCAAAGCAAAACTGTATGAGGCCCAATGAATAACCTGTATTTTCTTTTTTAATATCACTGGGACTGCAAATTTCCAGTTGACCTTTTTGGTAAAAATGTTTTCTCTTCCTCTCCGTCTCATGCTGCTACTGCTGCTGCTGCTAAGTCGCTTCAGTCGTGTCCGACTCTGTGCGACCCCATAGACGGTAGCCCACCAGGCTCCCCCGTCCCTGGGATTCTCCAGGCAAGAACACTGGAGTGGGTTGCCATTTCCTTCTCCAATGCATGAAAGTGAAAAGTGAAAGTGAAGTCGCTCAGTCGTGTCCGACTCTTAGCGACCCCATGGACTGCAGCCTACCAGGCTCCTCCGCCCATGGGATTTTCCAGGCAAGAGTACTGGAGTGGGGTGCCATTGCCTTCTCCGTCTCTGTCTCATACCTCTTATTAAAGCTGAAATCTTGACAGCAGCCCCAGAGATTCTGAATTTTCCTGCTCCTCTGTGTATGTGGGTGTGAGTGAATGGCCTAGGTCAGGGGTCAGCAAATGTTTTCTTCAAGGGCCAAATGGAAAGTGTTTTAGGCGTTGTGGGCAAAATCCAGGATGACAGGTAGGTTCTAATGTAACACTGTAAAAACAACCATTATAAACATCAAAACTGCCCAGAGCTCACAGGCCATAAGAAGACAGGCTCTTGTTGGCAGACCTCTGGCTAGAAAAGACAGAAAGAGGGTTTCATAAAGATCCAAAAAGAGAAAGAAGCTTGAACTGAACATAATAAATAGTCAGCAAGCCTAGAAAAATGTACACCTGGTACCCATGTTCATGGCTAGAGAATCCAATGAAATATTCATTTCATTGCTCAACTCCCTTGCATTTCCTTGTTCCCTCTGCAGGGATATAAATTCCAAAGAGGCCAATTCAACTGTTGCTAAGAGTCAGCCCCCTGCCAGCCATCATGAGCCCTGAGAAAGGACAGAGCCTCTCCCAGTTTTCCCCAAGGTCCCACCTGAGTGTTTTCATCCTCTGCTAGGCCGTGGGCCAGGTGGGCGCTAAACGTGCTTTTCCCAACGCCGCCTTTCCCAGACAACACCAAGATCTTGTGTTTCACGGTCTTCATTTTTTCTTTGATTTCCTCTATGGCTGCAAAGAAAGCAAGTCAGGTGACCAAGCTCCTGACTCAATCTTTCAGTTTTTAAATTTTCACTGCAGTAAAGGAGACTTACAATGTTATGTTAGTTTCTGCTGTAAAGTGAGTCAGTTATATCTGTACATATATCTACTTTTTTTAAAGATTCTTTTCCCATATAGGTCATTACAGAGTACTGATCAGAGTTTCCTATACTATACAGTAGGCCCTTATTAGTTACCTATTTTATATATAGTAGTGGGTATATGTCAATCTCAATCTCCCAATTCATTACCCCGCTGCCCCGCCCCAGTACCATAAGTTTGTTTTCTACACCTCTGACACTATTTGTGTCTTGTATATAAGTTCATTTGTACCACTCTTTTAGATTTTCCATATTAACAATATCATATGATATTTGTCTTTCTCGGCATGTCACTCTTCCGATGGGCTGGAAGGAGGTAGGTAAGTCCTCAACTATTTCAAGGGATCGTGAGTGAAGCAGCACCTCACCAATGGTAGTAATAAGAGCTACAAAAATCCAAAAAAGCCCCCAAAACAAACCCACAAAGCTACTAGCACATCTGAGAGTTCCTTACTTCTTGGTTTACTCATTTGTCTCCTCTACTAGAACATAAAGTCCACGAAGCAGGGAACTCAGCAGTGTTCATACCATATTCCCAGGTCCAGAATACAGCTCTGAACACAGCAGTGATTCCCAACCTGGGGGTAAACCCTACCAGGACGCATTTGGCAGTGTCTTGGGATATTTTTGGTTGCCATAGGAAGGAGTGCTGCCCACACGTAGTGGGTAGAGGCCAGGAATGCTGCTAAATGTCCTACGATGTTCAGGGCACAGAAACACTCACAACAAAGAATTATTCAGCCCTGAATGTCGGGAGTGCTGGGAGTGAGATACTGACAAATACTGCAGGCACTTAGTACCTGTCACCGATAACCATCATTATTACACATTTATAATATTATGCCTTCAGTATTTCCTCCTAGTTCAAATCTTTGAAACACTGTAACTGTTTACCCCCAGTTTGATGCGGAAACGGAGGGTCAGAGAGATTAAGGCTTAAAAATGAGACAGATGACCTCATCTGTCTCAATCACAGCTGTGTACCCGGCACAGAACACTGTGCCTTCAAGTGATTAATTCATACTTCTGTTGAGTTCATGGGAGAAGCGCTCCTCAAAAAGGAGGAAATTTTGTCCAAAGAAAACAGCTGGCAGAGCTAGGATTTAAGCCCAAGCTCCCTGACTTCAAACTTTATATCCTATTTCAGGCTGGTGCCGCCCTCCTTCCGACCAATTCCACTTGCTGTCACTCAAACTTTCCGCCCCACCCCTCACCCTGCCCACCTTCAACCCTGCCCCCCTCCCGAGACCCCTTTGGACTCCATGCCAGTCACTGATTCAGGCTCCGCCCCGACCCCGCCAATTTTTTCCACGTTCTTCCCCTCCCGGCTCCGCTTCTGTCACTCATTCCTCAAGCCCCGCCCCTTATCGGCAGACGGTTCCCCACGCCCGCCTCCTCTGGGCCTCGACGCTGTCCTCATCCCTACCCCCTCCCATTCCACCCACGCTCCACCTCTTCCGGAATAGCGCTTTTCACTTCCCGTTCAAGCCTTGCCCCTTTCTTACCCGGGTCGGCGGCAGCACCAGCTCCAGAAGCGCAGAGCCGCTGGTTGGGGCACCCCTGACATGAGGCCCCTCGACCTGCCTGGGCACTGTCGGCCCCTGGACAGTCTGCGCGGAGACAAGATCACAATTAGAATGGCTCCTCTCCTTTCAGCTCCCTCTACCCGACCCCCCTCCGCGCACTCACCGTGAGGCACCTCCTCCATTCTGCTGCTCTGGACGCAGACGCGGTCACCGGAAACCGCGGTAACATATTTCCGTCTCGTAGTGCGCAATCTGACCCTCCAGCTGCGCGAAATAAGTCTCGAAAGAGGACTCTGCGCACGCGCAAACCCTGTGTGGCAGGTGCTTAGGGCGGTTTTCTGTTCCTTTTAAAACAGCCTCGGTTATCTATCATAAATACTTCAGCGTGTTTGCTAGAAACAAAGGGTTGCCCTACATCAATGCCGTTTTCATACCCAAGAGATTTGATTGACGCAAAGCTGTTAGCTTAATATACACTTTTATTTTCAAGTTAAGGCGGAGCCTGCCATGCGCGCTCCCCCAACCCCCTTGATTAAATTCAGGTTAAAGTTTTTAGCAGAGTGCACTTGAATTTGTAGCACAGCAGGAAGCGCATGATACCAGTTGGTCTCATTATTGGTGATATTAGGGCTTGATCACTTAATAAAGATGTGTGCTCAGAAACATGTCGGGAATAGTACCATTCTCCATTTGTAATTAATACGGACTTTGTGGGTGACATGTTGAAGTCACGTGAATATCTTGTTCTCAATCAACCTTTCACCCAGTGGTTTTAGCCTCATTCTTTGCCCGGTGGCAGGGAGGAAAGCGTCTACTGTTCTCTAACTTTCCCCTCCCTACTCCTCCTCACCAGGCTGTAAGAATGACGGTGACTTAAAATCAAAGCTTCTCTCAGCTTTGTTCCAAGTCTTTACTCCCCCAGCCAAACTCCTCTGCCTCACCTGGGATGGAATTTTCTATCTGTTGTGTTTGGGAGCAGAAGGCTGGAAGCCGAGTGGCAAAGCAGATTCCCCGGGCCCATCCCTGACCTACTTAATCAACAACTAGAGGGATGGGCCTGGGAATCTGCATCTTCTCACCAGATGGTAATGACATTCACTAAAGTTTGAGAATGACTTCTTACCACGAGGACTCCTCAAGACTTTTCTTGGACCACTTTTAGTGGAACTTTCCACATCCTCTGATATCCCATATGAAACATTCCCCAGTCTCCAGCCTCTATTTCTTACTAAGTTCAAATCCATGTATCTCAATTGATGCCTATTGGATTTTACTGCATGGATGTCCTGTGAGCATGACAAACATGTCCACAGCTTTCTCAAACTAGTTCCTGTCTCTGGAGCTCTCATCTCATAGACTGATGCTACCCCTGCTGAAGCACTCAAGTCATCAGCCTGAACACCAGCCTCGTTTAGTTCTTTCTGTCTCCCCTGTATTGGTTCGCAATTGCAGCATAACAAATTATCCAGATATCTAGCAGTTAAGACAACAGTGGTTTCTTATTTCTCATGACTCCTCTGGTTTTATTTGGGCTCAGTCATGTAGCTTCATTCAGGCAGGGGCTGACTAGAAGATCCAAGACTCTTGTATCCTTGATTTCCTACCACATGGCACCTCTCCACACGTGGCCTCTCATCACTCAGTGGTCCAGCCTGATCACCTTTCCATGGCTCTGGGCAAAGCTGGGATCTTGCACAGGCTCATGTTCTCACATTCTGTTGGTCAGAGCAAGTCACAAGGGCAGCCCAGGTTCACAAGGTGGGGAATCAGACACCACATCCTGATGGGTGCAGTGGCAGGCAGGCACAGGGATGCGGGTAAATATTGGTACTCACCGTTGGAGACGTCTGTGGTGTCTCCCCTGACAGTCAGTCACTCAGGCATCAAGTCCTGTGAATTCCTCTTGGGGGGTTGTGGTGGTCTGGCTGTGCAATGGCCTGATTCGTCACCCTCCTCTTTATCTGTGCCCTTTGCTATCTGGCTTTGCAGTGCATTCTGTTCTGTCATTGACTCTGGGCTCAGGCATATGAGTTACTTAGCTAATGAGATGTTAGCAAATGGGACCTAAGAAAAACCTCATAAAAGCCTGTCTTCACTTCCCTCTCATGTCCCTCCACCATGACAGTGAGGCCATCTTTGGGCTAAACCATGGAAGATTATTCAAGGAGCTAAGCCAAGTCACTCCACGGGTCCCAGCCAAGGCCATTCCAAACCAGTGACCCTGAGACATGCAGGACCAAGTGCTGCAGACACACAGATGATGATAGATGTATGAGTGAGTCCAGCTGAGTCCACAAGAGCTGCCCAGCCCACCCAATAAACACTGTTTTAAACCACTGTGTTTGGGGTGGTGACAGACACATCCCAGGCCTCCATTTCCATCATTGCTACTGCCTAGGCTCAGGGCCCATCCTCCTGAGTCTGCGATAGTTTCTGTATCTGCCGGTCCAGGCTACGCTGCCAGAACTAACATTACCCAGGCTGCACAGGCTCAAGGCAGCAATGTTTATTTTTGGCTCCAGTTTCATTGACGGAGGCCCCTGGTCACGGTCGCTCAGGGATGCAGACAGAAGTGCCATCATGTGACGCTGCCACCATCTGAACACAAGCCTTCAAGGGTGGAGAGTGTGAATTGTGAGTGAATTTAAGCTTCTGTTGAAATGCATCTCCCCAGACAGGAAACCTGTCTGCTCACTTTCCAGTGGTGAGATTCAGTCCCATGGTCGCTCCCAGAGAGGCACAGGGAATGCAGTTCTAGATGCCTGGGGGAAGAGACCTAGAGAGTGGTGGGCCCTGGACTGTCCCCCATAGATCCTCATGAGGTTTCTCTACTAAAGATCTATTGGGGTTTCCCCCATACAAATCTCATGGTGTCACTCTGCTGCTCTTAAATCTTCAATGGCTCCCTATGGCCCACAGGCTAGTACCCAATCTTCACATAGCTCTCAGTGGCCTTATGACCCAACTGACCTGTCCAGCCTCATTTCTTGTCCTGGGCCAGGGTAAAGGCTGGGCCCTAACCACTGAACAGCTGGCATTCCCCTGGGGACCCTAGCCCATTACTCTCACTCACAGAGGTCCTTCTGCAGGGATCCCCCTACCCCCCAGACCCTTGCCTGTCCATCCATCACCCAGTCCCCCCAGGAGGTCTCTCAGCATCTTCTCACAGGTACCGTTCCTGGTCTGTGAAATTTGTGAAACTGACTGCTCCCCCTTTCCCGAATTCAGTGGGTTCCAAAGGTCCGAGCCCAGTTTTCTCCTTTAGGAACTTTTGAAGCGTGAGCTAACTTACAAAAATCAGCACTTGGCATTTGCAAGTTGACATTTCCGTTACATTTATTTAGTCTCATGAGTTTAAAATAAGACTTTAAAATTTTCGTTTCAGTCCTCCTGACTGTAGATGGTCATGATGACTAAAACAACAAAATTAAAGTTTAGGGGGTTCCTAAACTTTAATTCTAGTGGTTAGCATTCTGGGCTTTTATTGCCATGGGGCAGATTCAATCCGTGGTTGGGGAACAGATTCTGCAAGCCCTACAGCATGGCTCAAAAAAGAACAAAAAAAAAAAAAAAAGAGGGAGAGAGAGAGAAACAAAAGAAATAACAGAATGAAAGTTTAAAATGTTGTAGATTTAAATTGTTAACTGTTTAAATGATTTTAGGAATAAGTTTGTAAAACTATAGATGGTGAAAAGATTAGTGATTGCCAGGGGCTGGAGAAGGGTAAAGAGAGAGTGATGAAAAACACAGGGGTCTTTAGGGCAGTGTCAACTTAAAAAAAAAAAAAGGACAATGTGAGAGTTGCAAGTTAAGTTTTATCTGGGGCAAAATGAGGGCTTCAGCCTGGAAGCCAGTACCTCAGATAGTTCTGAGAAACTACTTCAAAGAGGTAAGAGAAAGGTCAGTATATATATGATTTTGGTGAAGGGGGAGTATGTGCAATCAAGCATGTATTTTTTTAAAATATAAATTTATTTTTTTAATTGGAGGCTAATTACTTTACAATATTGTATTGGTTTTGCCATACATCAACATGAATCCACCACGGGTGTACACTTGTTCCCCATCCTGAACCCCCCCCTCCCTCCTCCCTCCCCGTACCACCCCTCTGGGTCATCCCAGTGCACCAGCCCCAAGCATCCTGTATCCTGCATCGAACCTGGACTGGCGATTTGTTTCTTATATGATATTATACATGTTTCAATGCCACTCTCCCAAATCATCCCTCTCCCACAGAGTCCAAAAGACTGTTCTATGTATCTGTGTCTCTTTGCCATCTTGCATGCAGAGTTATCGTTACCATCTTTCTAAATTTCATATATATTCGTTAGTATACTGTATTGGTGTCTTTCTTTCTGGCTTACTTCACTCTGTATAATAGGCTTCAGTTTCATCCACCTCATTAGAACTGATTCAAATGTATTCTTTTTAATGGCTGAGTAATACTCCATTGTGTATATGTACCACAGCTTTCTTATCCATTCCTCTGCTGATGGACATCTAGGTTGCTTCCATGTCCTGGCTATTATAAAAAGCAGGCATGTATTTTCCTGCTGGTCATGAAAAGTCATTGTGAAGGAGTTTAATGCTTTTCTAGATAAGAGGAGATGCAAGAATTGGGCTCATAAAATCGGCTCCTAAAAATATCTATCTGAAGGCCTGTTCTGCCAGTTTCCCAGAGCACAGAGCACCTCACTTCTGTTCTCCACCCTGCACTCCTTTCAGGAGGTGTTGAAGGTCAGCAGCTGCAGCAGCACGTGATTTGATCCTTGTAGAGGTAGATGTCCATGAGTGCACGCATGCTCAGTCATGTCTGACTGTGCAACCCATGGACTGTAGCCCTTCAGGCTCGTTTGTCCGTGGAGTTTTCCAGGCAGGAATGCTGGAGTGGGTTGTCATGCCCTTCTCCAGGGGATCTTCCCAACCCAGGAATTGAACCTAAGTCTCTTAGGTTCTCCTCCTGCATTGGCAGGCAGCTGCTTCACCACTGCACCACGTGGAACCGGCAGAGGAAGACGGTAAATGCCCATTTGTAGCTGACAGCACTGAAGCTGTTCTGTGTGAACTGTCATGGTGGCCACGGGACACTGCATTCATCAGATGTCACAGAGGATGCATTACGAGTGAAACCTACATAAACTACGGACTTTAACACTAATGTATCAATACTGGTTTACCAATGACAACAAATGTCCCACACCAATGCTGCTGCTGCTGCTGCTGCTAAGTCACTTCAGTCGTGTCCGACTCTGTGCAACCCCATAGACGGCAGCCCACCATGCTCCCCCGTCCCTGGGATTCTCCAGGCAAGAACCCTGGAGTGGGTTGCCATTTCCTTCTCCAATGCATGAAAGTGAAAAGTGAAAGGGAAGTCGCTCAGTCATGTCCGACTCCTAGTGACCCCATTTACTGCAGCCCACCAGGCTCCTCCATCCATGGGATTTTCCAGGCAAGAGTACTGGAGTGGGGTGCCATTTCCTAGATGTTAATAGTTAATAATGGGGGCAATGAGGTAGGGGAGTATACGGTAACGCTTTGAACTTTCATAAAGTGTTTTTTTTTTTCTGCACACTTAAAACTGCTCTAAAAGCAAAACTTGTTTATACTTCTGAAATTATTAGAGCTTAAATTTGCACTAAGACTAGATATACTGGGACCCTGGATATATATTAATACTTTCTCCAGCAGAGTTTCTCCACCTGCAATGCGGGAGACCCCAGCTGTATTCCTGGGTCAGCAAGATCCCCTGGAGAAGGGATAGGCTACCCACTCCAGTAGTCTTTGGCTTCCCTGGTGGCTCAGACAGTAAAGAATCCGCCTGCAATGTGGGAGACCAGGGTTCGATCCCTGGGTGGGAAAGATCCCCTGCAGAAGGGAATGGCAACCCACTCCAGTATTCTTGCCTGGAGAATCCCATGGACAGAGGAGCCTGGTAGGCTACAATCCATGGGGTCGAAATGAGTCGGACACAACTGAGCAACTAAGAACAGCTCTACACAGTATAATCCCTGAGGTATTTTAGCAGGGGTCCTTCTCCCCCACACCAATTAAGTCACAATCTTGTGGGGGGGGCCTGGGCTGGTAAAGAGGTTCTGAACACAATTTCTAATGTGGGAGGTAGGTGTGTGTGTGTGTGGTGGTGGGGGGTTCCCCATACCAATGAAAAATGCCCTGGACACCAGCTGGGTGGATTATACTTCCACAACTTTGACACTATTGGAGTGAGCATCAGAGTTTCAGAGTTCACAGTTTAAGGGCTCAGTTTTACAAGGGGATGACAGAGGATGAGATGGTTGGATGGCATCACTGACTCAACGGACATCAGTTTGAGCAAGCTCTGGGAGTTGGTGATGGACAGGGAGGCCTGGCGTGCTGAGGTCCATGGGAAAAGAGTGGGACACGACTGAGCGACTGAACTGAACTTACAAGACTGCCCTCCTCGCCAAGATGCCAGTTGCAAACCTGTGCTTCAGACTGACTGGTTATAACCCAGAAGTTCCCATGACCTCCTCCCCCCTCCCCCCTTTTTTTTGATGTGGACCCTTTGTAAAGTCTTTATTGAATGTGTTACATTATTGCTTCTGTTGTTTTTATGTTTTAGCTTTTTGGCCATTTGGCATACGGGATCCTAGATCCCCGGGCAGAGATCCCCAGCATTGGAAGGTGGAGTCTTAACCACTGCACCACTGAGGAAGTCCTTCCCCTTTGGATTTGATTAATCCATGCTCTTGATGAAAGTGAAAGAGGAGAGTGAAAAAGTTGGCTTAAAGCTGAACATTCAGAAAACGAAGATCATAGCATCTGGTCCCATCACTTCATGGGAAATAGATGGGAAAACAGTGGAAACAGTGTCAGACTTTATTTTGAGGGGCTCCAAAATCACTGAAGATGGTGATTGCAGCCATAAAATTAAAAGACACTTACTCCTTGGAAGAAAAGTTATGACCAACCTAGATAGCATATTCAAAAACAGAGACATTACTTTGCCGACTAAGGTCCGTCTAGTCAAGGCTAAGGTTTTTCCTGTGGTCATGTATGGATGTAGAGTTGGACTGTGAAGAAGGCAGAGCGCCAAAGAATTGATGCTTTTAAACTGTAGTGTTGGAGAAAACTATTGAGAGTCCCTTGGACTGCAAGGAGATCCAACCAGTCCATTCTGAAGGAGATCAGCCCTGGGATTTCTTTGGAAGGAATGATGCTAAAGCTGAAACTCCAGTACTTTGGCCACCTCATGCGAAGAGTTGACTCACTGGAAAAACTCTGATGCTGGGAGGGGTTGGGGTCAGGAGGAGAAGGGGACGACAGAGGATGAGATGGCTGGATGGCATCACTGACTCGATGGGCGTGAGTCTGAGTGAACTCCGGGAGTTGGTGATGGACAGGGAGGCCTGGCGTGCTGCGATTCATGGGGTCGCAAAGAGTCGGACACGACTGCGCGACTGAACTGAACTGAATCTGCTGGAGCAGCTCACAGAAATCGGAGAAACATTTTACTTCCTAGATTTAAGTAAGTTTACTCTAAAAAGTTTAAGTAAGTTTATCCGGTTTATCCTAAAAGCTCAGGAACAGCTGGATGGAAGAGATACACAAGCAACGGCATGAGGAAGGGGCGCGGGAAGTCCAAGCTCTATCCAGGTGCACCTCTCTCCCCAAACCTCTGAGTGTTCATCAACCTGGAAGCGCTCCAAACCCTGTCCTCTAATGCAGGTTTCAGTACCAGTCATCAGCAATCGATTCAAGTTCCAGCCCTATTCCGCTCCCGGAGGTGGGACTGAAAGCTCAAAGCTGCCAATCACTTGGATGGTTCCCCTGGCAGCCAGCCCCCACCCCCAAGAGAGGGCCGCAGTCGCCTGATTAACATAACAATAGACACATTTATCACCCTCAGTTCTTAGGAAATTCGAAGGATTTTAGGACCTCTCTGCCAGAAATGGGGACGAAGACCAAATATTATAAATCATATTTCTTATTATAAATCATAATATCACAGCACGTTTTTAAAAACTCCTCCAGAGTTTCTATCAAAGGCACTACAGACTTCCATGGTTGGGGTGGGTAAGATGGGGAAGGCACAAGATGGGTGTTTACAGTTCCTGCTCTGAGGTCAGACAACATGTGTTCAAATCCAGACTCTAATGAGCTGAATAACACCGGGCTAGTCCCTTCGTGTCTCCAGCCTCAGCCTGCTCACTTATAAAACGGGGATAAGAGCAGTTGCTCCACGACGTTTCTTTGGGAATAAAATCATTTGATTCATGCAAAACAGCAAGCAAAGAGCAAAGATCCAACATACGTTTCTGTTTGAGTTTATGTTGTAGGAGAGAGTTGCAATGGTGAGATCCGTATCCTTGTTTACAGACAGGGAAACTGAAGCCTAGACAGGGAAAGTTGCCCCTAATCACACAGCAGGTTAGCAGATGAAACGAGACTGGCACCGGCGTCAAACTGGTTACAAATTCAGATGCTAATTCAGCCGAGCCTAAAACACGCTGCAGGTGGTGAAAACTACCCTTTGAAATGCGAAGGAGGTGCATGCAGTTCCCAGTGTTACCACTAGGTGACGTTCTTACCCTATCTATGATCAAAGTAGTCAGGAAATGGACAAAAATTTTAAGTACTAGCCTGGCGGGCTGCTGTCTATGGGGTCGCACAGAGTCGGACACGACTTAGCATCATCAGCAGCAGAGTAGAGATTTCCTACCTCTTCCCTGTGCGTGCCTGCTAAGTCGCTTCAGTCATGTCCAACTCTGCGACCCTATGGACTGTAGGCTTCCAGGCTCCTTTGTCTATGGGATTCTCCAAGCAAGAATACTGGAGTGGGTTGCTGTGCCCTCCTCCAGGGGATCTTCCCGAGCCAGGGATCGAACCCACATCTCTTCAGTCTGCTGCATTGGCAGGTGGGTTCTTTACCCCTAGCGCCACCTGGGAAGCCCACCTCTTCCCTAGGATCCAGCAAAAATATTTAGCAAAGGATTTTATATACTGTAGTTACTTAATATATAACTGAGTCAAAAAATAAGGTTCAGATCCATTATCTACAGAATTGACTCCTGTGCTGGTTAAGAACGTAGATTTTTGAATGTCTGATTCAAATTCCAGCTCCCTACTTATCAGCTTTCAAATCTTTTCTTCATAGTTTCCATAGTTCCTGTAAAATGACAATGATAATATTGACTACCTCGGAGGGTTAAATAAGTTAACGGGAGTAAAACAAGTTTTTTAAAAATGCCTCATACATTTGAGTGGTATATGGGTGTTAGCAACTGTTAGTTTATTTCTCAAACAGCATTATTGAGGGATAACTGATAGAAAACAGACTGCATATATTTAAAGCATACAGTTGATAAGTTTTGATTTATATATACTGTCTGGAGAAGGAAATAGCAACCCACTCCAGTATTCTTGCCTGGAGGATCCCATGGACAGAGAAGCCTGGTGGATTATAGTCCATGGGGTCGCAAAGAATCAACACAAACTTATCTACTAAACCCACCACCATACTGTACCTGTGAACCTGTCACCACAATCAAGATAGTCAACTGTCAACTGAAAAATTCAGTCACAGCTTGAAAGTAGAGAGTTGTTTTATTCGGTGGGAATTCTTAGGACTTCAAGCCCTGGAGGCGGCATCTCAAGTGCCCCCAAGCAAACTGCTCCAAGGAGGTGGGGGAAGGAGTCAGGTTATATAGAAGTTTGTAACAGCAGGCAGGTAGTCTGAACGTCAGAGATGATTGTTGATTAAGGAAAACCAGATTTCTCTTAAGGCATTTAGCGATCGTCTATATATGGGAAGATGCAAGCATCTGGGCTCACTGAAATCATTCCATTCATATGCATCTCAGTTATCTGGGGCTGGTGTCCTGCTTCTTGACTTTATTACATCCTTAGTGCCCATAGGGGCTTCCCTGGTGGCTCAGACAGTAAAGAGCCTGTCTGCAATGTGGGATTCCTGGGTTGGGAAGATGCCTTGGAGAAGGAAATGGTAACCCACTCCAGTGTTCTTGCCTGAAGAATTCCATGGACGGAGGAGCCTGGTGGGCTGTGGTCCATGGGGTTGCAAAGAGTCAGACATGACTGAGCGACTAACACTTTCTTTTACTTTAATTACTTAGGGAGTGGTAGCTGTTGGATTGCAGGCATTGTTCTCCTTTTGGCAGTGGGTCCTGAGGGCTCAGAAATTCACTTTTGGCGGCCCTCAAATCTCTGACGGCTGTGATCAGCCTTGTTTATTGATATGGCAGGAGATATTCTATTTCACGGAGAAGGCAACGGCACCCCACTCCAGTACTCTTGCCTGGGAAATCCCATGGATGGAGGAGCCTTGTAGGCTACAGTCCATGGGGTCGCGAAGAGTCGGACACGACTGAGCGACTTCCCTTTCACTTTTCACTTTCATGCATTGGAGAAGGAAATGGCAACCCACTCCAGTGTTCTTGCCTGGAGAATCCCAGGGACGGGGGAGCCTGGTGGGCTGCCGTCTATGGGGTCGCACAGAGTCGGACACGACTGAAGTGACTTAGCAGCAGCAGTAGTAGCATTCTATTTCACAGAACACACATATCATCCCCCCCGCAATTTCCTCATGACCTTTTGCAAACCTGTCCATGATGCAATAGCATCCCCTTCAATCACTAATTTCCATCGACTAATGTGGATTTTCTAGAATTTTCTATCAGTGGAATCATATAATGTGTGCTCCTTTTCCTCTGCCTCCTTCCTTTTTCCAATTTTTCTCTATTTCTGTATTTTTGGCTACCCTGGGTCCTTCGCTGCTACACATGGACTTTTCTCTAGTGGTGGTGAGGGAGTAACTCTCTAGTTGGGGTGCCTGGCTTCTCATTGTGGTGGCTCTTTCGTTGTAGAGTGAGTGGGCTCAGTAGTCGAGGTGCACAGATTTTTTTTTTTCTCCAGTGTTTTTTTTTTTTTTTTAATTGGCACCAACCCAGTAGAACAATGAGTTCTCCCGCACAGCACCTGTCCTCTGCACCAAGAGCTTGGAAAAATGTTAAGCTTAACCAGATGCCACCTTGGATAGTCAGCTCAATTATACCCTTAAAAACACCTAGGTGTGAGCAGTGTTACTTTTTAGAATACCTTCCAAATAATCTTTTTTGAAATGAACGTACGTCCAAGTAAGATAATGCCTCTGGTTGCTCTAAAGTATATAAACGTTCAGGGACTTCCGAGGCCAGTTAGAGTAGCTGGCCTCTGGGTCCTCCTTCTGACAGTCAGTTAGTTGCCTGAGGCGTGTGGGATCTTCCTGGACCAGGGATTGAACCCGTGGATTCTTAACCCCTGAACCAAACCCAGGAAGTCCGTGGCTTCTTTCAGCGTGATTCTTTCAGGTTCGTTCAGGTTGCCGAGTGGGTAAAGTTCATTTCTTCTGGTGGCATTGGGTGATTACAGCACCGTTAGCCCACGTACCTGTGGATGCACACGTGAGCTGCTTCCAGCTGGGGGATGTCACAGATGGAGCTGCTGTTGTGTGAGTCTCCACAGTGATGTGCATCTTCATTTCTCTGGAGTAAACACCTAGGAGGGGGTGGGAGGAAACTGCCAGAGTGGTTCAGAGACATTGTCCATCCCTACTCGCAGCTTCTGAGGATTATACTTGCCCCATATTCTTGCCCACAATGAGGGTAACCAGCCTTTTAGGGTTTTGACATTCTAATAGGCATGTAGTGGTATCTTTGTTGTTGTTTAGTTGCCTTGTTCAGCTGCTCGGTCGTGTCTGACTCTTTGTGACCTCATGCACCGCAGCATGCCAGGCCTCCCCGTCCATCACCATCTCTCGGAGTTTGCCCAAGTTCACGTCCATTGAGTCGGTGAAGGCACCCAACCATCTCATCCTCTGCCATCCTCCTCTCCTTCTGCCTTCAATCTTTCCCAGCATCAGGGTTTAGGTTTACTTGTTTATTGTGGTTTTAATTGGCATTTCCCTAGTGAGAAATTATGTTACCATCTTTGCTGGTGTTCACTTGCCGTCAGCATATCTTCTCTGCCAAAGTGTTCAGATTTTAAGCTCATTAAAAATTTTTTTCGACTGCTTACGTGTTGAGTTTTACGAGCACTGTATACATTCTGGATACAAGTTCCTTGTCAGTTATAGGTTTGGCCAAGTTTTCTCCTAGTCTTGAGAATGGAAATTCTCTTTGAATGTCTTCTGAAGAGCTGTTGTTAATTTTGATGAGGTCACGAGGCAGGGGGCAGTGTCCTCATGACAGAATCAGTGTCTTTATAAGAGGAGACACTTGGCTTGCTACCTCTCCGCACAGGAAACGCCTTGTGGGGACACAGTCAGTGTGAAGGCAGCTGCTTGCAAGTCAGGTAGAGAAACGACACCAGAACCGGACCGTGCTGGTGCCCTGATCACTTCCAGAACTGTGAGAAATCCATTTCTGGTGTTTATGGCACTGTGGGTCACTCTGTGGTATTTGCATGGCAGCCTCTGTTGACCAAGTGAAAGTGAAAAGTGTTAGTTGTGTCTGACTTTTCGCGACCCCAGGGACTGTAGCCCACCAGGCTCCTCTGTCCGTGGGATTTTCCAGACAAGAAGACTGGAGTGGGTTGCCGTTTCCTTCTCCAGTGGAATCTTCCCAATCCAGGGATCCAACCTGGGTCTCCCGAATTGCCAGCAGATTTCTCACTGTCTGAGCCAGCAGGGAAGCCCATTGACTAAAAATACCTTTAATCTCATCCTGCGCACTTTTCATCTCAGATATTGTAGTTTTCATCTCTAGAAGTCCAACTCAAGTTTTTGTTTTTTAAATATCTTCCATGTCTCCACTTAACATGCCAACTTTTTCTCTGGCTTCTTGAACACATAGAATGCAGTTATAATAGCTTTGAAAATGTCCTTGTCTACGAATTCTGTTATCCATGTCATTTCTGGTTTGGGTTTAATTGATTGATTCTCCCCTGTCCCCCTTGTGGATCCTAGTTTCCTACCTCTTTGCATGCCTGCTATTTTTTAAATTGCAGCGGTCTCCAACATTTCTGGCACCAGGGTTTTGTGGAAGACATTTTTTCCATGGACTGGAGTCGGGGTAGGGAAGGTGTCAGGATGATTCAAGCACATTACATTTATTGTACATTTTCTTTAATCTCATCCTGCGCACTTTTCATCTCAGATATTGTAGTTTTCATCTCTAGAAGTCCAACTCAAGTTTTTGTTTTTTAAATATCTTCCATGTCTCCACTTAACATGCCAACTTTTTCTCTGGCTTCTTGAACACATAGAATGCAGTTATAATAGCTTTGAAAATGTCCTTGTCTACGAATTCTGTTATCCATGTCATTTCTGGTTTGGGTTTAATTGATTGATTCTCCCCTGTCCCCCTTGTGGATCCTAGTTTCCTACCTCTTTGCATGCCTGCTATTTTTTAAATTGCAGCGGTCTCCAACATTTCTGGCACCAGGGTTTTGTGGAAGACATTTTTTCCATGGACTGGAGTCGGGGTAGGGAAGGTGTCAGGATGATTCAAGCACATTACATTTATTGTACATTTTATTTCTATTATTATTATATCAGTTCCATCTTAGATCATCAGGCATGAAATCCTGGAGGTCTGGAACCCCTGTTTTATTAGATATGGTGAATTTTACCTTATTTTGTGCTGAAAATATTTCTTGTATTTTACATACGTTCTTCATCTTTTTTTTTTTTTCTGCACAGGAAATGGACTGGAAACATTTTAATCTCTGGGGTCCTGCTTTTAAACTTTGTTAGGTAGGACCAGAGTAGCATTGAGTCTAGGGCTTGCTGTTTTTTGTCGCTAAGTTGTGTCTGACTCTTTGCGACACCATGGACTGCAGCACGCCAGGCTTCCCTGTCCTTCACTATCTCCCAGAGTTTGCCCAAACTCACTGGGCTTCCCTGGTGGTTAAGATGGTGAAGAATCCATCTGCAATGTGGGAGACCTGGGTTTGATCCTTGAGTTGGGAAGATCCCCTGGAGGAGAGCATGACAACCCATTCCAGTATTCTTGCCTGGAGAATCTCCATGGATAGAGGAGCCTG
Organism: Aepyceros melampus; assembly: GCA_006408695.1. NCBI lineage: Eukaryota > Metazoa > Chordata > Mammalia > Artiodactyla > Bovidae > Aepyceros > Aepyceros melampus. Next base: position 225,544 of record SJXQ01000213.1, on the reverse strand, counting down.
GCAAGCTAGAGTCCATGGGGTAGCAAAGAGTCAGACATGACTGAGCGACTAAGCACATTTCAATCAAGTTGGTGATGCAATCCAACCATCTCATCCTCTGTTGTCCCTTTCTCCTCCAGCCTTCAATCTTTCCCAGCATCAAGGTCTTTTCCACTCAGTCGGCTCTTCACATCAGGTGGCCGAAGTATTGGAGCTTCAGCTTCAGTATCAGTCCTTCCAATGAATATTCAGGATTCATTAGGATTAACTGGTTTAATTTCCTTGCTGTCCAAGGGACATTCAAGAGTCTTCTGCAACACCATAGTTCGAAAGCATCAATTCTTCAGCACTCAGCCTTCTTTGTGGTCCAACTCTCACATCGACACATGACTACTGGAAAAACTATAACTTGGACTATCTGGACCTTTTTCAGCAAAGTGAGTCTGAGGCTAATTTTGCCCTAATCCTGAGGCAAAATCCTCTGGCTATTTGAACTGATGTCACACAAATGATGAAGTCTCCTGAGCGTGGTGTGATGGGGAACGATTCCCAGCCTGGGGGTGGGGAACGATTCCCAGCCTGGGGGTGGGGCTCTGGGGATGGCTCCCTCTGATGCTCTTGGGTGGTCCTTCCCCAGCCCAGGGTCATTTCCTCACAAGTGTGCACTGATCTTGCTCACCTGGAGACCCTCAGACAGTCTCTCTGCGCAGCGTCCTCCTCTTCAGAGCTCTGCCCTTCAGGCTCTGCACACCCTGGTATCCCACCTCCCGGCTCCCTTAACTGAAGACATTCTCCCTGCACCAGGGCCTGGAAACTCCCTGTCCAGGCGGTGAGCTTCAATGATAGGGGACTCACCTCATTTGTTTCCCATCAGAGAGGACTGTCCTTCAGGCCTGATGTCCGGTGTCTTGAAAATCATTGTTCCATATATTCTTGGTGTTTTTTTGAGTAGTTTCAGATGGGAGGGTACAGTCAATCTCCATTATCCAAGCTTAGCCAGAAGTTGATGCCCTATTAGGCTACATATATGAATATATTACATATAATATGTAGTATACTATTTATGTATTGGGGGCTTCCCTGGTGGCTCATATAGTAGAGAATCCACCTGCCATGCAGGAGACCTGGGTTTGATCCCTGGATGGGGAAGATCCCTACGGAGAAGGGAATGGCTACCCACTCTAGTATTCTTGCCTGGAGAATGCATATATTATATAGATACTAAAATAAAATCACAATGATCCTTGAACAACATAGGTTTAACTGCACATGTCCAGTTAACCTGGATTGATTTTCAATACTAAATATTACAGAACTACACAATCTACAGTTGGTTAAACCCAAGGATATGGAATGGTGGATAACTAGGGCTGACTATCAACTATACTTGGGTTTTCGGCTGTGTTGAGGGCTGGTGCCCCTAACTCCCCTACACTGTTCCAGGGTCGACCCTGTATGTATACCAGTTTGGAAGGTTTAATAAAAAAACAAAAACAAAAACAAAATTCTCCCCATGTGTGTTCATTCCAGTCCTGTTGCTGCCCAGGATAATCATTCTGACTCATGTGTATCTTTCCAGAAATGTTTGTCATTATACAATTGTCTAAATATCTGCTTGTGTGTATGTGCGCAGTTATGTCTGACTCTTTGTGTCCCCATGGACTATAGCTGGCCAGGCTCCTCTGTCCATGGAATTCTCCAGGCAAGAACAGTGGTGTGGCTTGCCATGCCCTCCTCCAGGGGATCTTCCCAACCCAGGTTTCGAACCCATGTCTCCTGTGTCTCCTCCATTGCAGGCGGGTTCTTTACCCACTGAGCCACCTGGGAAGCCCATGTATCTGCTTAAGTGGTACCCTACCGTATGCATTGTTCTATATCTTTCTTTCTTCACTTATATCTTAAAAATCTTTTCCTATCGGCAAATACAAGCCTAACCTTTCTTTCTTTTCTTTTCTTTTTGACACTGCAGAGTTCCCCATAGAATAGGTGTTTTATATTTCATTCAGCTATCCTATACCGAAGGCCATTTGGTTTTTTCTCTGTTACAATTAATGTGGCAGTGAGCACGTATAGACATATGTTTTAGCATACATGTATGTGTGTGTCTGAAGGGAGATTTCCAGAAAGACTGCCAGGTCGTTGGACACCAGCCAGGACCAGTGCGCTAAGCACTGAAAAAACACCTTTTGAAATTCAAAGTGAAAAAAAAGAATCAAAAAACTACATTGTAAAATATAAATCTCATTTTTGAACAATACAAACTGACAAGGATGCTGAATTGAAAGCAGCTTCTTCCTGGACTCTTTTTCTCTCTTTCTTGTGTTTGCTCTTATTATATGGGGTTTTCTAAGCACCGCTTGGAGCCACCGCCTGTGAGAGTTTGGCTTCGGGGAAGGACAAGTGGCAGATTCTACCTACCTGCAGGGGGCACCCAAGGAACACTTGCTGACTTGCTGCGTTGATTTGCTTGCGGCCGAAAGTAGTTCTATTGCTGGACAGCACTCCTCCAGCTGTCACCTAAGACAATCTCCAGGCCTTCTGTAGGCAGATGGGTTTCATGTTAATTTCACAGAGGCGGCCTGGGTTAATTTCACACTGGTTGGGGAAGTCAGATAGTCATCTCAATGCGATAGCTGCAGAGAGAGTTGGAAATAAAAGAGAGTCAGTGGGATGCTGGCTGGGAGGGAGGTTCCTGATATGGTGGAGGCTTGGGTCATACCACTCAGGCAGTGAGTCAGGTCTCCCGTCCCTCATACTCCAGCCTCTCCTAGTCCACTTCCCCCAGATGATTCAGAAAGTGAATGAGTTTTCCATCAGCCAGAAAGAGATTGAAAAAAAAAGTTTTAGTGGTGGATGTGGAATCTCTGGGCTGGTGCTAGTGGTAAAGAACCTGCCTGCCAGTGCAGGTAGATGTAAGAGACTCGGGTTTGATCCCTGTGTTGGGAAGATCCCCTGGAGGAGGGCATGGCAACCCATTCCAGTACTGTTGCCTGGAGAATCCCATGGACAGAGGAGTCTGGCAGGTTGTAGTCCATGGGGTTGCAAAGAGTTTGACACCACTGAAGTGGCTTAAACGCATGCAAGAGGGATTTCTAAGCAGTGGTTTATCTAATGTATTTGACACCCAGAGTAGATAATGATTTTAACACCTTTCTCCTCTACACAACTGTATTCCCAATAATAATTATATTCCTGGTTAGGGTCTTGGTTTTGCTATAGTTGAAAGATATAAAGATTACATTTCAATTTTTTTTTTGGCTGCGGGGCATGTGGGATCTTAGTTTCCCAACCAGGGAATGAACCTGAATGAACCCTGTGTGTGGAGGCAAAGTCTTTAATCACTGGACCACCAGGGAGATACTCAGTCCAGTAAAAGACTTTGTACATGAGCTAAAATGTCCATGTTCCAAACAAAAATATCATACCTGGAGGGTCACACTCTGATTCACTGTTTTGAATTCTAGACACAAGCAAGAACTCCCAGTGGTCACATAGGAAGACAGATGGAAGCAGCCTCTGTTCTGGTTTCTTGGTTTTCTCATCCCAGTTCACCTTGTGTGTGTTGAGTCGACTGTCTGGATGCAGGGGGCAAAACACCCCAAGGGTTTGGAGACACGAACTGAGCCCGGAGAGAGAAAGACAACAATTCCCAGGTGTCAGGAACTTACTGTCAAAAGCAACACGTGTGACCTACCCTGAGTGTGAGGGGGCTGACTGTGTTGCTGGAAGCTTCCTGAGTTAACTTCTATGGATAACACAATATTTATTAAAAACTAAGTAATAAAAAGTGCTGATTTGCAACTTGTTGTTGTTGTTCAGTCGCTCAGTTGTGTCCAGCTCTTTGCGACCCCATTGACTGCAGCACGCCAGGTTCCCCTGTCTCCCAGAGTTTGCTCACATTCATGTCCATTGAGTTGGTGATGTTATCTAACCATCTCATCCTCCTTTGCCCACTTCTCCTTTTGCCTTCAATCTTTCCCAGCATCAGGATCTTTTCCAATGAGTCAGTTCTTTGGAGCTTCAGCTTCAGCGCCAGTTCTTCCAATGAATATTCAGGGTTGATTTCCTTTAGGATTGACTAGTTTGATCTTGCAGTCCAAGGACTCTCAAGAGTCTTCTCCAGCACCACAATTTGAAAGCATCAATTCTTCAGTGCTCAGGCTTCTTTTATGGTCCAATTCTCACATCTGTACACGGCTACTGGAAAAACCATAGCTTTGACTACACAGACCTTTTATGAAAACTCAACAGTAACCAAAACAGAATTACCATATGACCCAGTAATTCCACTTTTCGGTATCTACTCAAGAAAATTGAAAACTGACATCCACACAAAAACTTACATAAAGTGTTCAGAGCAACATTATTCATACCAGCCAAAAAGCAGAAGCAGCCCGAATGTCCATCAATGGATGAATGGTAAACAAAATGTGATCTAGCCATACAACGAGATAGCATTCAGCCACGAAAAGGAATGAAGTACTGATACCTGCTGCACCCAAAACACCCCGCTGCCCATCCTTTAGGAGTCGGGCACTGTCCAGAAGTTCCCCAGCTGGCACACTCGACGTATTTGGGGATTTTTTTCCTTTCCAAATTTTTAAAAGTTGATTCCTTGGGCCTTTCAGACTGAGTTATCACATTTTACTGTTCCTTTTTGCTGAGTTTTGGTTGAACCATGGCCAACTTTTTGAATTTGCCTTTCTCATTTAATGGCATTTGAAATGCTGTCACTTCATCCATTCATCCATCTGCCCACCCAAGGCAGGAGATAAATACTCCCCCACTCCCACCAAGGTTAAAAGGGGAGTGATGCTACGTGATGCTAACTCCCCATAGTCCTGTTTGGTAGAATCCATCTTGGCTGAGATATGCATGCATACACCTGGGAGGACCCTGAGATATACCAAATATAGACTCAGAACAGGCAAATCAAAATGATTGCCTGAAGGACACCCGGAAGAAATGCCCTATGAAAGTGATTCAAACGACCACGAGGGCACAACTCTCTCTCTGAGCCCACTCGAGTGTCTCTACACACATGCTGTATTCTTTTTCCTCCTAAAAACACTTTATTTGTTTCACTACTTTCCAACTTTGTGGGAGTTCTTTTCTGCAAAGCCTGAAGGTCGGGGCCTTGTCACTGATCCCAGGCCTAGTGGATAGGATTTGGTGCTCTCACCACCATGGCTAGACCTCAATCTCAGGCTGGGAGCTGAAGCCCCGCTTCAAGTGGTTGCAGGATGAGGCCACGCTAGATGGGGGTGAGGTGGGGCCACAAGCCAAAGGATGCAGGCAGACCCTGGCAGCTGGAAATGGCGAGGAATCTGATTCTCCCTGGAACTTCCAGAAGAAACCAGCCCTCCTCCACCTTGATCTGAGCATCTTGAGCCTCATTTTGGAATTCTGACCTCCAGAGCTATAAATAGTTTAGCCCACCTCCCTCCCCAGTTCACAAAGAGGCTTGAAGGTCACCTAACGAGGGAATGGAGAAACCAGACTCCACATGCATGCTTTCTGACGTCGCACTGATCCTCTAGAGAAATGGTAGGACTGTCATGATAGGCAACAGGCACTCTGTTGCATCTGGAATCACGTGGATTGCTAACTAGACATTGTGATGACTTGTAGTGTGGACAGATTTATTTCGTGTGGTGTCAGGTCACTAACTTTGTGGTGATTTTTGACAGCAGCCGCAGGAAATGAACACAACTCTCAGCCGAGGCATGAGTCCAGTTTTTTTTTTTTTTTTTGAGAAAAAAATGGGTACTTAACACTGTATTAGCTTCAGGTGTACCACATATTAATTTGATGTTCGTCTACACTACAAAGTGGTCACGATGTCTAGTTACCATCTCCATGATTCCAAATTTAACGGAATGCCTTTGATTATCATATCTACTATACCATTTCTCTAGATAACCAGTGTGACTTCAGAAAACGTGGACACGGAGCTTGGTTTTTCCACTTTCTGGTGAGCTTCAAGCCTTGTTTGTGAAATGGGGTAGGGGAGTGGGCTAAATCACAGGTTTCTCACCCCGCTCCGGGGAGCTCTAGGCGCTCACAAGGAAGGGGCCCCAGCTCCCGCTCCCTCCAGCCAGAGCATCTCAGGGCCCTGTGTTACGTGCCCTGCTTCTGTGAGTTTGTTTGTTTGAAGATAACCTTCCATTTTAGACAAAATGAGGCTCAAGGGGCTCAAATCAAGGTGTGAGGAGGGCTGCTTTCTTCCTGGGTTGGGAAGATCCCCTGGAGGAGGGCATGGCAACCCACTTCAGTATTCTTGTCTGGAGAATCCCATGGACAGAGGAGGCTGGCGAGTCACAGTCCATAGGGTGGCAAAGAGTCAGACAGGACTGACGTGACTTAGCCTGCAGGCATAGCCAATTAGCCTGTGATAGTTTCAGGTGGACAGCAGAGCAACTCAGCTACACATATACATGTATCCCTTCTCCCCCAGCTCCCCTCCCATCCAGGCTGTCACATGACATTGAGCAGAGTTCGATGTGCAATACAATAGGTGCTTGTTAAAACCGCTGCATTTAAAAAATTGTTTATAATAGGGAATTCCCTGGCAGTCCAGTGGTTAGGATTCCATGCTTTCACTGCCATGGGCAAGGCTTCAATCCCTGGTCAGGGAACTGAGATCTCATGTAACATGGCCAAAAAAAAAATGCTTACAGTAAAATGGGGGAGAAATAGAAACCCAATATCACTGAAATGTTCTCTGAGCTCCCTCTCAGCCCCACTGTAGGCACATTTAGGGTTTTTAGCTGACTCTCCCCCCTTCCCCCCACCTTGAGGGAGACAGAGGACATTACCTGAGCCATTTCTGAAGACTAGCGTGTGCCCTTCGGTAAATAAAGGCAACTCTCAGTTTGCTCCCTGTAAAATGAGGGCAGGAATAACGCCATGATCAAAAGGATTAATGCAATGATGTGGCGAAGCATAGTATAATAATAATAGTAATGTCTACTGTTGATCACGCACCATGCTGAGTACCTTGCTAGGCCTTGACTTGATTCTCACAACTTCCATCCACAAGGCATGATTCCTGGCATTTTTCCAGGCTGGGAGAAGGGGCTGGGATTCCACTCGACAGAAAGGCCTCCTCAGTCAGGACAGCACTGAGTGGATTCCCCTGTGTGAAAGTTTCCTCAGCCCCTCAACCGCTGTCACTGACTCAGCAGCTGACGATTTGTAAGCAGGTTGGCGTGGAGACCAGGACAGTGACCTGTGGATCCGAAAACACGATTTATTGAGATCAGCTTCTCCCCTACTCTCCACCCCTGTGAGTGCAAGCTCATGTGCCCGATGCATAGGGCGGCCAAACAAACCGAAACGTTGGAATCTGGAGCAGAGAAAGGTTGATTGCAGGGCCAGGTAAAGAAAAAGATAGATGGCTTAGGCCCTAAACACTGCCAGCTCAGCTTTTGGCAAAGTTTTTAAAAAGTCAGGTGATGGAGGAGTTCTCAGGGTAGTGATCAGCTCATGCACAAGTTTCTGGTTGGCTGATGGTGAGGAGTCACGTGGGTTAACAACAGACTCCAGGAGGCCTGGGGCTGCAGCATCTGGTCATCACGCAGTTACCATCTTCCTTTTGTTGGAGGGAGGGAGGGGTTTTAGAAACTTGCCTCCGAGAGGAGCTAAGGCCAAGGAGATGGTCAGTTACACCCTTGCATAGATTCTTCTCTCTTTACAGCAGAGAAAAAATGCACTTGGGTCATATAGATACTGTGTCTATTAAAGACAAAGTTCTGTATCAGGATTTTGAGCTGATTCTTCTCTTCAGGGAGCCCCACCTTGCCTAGGAAAATCATGCCAGACCCCCCCATGGCTGAAAGGCAGGCGGGTCAGTTTCTCCGATGACAGTTTCACTTTGTGGATTTTCATGGGGTTTGTCCTGGAACATCTCCCCAGAGCTTTCAAGCAAGCAACCTGGAACCCAGGTGAGCAGGACCCCAAATAGACCCCAGCCTGTGGCGAGCTGTCTAGCCTCTCTGGGTTTCTCTAAGTCCCCGCTCCTTCTTCCCCAGCAGTCCTATAACTGGTGCCAGGTAGGAGGCTGTGGTGTTCATACCTGGTCTCCCATATGTACAGCACCAGGCTCCTGGCCAAAGCAAACAGGCAGGAACTGCCACCTCTGAAAGTCTAAATTAGAAGCTATCGTCCCAGAGCCCCGTGGGTGGGAAAATCTTCAGGACAACAAATAGGCATATAAATAATATATAGAAAGTATATGCCCAGAGGCCCAAAGGCAGAAAGGCTTCAAGATAATACATATTCATGTTAAAAAAATGCATGCTTTTCTATCCTGTAACTTCTTCTGGAAGTTATGCTCAGACATGCCCAGAAATGTATGTGGAAGGATGCTTATCGCTTTTAGGCAGAACTACTAAAGAGGGACGTCCCTGGTGGCCCCATGGCTGGGACTATGGCTCCCAATGCAGGGAGTTTGGGTTTGATCCCTAGTCAGGGAACTAGATCCCATATGCTGCAACTAAAGACTCGGTGCAGCCAAATAAATAAATTTTTTAAAAAGGAAAAGAACTACTAAGGGAAAGAGGCCAAGCTTAAAGGACTGTATTCTACATGATTCTATGTAGATGGCGTTCTGTGGGGCTACCTAGGTGGCTCAGAGGTCAAAAAACGGCCTGCAGTGCAGATAGGGGTTTGATCCCTGGGTCTGGAAGATCCCCTGGAGAAGGAAATGACAACCCACTCCAGTATTCTTGCCTGGGAAATATGGACAGAGGAGCCTGGCAGGCTATGGGGTTGCAAAGGGTCAGGCAAGACCGAGCATGCATTCACACACGCACTGTAGGGACAGAGGACACATCTATCCGAGTTAGAAGCAGAAGGAAGAGCACAACGACCTTCCGGGGTGGTGGGGACAATTTCATCCTGGTGCTGACCGCAGGCCTGCGTACCTTCGATAGCCTGCATGCGCCCGGTGAATTCCACTGTGCGGAAATTGTACCTCTGCAAACCCGACTTTAAGAAGTGCGAATGGCACGGCTATATTTTAAATGGATAACCAACAAGGACCTGCTGTACGGCACCAGCCTGGATGTGACGGGAGTTTGGGGGAGAGTGGGTATACAGGGCTGAGTCCTTCACTGTCCACCTGGAGCTATCACAACATAGTCAACCGGCTATACTCCAATAAAAGTAAAAAGGTTTTCTATAAAAAAAAAGAAATGCAAGAGGTGAGACATTTATTGCAGCAATGTTTAGAGGAAATACGTTTAAATGCCCCATTGTAGAGGATGACCAAATAAATCATAACACCTCCGTATAATGAAGGGGTGCGCAGCTACTAAACGGTAGAAAGAGAGGTTTATGGACGGAAATGAGATGATCTCTGAGAGTTACAGTTATGTGGAAAACGGTGGGTATGGTGTTTATCATCTATGCAAAAAAGATATAGATTGATATAAGCTTGTATGTGTGTAGGATGCTCAGAAAAATCCAAAGATCTGCTAACTGGATTTTATCTGAAAAAACTGAAAGTAGCTGAGTGGTGAGAAAATCTAAACTTGACACTCTTAGATATTGCTTACATTAATTTTTATTTATTTGTTTTTATTGAAGTATGGTTGATTTGCAATGTCATGTAGGTTTCAGGTATACAGCAACGTGGTTCAGTTTGGGGTGTATATATATATACACACACACATGAAAGTGTTAGTCTCTCAGTCTCGTCTGACCCTCTGAGACCCCATGGGCTGTAGCTCACCAGGCTCCTCATCCATGAAATTTTCTAGCAACTCCCTTCTCTAGGGGATCTTCCCGACTAGGGACTGAACCCAGGTTTCCCGAATAGCAGGCAGATTTTTTACTGTCTGAGCCACCAGGGAAGCCCATATAAATTCTTTTTTGAAATTATTTTCCAGTTTTAGATTTTCTTCCATTATGGGTTATTACGAGATCCTGAATATAGTTCCCTGTGCTACACAGTAGAACCTGTTGTTTATATTTTTTCCTTATAGTCGTGTATATCTGTTACTGCCAAATGCCCAATTTATCTTTCTCGCCACCTTCTTTCCCCTTTGATAACTATAAGTTTGTTTTCTATGAGTCTATTTCTATTTTGTAAATAATTTCATCTGTGTCCTATTTTAGATTCTACGTATAAGTGATACCATGATATTTTCCATCCTAAAGGAAATCAGTCTTGAATTTTCATTGGAGGGACTGATGCTGAAGCTGAAACTCCAATACTTCGGCCACCTCATGCAAACAGCTGACTCATTTGAAAAGACCCTGATGCTGGGAAAGATTGAGGGCAGGAGAAGGGGACGACAGAGGATGAGATGGTTGGATAGCATCACTGACTCAATGGACATGGGTTTGGGTGAACTGTGGGAGTTGGTGATGGACAGGCAGGCCTGGTGTGCTGCTGTTCATGGGGTCACAAAGAGTCAGACACAACTGAGCAACTGAACTGAACTGATATGATATTTGTCTTTCTCTGACTCCTTCGCTTGGTGTGATCATCTCTAGGTCCATCCATGTTGCTGCAAATGGTATTATTTCATTCTTTTTAATGGCTGAGTAGTCTTCCATTATATATTTGTATAATGTATATATATATATATTTAGATATATGATCACATTGATATTATTGCCATTAACATTTAGTGCTTTATAAATATCCTGAGTCTTTCTGGACTATTTCTTGGAATTCTTCAATATACAAACATTTCCTGGGTGGGATATCCCATCTCTAATGATCCTGCAAGGTAAGCACTTTAGGTCCAGAGGGGGCCTAAAGCCCACCCTATAAGATGGGAATCTCAAGCTTTCTTACAGTCTCACTGTGGAAATGAAATAAATGAGTTTATGTAAAGCCCTATGTATACAGAGGTGCTTACATTTCTCTCTGCCTTAGTCATCTGTACCCACTACATTTTTCAGTCCAGGTTTTAGGTGACTGGGGAGAAAATTCACGTTAACCATCACACTCCACTAACAAGGACCATTTGAGGGTTGACTGTATTGTCTTTCTTATTTTAAAAGAGGGAAGAATAGAATCGGTAGAATAGGGTTACGTGTGTGTGTGCTAAGTCGCTTCAGTTGTGTCAGACTCTCTGCAACCCCATGGACTGCAGCCCGCCAGGCACCTCTGTCCATGGAATTTCCCAGGCAAGAATACTGGAGAGGGTTGCTATGCCCTCCTCTGGAAGATTGGTCCTCCTCCAATCTTCCCGACCCAGGGATTGACTCCACATCTCTTACATCTCCTGAATTGGCAGGGGGGTCCTTTACCACTGGCACCACCTGGGAAGCCCTCAAAAGGGAAGAAGGGACCCCCAAATCAAGCACCCCTCTTGTTGAATACCTTAAGACTTTATTGAGGCTCCCACCAACCAAGGAGGGGAGGAAGTTTCTTGATGGAATAAAAATATTGGTACAGAATGGAAGGTTGAGCGCTTTTTCTGGAATAATGAAACCCTCAGCCTAGACTCCATTCATCCACTTAGTCCTATGTCCAGTGCTAGAGTTAACGGTGAAGCCAACCAGACATGGCAGAGCCCTGCCAGTGAGCTCACAACTCCTCCCCCCCTTGCTTATTAAGTTCAGGTTTGTTGAAGTATAATTTACATACAGCAAAAACCACCCTTTTTTTGTTGCTCAGTTGCTCAGTTGTGTCTGACTCTTTGTGACCACATGGACTGCAGCGACCCCAGGCTGTCCTTCACTATCTCCCAGAGTCTGCTCAAACTCACATCTATTGAATCGGTGATGCCATCCAATCATCTCATCCTCTGTTGTCCCCTCCTCCTCCTGCCTTCAATCTTTCCCAGCATCAGGGTCTTTTTCCAGTAAGTCAGTTTTTCACATCAGGTGGCCAAAGTGTTGGAGCTTCACCCGTTTTAGTGGATGGTTCTATGGGTTTTGACAGACAGTTGCATAACCCCCATCACCATCAAGATACAGAACAGTGCTGCCATCATTTCCAAATTTTCTCCTTCCCCTTCTGGTCAATCTCCCTCTCCCCGCCAGCCCCATCGACCTGTCTTCTGTCCATAGGGATCTACCTTTTCCAGAATGTCATGTAGATGGAATTCTACAGGATGTGAGTCTGGCTGCTTCCACTGAGCTTAATCCATCTGAGATTCATTCCTGCTCTTTTGTGTGCCAAGAGCTCATTCTGTTTTTTTACCCCGAGTGGTATCCCATGATGTTCATGGACCACTGTGGTGCCATCCTGAGGACAAAGAGAGAAGGGAAACAACTAGCCTTGACCACCTTGACCCTGAGTTGATTGGATGTACTGGAGTGGACCACATTCTTCCATAGGCAGAGTTAAGTGTGGAAAGGCAGATTTGATTATTTATTGAAAATATACAAATGCCACTTCTTGCACCTCCAACTCTTGTCGACTGAAAAACTCATTCACATTGTTGGTTGTTTTGTCTGTGTTTCGCTTGGGATGCTATGGCCCCAGCAGCGGGTAAGTGAGCCGTGGGGGGTGGTGTGTGTGGCCTCAGGGGGGCACCACTCCCCCAGGCTTTATGAAACAGCGCCAGAGTCATAGAAGCCCTGCCCATCCCTAAGAGAAGCCCCTGCCCCTTCCTGTGGTGCCCTGGCCTCCCCAGGGTAGACTTTTGCCCTAGTGAGGCTGATGGGGGAAGATGGAGTTTCTTGGAACGACTCAGACTGCCACTTACTGTGGTCCCAAGAAACCCTGTGGTGGGAGCGTGCTGCCCCAGGTGGCATCCGGCCCGACCATCCAGGAGTGCTACCAGCCCTACTACTTGCCAGGGTACCGCTACCTCAACGCTTGGAGACCCAGCCTCTTCTACAAGGTGGCCAACGCCCAGACCTGCCTGGATGAGGGGGCCACCTGCCGCAGCGCCCTGCGGCCGCCCACCATCCTGCCGGCCGTCCGCTCCGCCCTCTTCTGCCGCTACAGCCCCCAGGACTGGGACCAGTCCAACCGGCTGCAGTTATGTGGGGCCGAGGCCTCGCGGCTCTGGGCCGGCCGGATGACGGGCGACTCCGCACGGCTCATGCAGGACAAGGATCAGCTGACACGCCAGATGCAGGAGGGGACCTGCCGGAACCTGGGCCAGAGGCTGTCGGACATCGGCTTCTGGAAGTCGGAGCTGAACTATGAGCTGGAGAGGCTTCTGAACGAGAACCACAGCTTGGATGCCATTAAGAGGCGGCTGGAGTGCGCGGCTGAGGAGCTGAGGTGTCCATTGCAGGTGAGCGCGGGGCAGGGAGGGGACCCTGGGGGTGCCTGGGATGTCAGCCCTGCAGTACAGTCCCGCACACCCCCCTTGACTGACGGTCAAGGTGACAGGCATCTTGCAGCTCAGTCTGAGTTGCATCATCATCTATCAGTTCAGTTCAGTCGCTTAGTCATGTCCAACTCTTTGTGACCCCAAGGACTGTGGCACACCAGGCCTCCATGTCCATCACCAACTTCCAGAGTTTACTCAAACTCGTGTCTATCGAGTCAGTGATGCCATCCAACCATCTCATCCTCTGTCATCCCCTTCTTCTCCTGCCTTCAGTCTTTCCCAGCATCAGGGTATATTTTAAAATAAAATGCAGATTATAAGCAGTATAAATTGTTGTTGTTGTTGTTTTGTTGTTCAGTCGCTAAATCATGTTGGATTCTTTATGATCCCATGGTTGGCAGCACACTAGGCTCCCCTGTACTTCACTATATCCCAGAGTTTGCTCAAATTCATGTCCATTGAGTCATATAAATCTATTATATAAATATGAACATAAAAACATTTTGCGATGATGCCAAAATATTAATATTAAACCATGAAGTCACAGATGATTTTTAAATTTTCTTCTTTGCAATTATCTACATTTTCTATTTTTTCCTATAATTCACATTTATTATTTTTTTCAATCAGAAATGAAGGTCATGTAAACACAGGAAGCTAAATCCCAAGGATCTCAGGAACAATTTCAGTCCTCACATTCTAGGCTTCAGAATACCAAGGCATGGATTGTAATTTCTACCATAATTTGACTGGCTATGGGACATGAGAATCCAAATTCAGATCCAGCTTTTAGTCATTCTCTCTTCCCTCCTCACCACAGTAAAGCAGAATGAAATTATTAGGCCCATTTAATAGATAAGGAAACAGAAACCCTACTTAAGGCTAAACTCAGATTGTCTCACTCTGCAGACCATTCATGGAACTTACATTCTAACAAGAGAGATGGACATTAAGCAACACAGTGATTAGATTCATTATAATTGTACTGAATGCTTAAAGGGAGAAGTATAGGCTCCAAGAATGCATGTGACAAGAAGACTGGATGGCCTGGTGGATCCAGGTAGACTTCTCTGGAGCAGTGATTCAGTTCAGTTCAGTCGCTCAGTCATGTCCGACTCTTTGCAACCCCACAGACTGCAGCACACCAGGCTTCCCTGTCCATCACCAACTCTGGGAGCTTACTCAAACTCATGTCCATTGAGTCAGTGATGCCATCCAACCATCTCATCCTCTGTCGTCCCCTTCTCCTCCCACCTTCAATCTTTCCCAACATCAGGGTCTTTTCAAATGAGTCAGTTCTTCGCATCAGGTGGCCAAAGTATTGGAGTTTCAGCTTCAGCATCAGTTCAGTTCAGTTTAGTCGCTCAGTCGCGTCCGACTCTTTGTGACCCCATGAATCGCAGCACACCAGGCCTCCCTGTCCATCACCAACTCCTGGAGTTCACTCAGACTCACATCCATTGAGTCCGTGATGCCATCCAGCCATCTCATCCTCAGTCGTCCCCTTCTCCTCCTGCCCCCAATCCCTCCCAGCATCAGGGTCTTTTCCAATGAGTCAACTCTTCGCATAAGGTGGCCAAAGTACTGGAGCTTCAGTTTTAGCATCATTCCTTCCAAAGAAATCCCAGGGTTGATCTCCTTCAGAATGGACTGGTTGGATCTCCTTGCAGTCCAGGGGACTCTCAAGAGTCTTCTCCAACACCACAGTTCAAAAGCATCAATTCTTCGGCGCTCAGCCTTCATCACAGTTCAAGTCTCATATCCATACATGACCACAGGAAAAACCATAGCCTTGACTAGACGGACCTTAGTCGGCAAAGTAATGTCTCTGCTTTTGAATATGCTATCTAGGTTGGTCATAACTTTTCTTCCAAGGAGTAAGCGTCTTTTAATTTCATGGCTGCAGTCACCATCTGCAGTGATTTTGGAGCCCCCCCAAAATAAAGTCTGACACTGTTTCTACTGTTTCCCCATCTATTTCCCATGAAGTGATGGGACCAGATGCCATGATCTTCATTTTCTGAATGTTGGGCTTTAAGCCAACTTTTTCACTCTCCTCTTTCACTTTCAACAAGAGGCTTTTTAGCCCTCTTCACTTTCTGCCATAAGGGTGGTGTCATCTGCATATCTGAGGTTATTGATATTTCTCCCGGCAATCTTGATTCCAGCTTGTGTTTCTTCCATTCCAGCATTTCTCATGATGTACTCTGCATATAAGTTAAATAAGCAGGGTGACAGTATACAGCCTTGATGTACTCCTTTTCCAATTTGGAACCAGTCTGTTGTTCCATGTCCAGTTCTAACTGTTGCTTCCTGACCTGCATAGATTTCTCAAGAGGCAGGTTAGGTGGTGTGAATTTGAAGTGCTCCAAAACACTGGTTTCTAAGCTGTTGTTTCCAGAAGTGCCCACAAGGCGGCAGCACTTTCTCAGGCCCATTAGAAGGCCTGCTGCCTTGTGGACACTTCCCCATGGCTCAGCTGGTAAAGAATCTGCCTGCAATGCGGGAGACCTGGGTTTGATCCCTGGGTTGGGAAGATTCCCTGGAGAAGGGAAAGGCTACCCACTCCAGTATTCTGGCCTGAAGAATTCCATGGACTGTATAGCCCATGGGGTCGCAAATAGTCAGACATGACTGAGCAACTTTCCTTGGCAACCAGAGCCCTAGAGACAAGTCATGTTTCTGGTTGTAGATGAGTAGAATGTGCCAGGGCCTGGGTCTCCGTACATCTTCTCCTTTATCTGTACCACCCCAGACAAATCCCAAGCCTGTGAATAAGGCGTTTCTGGGGATGCTGTGGTAGCCACTTGGGGACATGCAAGGTAAGACGCTGTGGTGGGAACCCATCTCAGGGAGACTGGAACCAACAGCCTATTTGGAGCTCTGTCTGCCTAGAGGGTCCACGTTTTGGGGGTGTACTAGGCTTGGTTGGCCGTTCCTGGCCTCCAGCGCGGGGTGGCTCCTCCCGGCTGCCAGCCCTGGCCTCGGGCATGGGGTGGCTCCTCTCGGCCGCCACCCCTGGCCTCGGACCAACATTCAGAAAACAAAGATCATGGCATCTGGTCCCATCACTTCATGGGAAATAGATGGGGAAACAGTGGAAACCGTGTCCGACTTTATTTTTTGGGCTCCAAAATCACTGCAGATGGTGACTGCAGCCATAAAATTAAAAGACGCTTACTCCCTGGAAGAAAAGTTATGACCAAACTAGATAGTATATTCAATAGCAGAGACATTACTTTGCAGACTAAGGTCCGTCTAGTCAAGGCTATGGTTTTTCCTGTGGTCATGTATGGATGTGAGAGTTGGACTGTGAAGAAGGCTGAGTGCCAAAGAATTGATGCTTTTGAACTGTGGTGTTGGAGAAGACTCTTGAGAATCTCTTGGACTGCAAGTTCATCCAACCAGTCCATTCTGAAGAAGATCAGCCCTGGGATTTCTTTGGAAGGAATGATGCTGAGGCTGAAGCTCCAGTACTTTGGCCACCTCATGCAAAGAGTTGACTCATTGGAAAAGACTCTGATGCTGAGAGGGATTGGGGGCAGGAGGAGAAGGACGACAGAGGATAAGATGGCTGGATGGCATCACTGACTCGATGGGCGTGAGTCTGAGTGAACTCTAGGAATTGGTGATGGACAGGGAGGCCTGGCGTGCTGCAATTCATGGGGTCGCAGAGAATCGGACACGACTGAGCAACTGAACTGAACTGAACTGAGGCTTGGTTGAGCTGTGGGACAGCCTGCCTGGTTCTCTAGTGTGAAGTCCCTTTCCTCAGGCCCTCCAGGTTTGAGGAGGGCTTCCTTTTGGTACACCGTCCCCAGCTACCTCAGCTCCAGCCCAGTCCGGCCTTGGGTCCCAGGGGTGCTCAGGCTCCTGGACTGGGTGGAAGACCGTTCATACTTGGTTTCTTTTGAAAGTTAACGTGTCTTGCACGGTGGATGCGGTTCATTTGCAGTGTCCTGTTTCTTTTGGGTGCACAGCCATTGGACTCACGCATAAATGTCTTGCTCTTGGAACTGTTTTTCTGGGTAGATAGAGGCTGCAGAGTGGAAACCCATGTACACTATGCTAGGTCCTTGTGCATTTTTTATCGGATGTATTTGACTGTCCCTCTATCAATACCAAGCTTGTAATTTATAAAACTTGGTTGATAAATGTGATCACTGGTATCAACTTTCTCATTGTACTCAATGGAGTTTTCTTAGGCAACTGTTCCTTGTCTGACTAGCTACCATTAGGATCATCAAAATGTCTATTCATCTTGCTGGAAAAGGTATTCTGCATACTTTTTGATTGCTGTGTCATATGCCAGTGAATATATGTATATGTGTGTGTGTGTATATGTGTGTGTATCAGTGTTTATCCATCCATCTGTGAAAATGGACTCTGTGTGCATGCAGTCTTGGGCTGTGATAAATACTGGTGCAGTGGACACGGGTGTAGGTATCTTATCGGATGATCTGTTCTCCACCTGCGGAGTCCCAGCGTTGAGAAGGATAATACTCTTGTAGCTCCTATTTACTGTTTGAAGGAAGCTCCCTCCTGTTCTTTGTCCTTGCTGTCCCCCGTTGATGTTTCCTGAAGCAAATGTGGGAGGGTTCTGGTTTCTCCAGCCCCTCCTCAACACTTATTGTCAGTAGTGTTTTTGTGAATGACCATTGTGAGTGGTGGGAGGTGGTACCTCATTATGATTTTGATGTGCAGTTTTTTACTAATTAATGATCTGGAGCCTGTTTCTGTTCTTTCCAAAGAAGCAAACAAAAACACTATTGTGCCTTAAAGTGAGTTCTTGAGATTGTCTTCTTGAAGTTCCCCTTTGTTTCGATATGCTCTCTGATTATCCACCCCAAAGCATCGTTTCAGGAGAGGTGTCCCTACAGCCCCACACTTCAAAATTTGTGAATTTGAAGTGCTCTGAAGCATTTATTTTGAAGCTGTTGTTACTAGAAGTGTCCACAAGACGGCAGCACTTTGTCAGGGCCATTTGATGTTTTCCTGGCAACCAGAGCCCAAGAGAAAAAGTCATGTTCCTGGGTTGTAGATGTGTGGAATGTGCCAGGGCCTGGGTCTCTTTACATCTTCTCCCTTATCTGCACCACCCCAGACAAATTCCAAGCCTGCACAGAACATGATGCTGGGCATGCTGTGGTAGTCAGGTGGGAGATCCGTGGTGTAAGGGGCTGGGGTGGATATCCACCCTGAGGAGACTGGAGACGAGGTGCCTGTTCGGAGCTCTCTCTGCCAAGAGGGTCTACCCTTTTTGGGCATACTAGACTTGGTTGAGCTGTGGGACGGCCCGCCTGGGTCTGGAGCGTGGCGTCGCATGCCCATGGACCAGGGTGTCCAGGCCCGAGGAGGACTTCTTTTTGGTGCATCCGCCCCCACTGCCTTAGCTCCAGCCCAGTCCAGCCTCGGTCCCAAGGCTACTCAGGCTCCTGGGCTGTGAGGGTGCCCAGGGACCCCAGGAC
This sequence comes from Aepyceros melampus, assembly GCA_006408695.1. Classification (NCBI taxonomy): domain Eukaryota; kingdom Metazoa; phylum Chordata; class Mammalia; order Artiodactyla; family Bovidae; genus Aepyceros; species Aepyceros melampus. The sequence goes on along the minus strand of SJXQ01000213.1, from coordinate 206,844 downwards.
TGAGTGGAATACCATTCACGTTTGGGTTCTTTTGAAAGCTAATGTTTCTTGCGGGTGGATAGAATTCATTTCCAGTGTTGTGTTTGTTTTGGGTGTCCAGCCACCTGATTGACTTACACATAAGTGTCTTCCTCTTGGAACTGTTTTGCCCTGTAGGTTGAGGGAGAATGCTGCTGAGTAGAATTCTCTCTGCTGTATGCTTGGTCCTTGCGCATTTTTATTGTATGTATATGACTGTCACTCCGTTAATATCAAGATTCTAATTTATAAAACTCAGTTGATAAATGTGGTCTTAGGTATGAACTTTTAGACTGTACTCCATGAAGTTTTGTTAGGCAGTTGTTCCTGCTCCGACTAGCTTCCCTTAAGACCATCAGCTTGTCTGCTCCTGTTGCTCGGAAGGCATTCTGTATGCTTTGTGATTGCCATGTCGTGTGCTAGTGAATCTGTGAATAAGGGTGTGTGTGTGTGTGTGTGTGTGTGTGTGTGTGTGTGCGCCATGTGTTTATCCATCTGTCTCTGAAAATGGACACTTTGTGTGCATGCAGTTCTGGCCTGTGATAAAGGTGCAGTGGACACTGGAGTGTAGGTGTCTTTGCGGGTGATATGTTCTCCACCTGCGCAGTCCCAGCATTGAGAAGAATACATAATGTGATAGGTCCTATTAGGTGTTTGGCGGAAGCGCCCTCCTGTTCTGTGTCCTGGCTTTCTCCAGTTGACAATTCCCAAAGAAAATGTTGAGGGTTGCCGTTTCTCCAGGTCCTCGCCAGCAGTGTCTGTAGTCTTTTTGTGAATGAGCGTTCTGAGTGGTAGGAGGTGGTACCTCATTAATAGTTTTGATGTGTGGTTCTCTGTTAATTAGCAATCTGGAACCTGTATCATGTGCTTTCCAAGCAAAAGAAAAAAAGAAACATTAATATGCCTTAAAGTGACCTCTTGAGATTGTCTTCTGGAAGGTTCCCTTTGTTTTGATATGCTCTCTGATTACCCACCCAGCACACTGCTTCAGGAGAGGTGTCCCTACATCCCGCCAGTTCAGTTCAGTCGCTCAGTCATGTCCAACTCTTTGCGACCCGTGGACTGCAGCACAGCAGGCTTCCCTGTCCATCGCCAACTCCCAGAGCCTGCGCAAGCTCATGTCCATCGAGTCAGTGATGCCATCCAACCATCTCATCCTCTGCCATCCCCTTCTCCTTCTGCCTTCAGTCTTTCCCAGCATCTGGGTCTTTTCTAATGAGTCAGTTCCTTGCATCAGGTGGCCAAAGCTTCAGCTTCAACATCAGTCCTTCCAGTGAACACAGATTTCCTTTAGGATGGACTGGTTGGATCTCCTTGCAGTCCAAGGGACTCTCAAGAGTCTTCTCCAACACCACAGTTCAAAAGTATCAATTCTTCGACCTTCAGCCTTCTTCATGGTCCAACTCTCACATCTGTACATTACCACTGGAAAAACCAAAGCTTTGATTAGATGGACCTTTGTTGATAAAGTAATGTCTCTGCTTTTGAATATGCTGTCTAGGTTGGGCATAGCTTTTCTTCCAAGGAGCAAGCATCTTTTAATTTCATGGCTGTAGTCACCATCTGTAGTGATTTTAGAGCCCAAGAAAATAAACTCTGTTACAGTTTCCATTGTTTCCCTATCTATTTGCCGTGAAGTGATGGGACCTGATGCCATGATCTTCGTGTTTTGAATGTTGAGCTTTAAGCCAACTTTTTCACTCTCCTCTTTCACTTTCATCAAGAGGCTCTTTAGTTCCTCTTCACTTTCTGCCATAAGGGTGGTGTCATCTGCATATCTGAGTTTATAGATATTTCTCATGATGTACTCTGTATATAAGTTAAACAAGCAAGGTGACAATATATAGCCTTGACGTACTCCTTTCCCAATTTGGAACGAGTCCATTGTTTCATGTCTGGTTCTAACTGCTGCTTCTTGACCTGCATACAGATTTCTCAGGAAGCAAGTAAGGTGGTCTGGTATTCCCATTTCTTTAAGAATTGTCCACAGTTTGTTGTGATCCACCCAAAGGCATTGGTGTAGTCAGTGACACAGAAGTAAATGTTTTTCTTTAATTCTCATGCTTTTTCTATGATCCACGGATGTTGGCAATTTGATGTCTGGTTCCTCTGCCTTTTCTAGATCCAGCTTGAACATCTGGAATTTCTTGGTTCACATACTTTTGAAGCCTGGCTTGGAGAATTTTGAGCATTACTTAGTAGCCTGTGAGATGAGTGCATATTTGAAGTGCTTGAAAGGATAGATTTTAAGCTGTTGTTATGAGAAGTGTCCACAAGGTGGCAGCACTTTCTCAGGCCCATTTGAGGTTTTCCTGGGAACCCAGGGTCCTAGAGAAAAGTCGTATTCCCTGGTTATAAATGAGAGTGGAACTTGCCAGGGCTCGAATCTCTTTATGTCTTCCCCCTTATCTGCACACCCCAGGGAAATCCCAAGCCTACACAGAAGCAGTGCCTGCGATGAGTGGTAGTCAGATGGGGAGATGCGGACGGAAGAGGCTGTGGTGGGATCCCACATCCGGGAGATGGGACCAGGTGCCTGTTCAGAGCTCTCTCTGCCTTGAGGGTCCACCATTCTTGGGGCATATGAGGCTTGGCTGAGCTGTGGGACGGGCTGCCTGGATCTTGAGCGTGGGGTCCTGCCCTCCGTGGACCAGGCACAGCAGGTCCGAGGAGGGCTCCTTTTGGTATGCCCTCCCAGCTGCCTCAGCTCGAGCTCAGTCTGGTCTTGGGTCCGAAGGGTGCTCAGGCTCCTGGGCTAAGAGGGTGCTCAGGGGCCCCTGGACTGAGGGGAATAATGTTCGTATTTGGTTTCTTTCAAAGTTGTATTCTAGCGTGGTGGATACAAATCATTTCCAGTGTTGCCTTTGGTTAGGACAGACAGATTCCCTTATACACATATGTCTTCTTCTTGGAATTATTTTGCCCTGTAGGTAGGTAGAGGCAGCTGAGTAGAATTCCCTCTGCTATACTTGAGGTCTTTGTGCATTATTTATTGGTATGTATATGAGTGTCCCCATATTAATCCCAAGCTTCTAATTACAAAGCTCGGTTGATAACTGTGTGTTGGTGTCTGTTTTTAGACTGTACCCTCTAAACTGTACAGTGGAGTTTACTGAGGCAGCTGTTTCTTCTCTGAGTTGCTTCACCTATCGTCAGCATCTCTGCTCGTGTTGCTGGAAAAGACATTTTGCGTACTTTTTGATTGTGGTGTCATATGCCATTGAGTGTGTGTATACGGATGTCTCTCTGTGTGTGTGCCACGTGCTCACCCATCCATCTCTGAAAATGGGCTCTGTGTGCATGCAGCCTTAGCGCGCGATAACCATTGTTGCAGTGAACACAGGTGTGTAGGTGTCTTTTCGGGTGATCTGTTCTCCACCTGCAGAGTCCCAGCATTGAGATGCCCAGATACGGTGGTAGCTCCTGTTTACTTTTGAAGGACGCTCCCTGCTGTTCTGTGTCCTGGCTGCTCCCAGTTGACATTACCCAAAGCAAATGTGTGACCACTCTGGTTTCTGAGGCCCTCTGCAGCGTTTATTGTCAGTAGTCTTTTTGTTAAAGACCATTCTGAGTGGTGGGAGATGGTACCTCATAGTTTTGATTGCAGTTCTCTATTCATTAGCGATTTGAAGCCTGTTTCCTGTCCTTTCGATAAAAAAGCAAAGAAAAACCACATTCATGTGTCTTAAAGTAACCTCTTGAAATTGTCTTCTTCAAACTTCCCTGTTTTGATATGCTCTCCAGTTACCAACCCCAGCACATTGCTTAACAAGTGTCCCAACAGCCCCGCAGACTTGGTGAATTTGAAGTGCTCTAAAAGCCTCTTGATGAAAGTAAAAGAGGAGAGTGAAAAAGCTCAACATTCAGAAAATGAAGATCATGGCATGCAGTCCCATCACTCCATGGCAAATAGATGGGGAAACAGTGGAAACAGTGGCTGACTATATTTTTGGGGGCTCCAAAATCACTGCAGCTTGGAAGGAAAATTATGACCAACCTAGATAGCATATTGAAAAGCAGAGACATTACTGCCAACAAAAGTCTGTCTAGTCAAGGCTATGGTTTTTCCTGTGGTCATGTATGGATGTGAGAGTTGGACTGTGAAGAAGGCTGAGCGCAGAAGATTAATGCTTTTGAACTGTGGTGTTGGAGAAGACTCTTGAGAGTCCCCTGGACTGCAAGGAGATCCAGCCAGTCCATTCTGAAGGAGATCAACCCTGGGATTTCTTTGGAAGGAATGATGCTAAAACTGAAGCTCCAGTACTTTGGCCACCTCATGCGAAGAGTTGACTCATTGGAAAAGACTCTGATGCTGGGAGGGATTGGGGGCAGGAGGAGAAGGGGACGACCAAGGATGAGACGGCTGGATGGCATCACGGACTCGATGGATGTGTCTGAGTGAACTCCGGGAGTTGGTGATGGACAGGGAGGCCTGGCGTGCTGCAATTCATGGGGTCGCAGAGAGTCGGACACGACTGAGCGACTGAACTGAACTGAAAGCAGATTTTTAAGCTGTTGTTACTAGAAGTGTCCACAAGCGGGCAGCACTTTCTCAGGCTCATATGGGGGTTTTCTGGCAACCAGAGCCCTAGAGAAAGTTGTGTTCCCTGGTTGTAGATGAGAGTGGAATGTGCCAGAGCTCGGGTCTCATTACATCTTCCCCCTTATCTGCACCACCCAGACAAATGCCATGCCTCCACAGAAGGCGATGCTGGGGATGCCGTGGAAGTCAGGTGGGGAAAATGCCATGGTAAGAAACTGTTGGGGGAACCCATCTTTTGGAGACTGGAGACCAGATGCCTATTCAAAGCCCTCTCAGCCTAGAGGGTCCACTCTTCCCAGCGTACTGTGCTTGAGTGAGCCGTGGGCTGGCCCAGCTGGATCTGGAGCATGGGGTCCCATCCGCCAGCGACCAGCCCCTCCAGGTTCAAGCAGGACTTCGTTTTGGTAGCCCCTCCCCAGCTGCCTCAGCTCCAGTTCAGTCCAACCTTGGGTCCCAAGGGTTCTCGGGCTCCTGGGATGTGAGAGTCCAGTGACCCCAGGACTGAGGGGAATACTGTTCACATTTGGTTTTATTTGAAAGTTATTTTTTCTTGCATGGTGGATACAAGTCTTCCCCAGTGTCTTGTTTGTTTTGGGTATACACCACCTAATTCACTTGTACATTTATGTCCTCTTCTTGGAATTGTTACGCCCTGTAGGTAGTTAGACACTGCTGAGCAGAATTCCTTCTGCTACATGCTAGGTCCTTGTGGATTATTTATTGTATGTATATGATGGTCTGTATGTTAATCTCAAGCTTCTAATGTACGAAACTTGGTTGATAAATGTGTGCGTTGGTTATCAGATTTTAGATCATACCCAGTGGAATTTTTTGAGGCAGTTTTTCCTTCTCTGACATGCTTCACTTAGAAGCATCAGCATGTCCATTCATTTGCTGTGTATCGCATGCTTTTTGATTGCTACATCATATGCCAGTGTATATGTGTATATGGGTGTGTGTCTGTGTATGTGACTGTGTGTGTCTCTGTGTGTGTCCCACATACTTATCACCTATCTCTGAAAATGACCTCTAGGTGAGCCTGCAGTCTTGGCCTGTGATAAATATTGGTGCAGTGAACACTGGGGTGTGTAGTTGTCTTTTTTGGATAATCTGTTCTCCACCTGCAGAGTCCCAGCATTGAGATGCCCAGATACTGTGGGAGCTCCTATTTAGTTTTTGAAGGAAGCTCCCTCCTGTTCTGTGTCCTCGCTGTTCCCAATTGATGTTACCCAAAGCAAATGTCTATTTCTGCTTTATTGACTATGCCAAAGCTTTTGACTGTGTGGATCACAATAAACTGTGGAACATTCTTCAAGAGATGGGAATACCAGACCACCTGACCTGCCTCTTAAGAAACCTGTATGCAGGTCAGGAAGCAACAGTTCGAACTGGACATGGAACAACAGACTGGTACCAAATAGGAAAAGGAGTACGTCAAGGCTGCATATTGTCACCCTGCTTATGTAACATATATGCAGAGTACATCATGAGAAACGCTGGGCTGGAAGAAGCACAAGCTGGAATCAAGATTGCCAGGAGAAATATCAGTAACCTCAGATATGCAGATGACACCACCCTTATGGCAGAAAGTGAAGAACTAAAGGGCCTCTTGATGAAAGTGAAAAGGAGAGTGAAAAAGTTGGCTTAAAGCTAGCTCAACATTCAGAAAACTAAGATCATAGCATCTGGTCCCATCACTTCATGAGAAATAGATGGGGAAACAGTAGAAACAGTGTCAGACTTTATTTTGGGGGGCTCCAAAATCACTGCAGATGGTGACTGCAGCCATGAAATTAAAAGACGCTTACTCCTTGGAAGGAAAGTTATGACTGACCTAGATAGCATATTCAAAAGCAGAGACATTACTTTATCAACAAAGGTCCATCTAGTCAAGGCTGTGGTTTTTCCAGTGGTCATGTATGGATGTGAGAGTTGGACTGTGAAGAAAGCTGAGTGCTGAAGAATCGATGCTTTTGAACTGTGGTGTTGGAGAAGACTCTTGAGAGTCCCTTGGGCTGCAAGGAGATCCAACCAGTCCATTCTGAAGATCAGCCCTGGGTATTCATTGGGAGGACTGATGCTAAAGCTGAAGCTCCAATACTTCGGCTACCTCATGCAAAGAGTTGACTCATTGGAAAAGACTCTGATGCTGGGAGGGATTGGGGGCAGGAGAAGGGGATGACAGAGGATGAGATGGCTCGATGGCATCACTGACTTGATGGACATGAGTTTGGGTGAACTCTGGGAGTTGGTGATCTACAGGGAGGCCTGGCGTGCTGTAGTTCATGGGGTCGCAGAGTCAGACATGACTGAGCAACTGAACTGAGCTGAAAGCAAATGTGGGAGGGTTCTGGTTTCTGAAGGCCCTTTCCATCATTTATTGATGGTAGTGTTTTTGTGAATGTTCTGAGTGGTGGGAGGTTTCCCCTATTTATGGTTTCGATATGCAATTCTCTATTAATTAGCAGTGTGGGGCCTATTTCCTGTATGATCCAAATAAAAATTAAAAAAAACAATGTGCCTTAAAGTGACCTCTTGAGACTGTCTTCTTGAATGTTCCCCGTGTTTTGATAAGCTGTTCGATTACCCACCCCAGCACATTGCTTGAGAAGTGTCCCTACGTCCCCACACAGGCTTTGTGATTTGAGTGCTCCAAAGCACTGGTTTTCAACTGTTGTTACCAGAAATGTCCACAAGGTGGCAGCATTTGCTCAGCCCCACTTGAGCATTTCCTGGCATTCAGAGCCTTAGAGGAAAGTCGTTTTCCTGGGCTGTAAATGACAGTGGAATGTGCCAGGATTTGCTCTCCTCACATCTTCCCCCTCATCTGCACCACCTCAGACAAATCCCAAGCCAGCAACAAAGGCGATCCTGGGGCTGCCATGGTAGTCTAGTGTGGAGATGCCAGGTCAGATGCTGTGGTGGGGACCCCTGTGGGGGAGACTGAAGAACGGCACCTGTTCAGAGCTCTCAGCCTCGAGGGTCCACCTTTTGGAGGCCTGCCTGGTTGAGTTGTGGGGCAGCCTGCCTGCACTGGGGAGTGGGGTCCCATCCCCTGTGGTCCAGGCCCTCTAGGTCCAAGCAGGGCATGTTTTTGGTACATCCTCCCAAGTTTCCTGAGTTCAGCTCAGTCTGACCTTGAGTCCCAAGGGTGCTCAGACCCCTGGGGTGTGACAGTAGCCCAAGGCCCCCAGGCCTGGGGGGAATCCTCTTCACACTTGGTTGCTGTTGAAAGTTAGTTTTTCTTGGGCAGTGGATACAGTTCATTTCCAGCCTTGCGTTTGTTTTGGGTGTACAGCCACGTGATTCACCCACACGTACGTCTTCCTCTTGGAATAGGCTTTCCCTGTGTGCAGTTACAGGCTGCTGAGTGTAATGCCTGTGATACATGCTGTGTCCTTGTGGGTTATTTATGTATATGACTGTCTGTATGTTAATCCCAAACTTCTAATTTACAAAACTCGATTGATAAATGTGTGCATTGGTGTCAGTTTTTAGATTGCACCCAGTGGACTTTTCTGAGGCAGTTGTTCCTTTGCTGACTACCTTCACTTTTCATCAGCATGTCCATTCATGTTGCTGGAAGACATTCTGCATGCTTTTTGAATGCTGTATCATATGCCAGTGGATGTATATATATATATATGTGTGTGTGTGGATGTGTTGTGGTATATGTGTGTGTGTGTGCTTGTGTCTGTGTGTACCACATATTCATCCCTCTTTGAAAATGGATCTCTGTGTGCATGCTGCTTGGACTGTGATAAATATTGGTGCAGTGAACACGGGTGTGTCGGTGTCTTTTTGGATTATCTGTTCTCCACTTGCCAAGTCCCAGCATTGAGACGGCTAGGTACCGTGGTAGCTCCTGTTCAGATTTTGAAGGAAGCTCCCTGCAGTTCTGTGTCCCAGCTGTTCCCACCTGACATTACCCAAAGAAAATGTGGGAGGGTTCTGGTTTCTCCAGACCCTCTGCAGCATTTGTTGTTGCTGGTGTTTTTGTGAATGGCTGTTGTGAAGGGTGGGAGGTGGGAGGTGCCTCTTGATGGTTTTGAAGTGCAGTTGTCATTAATTAGCAATCTGGAGCCTTTTTCCTGTGCTTTCCAAATAAAGGGAAAAAAAAAAAAACACTAATGTGCTTTAAAGTGACATTTGAGATTATCTTCTTGAATGTCCCATATGCTCTCCGATTACTCGCCCCAGCACATTGCTTGAGGAGGTGTCCCTGCAGCCTCACAGGCTTTGTGAATCTGAAGTGCTCCAAAGCACTGCTTTTTAAGCTGCTGTTACTAGAAGTGTCCACAAGGCAGCAGCACTTTCTCAGGCCCGTATAAGGTATTCCTGGCATCGAGAGCCGTAAAGAAAAGTTGTGTTTCCTGGGTTGTAGATGAGAATGGCATGTGCCAGGGCCTGGGTTCTCCTTAATCTTCCCTGTTACCTGCAGCACCCAGACAGATCCCAAGCCAGCAACGAAGGTGACGCTGGGGATGCCACGGTAGTTGGGTGGGAAGATGTGGAGGTAGGAGGCTGTGGTGGGAACCCACCTCGCCGAGACTGGAGACCAGGTGCCAGAGCTCTCAGCCTAGAGGGTCCACCTTTTAGGGGGCCTACAAGGCTTGGTTGAGCTGTGGGACAGCCTGTCTGCATTGGCGAGTGGGGTCCCATCCCCTGTAGTCCAGGCACTGTAGATCCAGGTACCTCCTCGCAAGTTTCAATTCAGCTGTCTGGCCTTGAGTCCCACAGCTGCTCAGGTTCCTGGGGTGTGAGAGTTGTCCAAGGCCCCCAGGCCTAAGAAGACTGTTCACATTTGCTTTCTTTTGAAAGTTAATCTTTCTTGTAGTGGATTCAGTTCATTTCCAGCGTCCAGTTGTTTTGGGTGTACAGCCACGTGATTCACTTCCACGTATATATATGTCTTCCTCTTGGAATTGTCTGGCCCTAATGGTAGTTAAATGCTGCTGAGCAGAATTGCTTGTGCTATATGCTTGGTCTTTGTGGATTATTATTGTACATATATATGACCGTCCCGTTGTGAATCCCAAGTTCCTGATTTACAAAACTCAGTTGAGAAGTGTATTCATTGATATCAGCATTTAGGTACCAGAGAGTTTTCCTAGGCTGTTGGTCCTCTCTGCCTTCCTTCCCCTTAGGATATTCATCAGTATATGTGTTGTTGCTGGAAAAGACAGTTTTCATGCTTTTTGATCTCTGTGTTATTCCAGGGAATATTTGTTCATGCATGAGTGTGTATATGCATTTATATGTGTGATTATGTTTGTTTGCCGTGTTTATCCACCCATCTGAAAATGGACACTTGAAGGTGCTTGCACTTGTGTTGTTGTTGCAGGAAGTGTCCACAAGGCGGCAGCATCACCTCAGGCCCTGGTCTTCGGCAACTGGATCCCTGCAAAAGCTCTGCACCTGTAGGAGTGCAGTGTGCCAGGGCTTCTGTCTCATTATCTTTCCCCTTATCCTGCACCCCATATACACACGCCTCAAGTGCGATGCTAGGGATGCTTAGAAGACTATCCGTGGGAACCCACATATTCTATGTATAAGACTGTGCTTATTAACCCCAACCTTGTGGTTTAGAAAACTCGGTTTGGAAATGCGTTCCCTGGTACCAGTTTTTAGAGTCTGCACATAGGAGTTTCCGTAAGGCATTGGTCCCTCTCTGTCTGCCTTCCTGTACCTAAGATCATCACCACAGGATGGCACTTCAGATCATCACGTCACTGGAAAAGGCATTCTGCATGCTTTCTGACTGGTAGGTCCTATTCCAGTGTGTATGTTTGTGTGTGTGTATATATGTATGTTCTACACACACGTCTTTAGCACGTTTATCCGTACATCTCTGAGCATGAACTCTGGGGGGGCTTGCAGACGTGGCTGGTGATAAATATTGCTGCAGTCAATGTTGGGATGTAGGTGTCATTTGGAATTACATTTGTTAACTTGGAGAGACTCAAGAGAAACCAGGAGTGAGAAGGCCAGATTATGTGGTAGACCTAAATAGTTTAAGAATCTCCATACTGGTTTTTTTTCCTTCTGTTAACAGGATGCATTCGCTGAAAACACGGTGGCAACGTTTCTTTTTCTCCACACACTCTTTGGCTTGACTGATGGTAGATTTTTTAATGATACCCCTTCTGACTGGCATGAGGTAATACCTCAGTATTTTCATCTGTATTAGGCTAATAGTAATAAAGTCTTTTTTGTCCTCCATTTTTCCTTTTGAGAAATGTTAAGGTTTGTCCTCATTTTTTAATTGTCTTGTTTTTGCTTTTTTTAAAAACATTGGAGTATGTTGCTTTACAGTGTTATTAGTTTTTGCTGCACAGCAGTGTAAGAGCTGTAAGTGCACACATATCCCTTCCCTGCGACCCCCACCTCCTCCCCTGAGAAACCCCGAGCGGCCAGCAGAGCTCCATTACACTGCGGCTTCCCACTGCCGTGTGGCGCCTGGTAAAGCCGTGTGCGTCAGTGCTGTCAGCTCGGCTCATTCCAGCCTCCTCCTCTCTCGTTCTCCCAAGCGTGTGCTCTACCTCTGCACCTCTATTCCCGCCATGCAAACAGTTCCACCAGAAACTTAATAACACATAGTTTTTGACATTATTTCCTTTCCTAAAAGACTAGTAGTAAATTAAAACTTCATCTACAGCTCTTTTTTCTCAAAACATTTTTCTCAGTTATTCCATCGCAGTGTTATTCCAAGAAAGTCTGATGCCAAAAGCTTCATGCTATTGTATGGAAGATGAAATTTTACTGTGGTGTGGGGAGACTGCTCAGTGACTGTCACTGGAATGTGATGCTCCAACACAAAGTCTACAGTGCATTCAGAAGTCCAGGTTGGTGTCATGTCATTTTGATGTGTATTTGCTTTAAGAATCCATTTTGCAATAAATATTTTGAAAGTTAAATATTCATAAGATTGTTCATCCCAGTGATGCACTTTCTACTTGAGTGCATTATGAATGAGATTATGGTTTATAAAAGTGAGAAGTTTCCAGGTTTGAGTAAAAACACTGACCAAAAAGAAAAAAAGCTTACCAATATTTAAAGGGACTAAACACAAAACTGTTCTCTCCATCCCTTAGCAAAGGAAACTATCATTTGATGATACTTATTTTTGTATTGGGATGTGTACCCTTCATAAGTAAAACCTCAAAATTAAGACTTTAATTCTTTGAATGGCTTCTCCTAGATTAACAGAATCTGCTTACCATCAGCCCCAGGTAAACAGTACAGATAGATGTAGGTAGGACCTGGACGGGAAACTCCCAGCAGCCACGGAGCCAGGTAGGTAGTAGGAGCTAACAGGGCAGGAACGGGAGCCCAGCATTAGCCTGACCTGTATTACAGCAAAGCTGGATAAGTGACTTTGAACTGTCTTTTTTTTCCCCAGAAATTTATTGGGTGGTGGGAGGGAGTTGGTGACAGTTGTAGCCTGTAGTTGACCAGTCTGCAAGCTGGAAGCTTCTGGAAGCCTCCTTTGGCACCATGAGTTGCTTTGGGTTTCTGAGCCTTCCATCAAATTTAAAACAACTCTCACTGGTCAAAAATCAGAGAAGCAAGGCTCAAAATCATCATTCTATGTAGTCCTAGTATATAACAAACATAAGTGAAAAACATCAGTGAGATCATCAGTTTGGAGTATAAATGTGCTTAAGTGGCCCCAGCAACTATGTGACAGCAAGTTTCTACCAACACTGGTAGTGATGCGCTAAGAAATACATGTGTGAGTATACTGTTTAGTTTGAATGCTTTTATGTAAACGAACGTCATAATCTTGATTTTCTACTGCAGTGTACAACCGTGGAAACAGGCTGAAGGAAGTCTTTTTTTTCAGCATCAGATACCAGCATAAAGAGAGCAGAGATCACAGTTTGGTTTTCTAGCCGCAGTTTTCAGGGCTATCTGTCCTACACTGTATGGCCTCGAAAACCTGGACTCCCTCACATCAGAATCGTATTGCTTATGCATCACAAGGCAAGTTCCCTCGACATTTATCTGCAGGCTTGGTTTTCAGCTTCCCCATCTTGCACTGGGAATGAATAGCATTTCTTTCTTTTTTATTTAGTGTCTCTTACCTGTTCAGTTCAGTCGCTCAGTGGTGTCCGACTCTTTGCAACCCCATGAATCACAGCACGCCAGGCCTCCCTGTCCATCACCAACTCCTGGAGTTCATTCAGACTCACGTCCATTTAGTCGGTGATGCCATCCAGCCATCTCATCCTCTGTCATCCCCCTCTCTTCCTGCCCCCAATCCCTCCCAGCATCAGAGTCTTTTCCCCTCCTCTAATTTTAGGTGGTAGGGCTAAAATGGTTAAAAAAAAAAAAAAAGCCAACACCGAGCCTACATTTTAATTGAAATGCTTTGCTCGGTGATCACTCCAGTCTAGGTGGTTTTATAGCAGGGAGCTGAGGGAAAGTTATTTTAAGAAACTGACATTTTAGTGGTACTTTTCCCTTCTAGCATGAACTGCAATGAGGTAACTGGCTGAAAACAGAATCCTCCAGAAGGAACCCAGTGATGCCTGTGTTGGCCTTAACGGACAGCACTGATTCCTATGGTTGTGGATTTTGTTAGGGGTACTTATACTTCCCGTTTCTTTAAGAAATTAGTGATCAAAGTTGGTAAGGGTTTTATTAATAGCCTCTCACTCAGCTCCCTCAGCAGTCAGCGGCAACTCTTCCACTGTCGTGACTTCTAAGGCAATGCTTCTCTCCCCTTGATTTCACAGTAAAATGCCATTTCGATTCTCTTGCTCTAGCAAAACTCTCTTATCAAGATGACCCTTCAGCAAGCCTGGATGCTCTCAGTGAGCAAATCCAGCTTCTCCACAGTAGTCCATAGGAGCCAGCTCCGGGCCATGCTGACGCTTGCACAGTAAGGCAGTCTGGCCACTCCTCTCCTGAAAGCCTCCAGTGCCTCTCTTCCTCTCAGCAGTGATGTATATGGTCTCTCCTTCCTTTTTATTTAAAGTCACCTCACTGGAGAGGCTTCTATGACACCTGATAGCAGAGAGCTCTTCACGCCCTACTCATTTCACTGCCACCTTTACCGGGTTTTAGGTTTCTTTTTCCATAGCTGCTGCTGCTAAGTTGCTTCAGTCGTGTCCAACTCTGTGCAACCCCATAGATGGAGCCCACCAGGCTCCCCTGTCCCTGGGACTCTCCAGGCAAGAACACTGGAGTGGGTTGCCATTTCCTTCTCCAGTGCATGAAAGTGAAAGTGAAGTTACTCAGTCCTGTCTGACTCTTAGCGACCCCATGGACTGCAGCCCACCAGGCTCCTCTGTCCATGGGATTTTCCAGGCAAGAGTACTGGAGTGGGGTGCCATTGCCTTCTCCGTTTTCCATAGCACTTAACCCCATCTGATTCACTAAGTTTGTAACTGGGAAGATTCCCTATGCCTGTATGTTTTAATGTCATCTCTTACTTTTGTTTTACTAAAGAGTCAGGATTTGAACTCAAGTAGTCTCTGTAAGTATTATACCACAAACCAAAGATTCAAATGATGTAAATGCAACATTACTGGACCCCGTCCTTAACGCTGTGTATGTATAAGAAAGAAGTAAGTTGAAAGAAACAATGCAGTATTTATTTTTCACACAGTTCAACTTGGGCACAAGGTAAAGTCGGCTATAAAAATTCCCCCAATAATGATCTCTAAAGAAAACCCTTTGTGTATTTGGTTTTACATATTAATTACTCTAGAAAGTTTCTGAACTCTGTTTAATAGCAGATCTCCTTTCTTGATAGTTTCTTGGTACTGCCAGTTCTTGCTATCAGGTCTATAATAAATTCAGGGAAAACATGAATTAGTTAGCAGTCACATTAGTCCCTAACAGTAGCTGACCTACTTTAAAAAGAAGGCACTCTTTTTTAAGAATGTCCTTTGTTATGCTAAGTATTACAAATGATACAGAAATTTAAGAGTACCTGTTGGTTTCCACTATTTCATTCACTTTATCTATTTTGCAGTGGAGCCTCCCAGCAGCAATAAACCTGGAGAGTTCCCTAATTGAGAGAGAAGAAGGGAAAAAGCGTTTAGCATTAGCCTTGTAGAAAATTGCTAGAAAAATGAATTGCACTAAATACATGATTCAGTTGTCTTCCAAGGTAATATTCGGATGCACAGCAGTTGAGCTGACCCCTTTAAGGGGGACAGTTACTGAACACACCCCTCAACACGAGCGTGAGTGGAGACTCTCCGCCGTGTGACGTGGGGGAAAATGAGATCTTAGACATCTACAAGAGGTGCATGAAGACAACTTTTCAGTAACACCAGAGAGAAGGTGCGGACAGCTGACGCCCTTCAAGTGTCTGTTTGTAATGGAACTAGGTTGAATTCAGAGATTAATATAAGGAGTCCTCCTAATTAAGAAAAATTGTGAGATGACTCTCCCCGATGTTACACCATCTTGCTCCTAGCACATAAACACCCAAAGTGCCATTTCAAGTTGGTGGGGAAATGTGGCTGAGAATGATGTGAAGGCAGCTTAACTCTCACAAATCCCAGAAACCAGGTAAGGAAAAAAAGATAAGTTAATTATCTTAAATTAGTAAGAACTCTATGTTTACAGAGCGTGCTCTATTCCTATACTCATTAAAAATACATTTGATTCAGTCACTACAACAGCCATTCTTTCAACTGTTAAGTTTTTGAATCACATCACTGAGTGGCTTTAGGTAAACATTTTTTTAAAAGCTCACTGGTTCTAAACTCACCTGCGTTCACTTTCCAGGTACTCACACAGTTGCGTCTCTAGACTGAAGCTGAAACGCACCTGCACCTACTGTTCTGGGACCAAGCCCACAGGTACACCACGCAGCAACCGTCCCCAGCCTTGGGAGGCCTCCTGAGATCCCTGCCAAGATCCGCAGGCGAGCTGGGGAAAGCGAGGAGCAAGCTGCAGCACCACCCGGGGCGTGAAGGCAGACTTGACTCGGTGTGCCCGATGCTGAGGTAAGACTGCGGAAACAGCTGCTTCCCCCGCCCCTGGGCCAATCTGCCCTTCGTTTCCTCCCTAGACTCTTGGAGGCGGCTTCAGAGGCACCAAGGTTAGCTGTGCCTGCTCATCGCTGCAGCTCTGCCAGCGCGTGACACCATAGCCTCCGTTCAGTAAGCCAGGCTGGTGCACTCTCCAATCTGTGTTAAGTGTCCTCTTTCACCCTTCCTTCCTGTAAAAATCTTAAACATGCAATGACATCCACTCTCAAGGCCCCCAAGAGCTATCAGCACAGCCTCCTTTCTGAAATGACAAAATTAACTACTTCCTGCCCTAAATGGGGGCCTAAGTCCCATTCCCTAGATCCAAACTACATTTTTGTTGTCTCCCTGCGTGCTGATCAAACAGACCCCAAGACGACTCATCTTCTCCAAGCCTACCCAGATACTGCCTCATATACTGGTGTCCGGTAAGAATGAGCCAAATATTTGCTGTGTAAAGAGAACCTAAAAACCAGAGTTGCATCCTAAGTTCCAGACGAAACACCTACCAACAAAATTATGCAATACAGCCCACGGGTATGGCTTCTAACCTTACATACGTCAGTAACAGCTGTGTCTATTCAAATAACGGCTTGATCCTTTTCTCTACCAGTCTCTGAGTCTAAGGAAATGGAAAAACGAAGTACATGTGTTCTTTAAACTTACAGAAAGATTTCACCTAAACTCATTTTATAAGGTAAGAAACAAATTTAAAGCAAGGCGTTTCTAGGGAACAACACAGCTCAGTGTGTGCTTGAAACCTCTGCCTCTAAAGCTGGGCTGAGAACATGAAGGGAAAAACTAAATAATTCAAATACCACTGTAATGGCCTCCAGCATAGTGCAGCGTGCTAGCAATATTTCCTACTTCAGTGCACCTTATCCAGACTGAGCTGAGCCTCACCCTGCTCCCAAGGAGCAACGAACGGCCTTCTCACCACAACACTGTTAAGAAACAGCAGAGAAAGAACCCTCTCTTCATGCGCTGCTCACCACAGTGAGCTCCTCCAGTACGACCCCATGAGGAACAACTCAGTGCCCCCACCACCAGACTTTTAATTTCACCAAGAAAACCAAACCTCCCTGGAGAGTCCAGCCTTTTACTTTGGGATGGATAATAAACTACTCTCACTGCCTTTTTTCTTTCAAAGGAAGAGAATGAGGAAATTTCTGGCTCCGTAATTTGGTTATACATTGTGTGTTTTACTGATTGTAAATATTACTCTAAACCAACTGATACATTATTCATGTGCATGCTAAGGTGACTGAGGATGAAACGTACTGAAATCTGTAACTTTCTCTGAAGTCGTTAAAAATAAGGTAAAGCAAATACAGTGTTGATAGAATCAAGAATATACAGGAATTTGATGTATAAATCTTTACAATTTCTCCATGTTTGAAATTTTTCGTAATAAAACATTAGAAAAAACAAAATGGCTAAACAGAGTGTGGTCTTCTAAAAATGAAATGCCTTAGAATGATTAGAAACTACTATATAACCACCGTGAGCCACTGCAGACTAACGCTCAACGCTAACAGCTGAAGCTTGGAGGACCACTTCTAGTGAGATGCTATGTGGCCAGCTCCTCTGAATATCTGCTTCGCCCTGTCCTCTTGGTGCGTGAAGACACACACTGTTAACTCACCCGCAGGCTGCACATCCTCCAGTGGCTCCCCCGGCACCGGGATGATGTGAAGTCCCAGCCGCACCCCCGCCAGGCCCCACAAACCTATACCTGCCCGCCGCCCACTAGGCTGCAGCTGTGCGTGCCTCTGCACCATCTGCTTATCACTGCAGACTCACTTCTCTCTGAAATGCCACACACTTTTTTGTGCATACTTGCCAACTCTCCACAAAACTAGCATGAAAGTCATGAAGACAGACCTGGAATAATGCCAACCATACAGTAAGGGCTTAGTACCTATGTGATGAACTTTGAATCAAAGGCTCAAAGTCTTCTATTTTTAGCAACCAAAAAATTGAAGACATTCTCACAAGAGATAGGACCTAATGTGAAATGTAAGACAGCTAAGAGTCACTACTGTCGTAGCAGAGTGGATCTCAAAGGTGTAACAGAGACCACTTTGCTACCACAGCACCAAAGTAGAAACACACAATGAGAAAATGTGCAAGTGGAGAAAGGGTACAACTTTACACATTCAAAGGTGTAACTGTGAAGAATAAATTAACACAATGTTGTTCAAACTTACTGATCAATGAACTCCACACCAACACCAAAAGCTTCTGCCATATAGCCCAGGGTTAATGACCTGTACGATTCCAGCAGCTGGCTGTACGCATGAATTCGCATTTCTCTTACATAGTATCGATAATGAGGTGCAAAAAGCCAGTCCTTTTTCATTTCCTGTTCCACAATAGCTGCAATGAATAAGATGACAAATTATAACAACCTCCCTTTGGATAAACTGATAAACTAGAAGGCGGATTTATAACATGATAAAAATTAATAGCCTTAATCTATAAAGTGTACATAGAATATTAATGAGCAATCCACAGAAGTACCATCATTTTCCTGAATAATAGTGCCTATCACCATTCTAATGAGGATGTGGTGGGAAACCACAAGATAAGATCTCTGCTGCCACAGCAACTCAATTTCCAAAGGGAAGAAGAGAGAAATAAATAAGGTAGGCTCCTAGAATAACAACAAACTCCATGAAGAAAGTAAAACTTGACTAGTGATGTGTAATAGCGACCAAAGACTCAGAGCCACACATTCGCAGCGGCAGAGCCCGGGCAAGAGAGGAGGGCAGGTTCACGGGGAAGCGGGGGACGGCTATGCAGACGGGGAAGGTGAGCACGGAAGGGTCAAGCGTATACTTATTGCTGGCTAGAACAGATAAAAATCCTTGGAGAAGTTCTCCTTTTTTGAGTTTTGGGTGGGGTGGGGAGGGATTCAAACGTTACACTTTGGCGAGGTGGACATGGATTCTCTTATTAAATATCCAGGTTGAAGATCCCAAGGCTTGGGTCTGGTGCTCGCTGGTAGGTTTGGGGCTGGAGCCTCACATTTGGAAATCCCTGCCATGCATATGTACTTGGTAACAGAATACAGGTAGAGATAAGGGCAATGACCGTGCCTAGGCCAGTTAGCCCCTGAAAGGCCTAACAAAGGATAAGGCACAGCCGGAGAAAATAAAGAATTCAATACACTGACATACTAAGGTGCTGAAAAAAGGTTAACTGGCAGTTCCAAGGAGGGCCACCTGTTAGATCTGCCACTACGTATAAGATGGGACCAGATGCTATGATCTTAGTTTTCTGAATGTTGAGCTTTAAGCCAACTTTTTCACTCTCCTCTTTCACTTTTTTTCCTCTTTCACTTTCTTTTTTTTTTTTTTCCTCTTTCACTTTCATCAAGAGGCTTTTTAGTTCCTCAACGCATAAGAGCCACTTAAAAATACTTACTGACCCAATGCCCAGCTATTTGTATGGAGACATGAAGAAATGCTCATTATATTTTAGGAAAAAAGCTACTTAAAAATCCTAAAAAGCTACTTAGAAACCTGCATGTAAAAATACACCTGCGTATATTTAACAGTGCTTCGTGCCTATGTCTCTGGACACAAATACAAATACCCTTGGAACCTGAGCTCAGCAGCTGCCTCAAGAGAAAGAGCCCAGGCAAGCCAAGGATAGAGCACCTCTTTCTTCTTTATGTGATACATTTGAAAATTTTCCACGTATACAGAAAACCTCGGGGTTTTGGGGTGACTGTTACTTTACAATTTTCAAAGTAAGTAATGAATAAAAGTTCTGGGAGGATATATAACTATCTTAAAATGATTCTGGAACAATTCTGTGTAATCTGTAATATGAATTTGGACATTAAGACTTTCTCAGCTCCGTTTATTTTTAAACTTCTGAAAACTAGATTTTACCTAGAAAAGGATGTTACCTCCTCTTTCAAATAAAATATTTCGAAGTACACAGTCTGTGAATACTTAGCAAAGCAAAAAAGCTTATTACAAAGCCAAATAAATGCTCACTACATAGGAGCAGATGGTAAATGATACAAATGGTAACTGTCAAAAGATTCCTCTCTCTGTCCTTTGCATTTAAAATGCCTGGGAAATGGAGGGCGGTCCCAAGCCTGGCCCCTGCTATCCCAGGGGTGCCCAAGGGCTGCTCTTCCTGCATCCCCACCTGCAGGTTGAGTAGGTCAGCAGACTGTGATACACACTCATTGAAATGCTACTCAGCAGGAAAATACAGTGAACCACTGCGAAGAAATGGCAAGAACACGGACTTTATGCAAGAAACACACTAGTTGTGCTACAAGGCTAGTTAGTCAGCAGTATGGTACTGACATAGAAATACAGATCAATGGACCACAAAAGCCAGTCCAGAAATAAACAGACACCTATGACCAATTAATCTATGACAAAGGAGGCAAGAATATACAATGGAGAAAAGTCATCTCTTCAATAAGTGATGCTGGACAGCTCCATGTGACAGGATGAAACTGGAAGATTCCCTAACACCTTACACAAAAATAAAATGGATCAAAGACCTAAATGTAGGAAAAGACAGAACACTCTGACATAAAGCGCAGCAATGTCTTTTTTGATGACCTCCTAGAGTGAAAAATAGACAGGAGTTAATTAAAAGCTCCTTCACCTCAAGAAACCACAGAATGAAAAGACAAGCCACAGAATGGGAGACATTTGCAAACAAAGCAACCTACAAGGAGTTAATCTCCATAGCACACAAACAGCTCTCGCAGCTCTCTGTAAAAAACCAAACTACTCAATCACAAAACGGGCATGATTTCCCTGGGTGGTCCGTGGTTAAGACTTTGTGCTCTCAATGTAGCGGCAAGCCTTTGACCCCTGGTCAGAGAAGATCCCACATGCCTAGCAGCCAAAACAGAAAAAATGGGGGCAGAAGATCTAAACAGACATTTCTCAGGGGAAGAAATACAGATGGCCAAGAGACACAAGAATCATCAGTAATTATCAGAGAAATGCAATCAGAAGTACAACAAGGCATCACCTCAGTTGATCTGAATGGCCATCATCAAAATGTCTACAATAAATGCTGAAGAGGGTGTGGAGGAAAGGGAACCTTTTCACACTGTCGGTGGGAATGTAAACTAGTAACAGCCACTATGGAGCAGAATATGAGGGTCAGTGAAAAACTAAACATAGAACTACCATATAATCCAGCAGTTCCCCTCCTGGGCATATATATATTTGGAGAAAGACATAATCAGCAAAGATATATGCACCCCAATGCTCACAGCAGCACTTTACAACAAGTAGGACAGGGAAGCAGCTCTCTGGCAGCAGAGGAACAGAGAGAGATGAGTGCATACACATAATGGAATGTTACTTCAGCCGCAAAAAAGAATGAACTAATGCCTTCACCAGCAACGTGGATGGACCTGGAGATGATCACACCAAGTGAAGGAAGTCAGAGAAGGACACAAAGCCTGTGATATCACTTATGGGTAGAATATGAAAGTTCATACAAAGGACTTCATTTACAAAACACAAAGACTCACAGACTTTGATAACCAGGACAAACCTCTGGTTACCAAAGGGGAAAGGTAGGTTAGGGGGAGGGGAGGCATACATTAGGAGGCTGGGGTTTACACATGCACAGTAATATATTACATGTATTTTACAAACAGATGACTGGCAAGGACCTACTGTATAACACAGAGAACTCAACACTCTGTAATAACTAGACAGGAGAAGAATCTGAAGAAGTATACATATATATATCATGTAACTGAATCAGTTTGCTTAATACCAAAAACACCACTGGGTAAATCAACTCTACTCCAGCACACAATAAATATTTAAACTTAAAAGAGATGTCAACAGTATTACCTTCAGGCCTGGGTGACCTGGGATGCGGTCACATTCCTGGAACCTGAGCAGCCTGTTGCTAAGGCAGCACTGGGGTGGAGCTGAGGGAATGGGGGAGATGTGCCTGCAAAGGAGTCCCCCTCCCCTGGACCCTCAGTGCCTGGTCCCCTGTGAATGGGACCCCAATCTCCAGATCTAGGGGGGCCCTCCGAGAGCTCAGTCAAGCCTAGAACACCCAGATTACGGTCGAGCCGCTGGGCAGGAAGAGCTTTGACATGTCACCTGTTCTCCAAGTATCCCAGTGCTGAGGCTCCCGCCAGCAGCTTCCCTCCTTGGAGTTGCCCTGCCCTACCCAAGTACTACAGCACCCTCAGGAGCACAGTTTAGGGAGGTCTTGGGATTTGGGGGAGTGCAGGAGAAGGGAGAAAAAGTCAAAAGACCCGAGCCCTGGCACATTCCACTCTAATCTACAACCCCGGAAACAACTTTCTCCAGGGGTCCGATTGCCCAAGAAACCAGAGCAGGGCATGAAGGACTGCTGCCCCCTTGTGGACGTTTCCTGGAACAACAACCTGAAAACCGGTTAACAGATAACCAAGGGAAGCTTTCATGCAAAGACGGGCACAATCAAAGACAGAAACAGTATGGACCTAAGATAAGCAGAAGATTTCTTAATAGAAGAGGCGGCAAGAATATACAGAACAACTATACAAAAAGATCTTAATAAGCCAGATAAACACGATAGTGAGATCACTCACCTAGAACCAGATGTCCTAGGCTGTGAAGTCAAGTGGGCCTTTGGGAAGCATCACTGTGAACAGAGCTAGTGGAGGTGATGGAATTCCAACTGAGCTATTTCAAATCCTAAAAGATAATGCTGTGAAAGGGCTACATTCAATACGCCAGCAAATTTGGAAAACTAAGCAGTGGCCACAGGACTGGAAAAGGTCCGTTTTCATTCCAATCCCAAAGAAAGGCAATGCCAAAGAATGCTCAAACAATCGCACAACTGTGCTCATTTCACACGCTAGTAAGGTTATGCTCAAAATCCTTCAAAGTAGGCTTCAGCAATATGTGAACTGAGAACTTTCAGACGCACAAGCTGAGTTTAGAAAAGGCAGGGGAACCAGAAATCAAATTGCCAACATTAGCTGGATCATAGAGAAAGTAAGGAAATTCCAGAAAAACATCTACTCTGCTTCATTGACTATGCTAAAGTCTGACTGTGTGGATCACAACAGTCAAAATGTGGAACATTCCTAAAGAGATACCAGACCACCTTAGCTGTCTCCTGAGAAACCTGTATGCAAATCCAGAACAATCAGTTAGACCTTTACATGGAATGACTGACTTGTTCAAAATTGGGAGAGGAGTATGGCATGGCTGAATACTCTCACTTGTTCATTTAACTTATATGCAGAGTACATCATGCGAAATCCTGGGCTGGATGAATCACCAGCGGGATCAAGACTTCCAGGAGAAATATAAACAACTTCAGATACGAGATGATACCACTCTAATGGCAGAAAGTAAAGAGGAAGTAAAAAGCCTCCTGATAAGGGTGAAAGAGCAGAGTGACAAAGATGGCTTAAAATTCAAAATTGAAAAAAAACTACAATGATGGCACTGGGTTCCATCACTTCATGTCAAATAAAAGGGGGAAAAGTGGAAACAGTTCAGTTAGTCGCTCAGCCGTGTCCGACTCTTTGCGACCCCATGAATCGCAGCACACCAGGCCTCCCTGTCCATCACCAACTCCCGGAGTTCACTCAGATTCACGTCCATTGAGTCCGTGATGCTATCCAGCCATCTCATCCTCGGTCGTCCCCTTCTCCTCCTGCCCTCAATCCAGTAACAGACTTTATTTTCTTGGGCTCCAAAATCACTCTGGATGGTGACTGCAGCTATGAAATTAAAAGATGCTTGGTCCTTGGAAGGAAAGCTATGACAAACCTGCTGCTGCTACTGCTAAGTTGCTTCAGTCGTGTCCGACTCTGTGCGACCCCATAGACGGCAGCCCACCAGGCTCTCCCATCCTTGGGATTCTCCAGGCAAGAACACTGGAGTGGGTTGCCATTTCCTTCTCCAGTGCATGAAAGTGAAAAGTGAAAGAGAAGTCGCTCAGTCATGTCTGACTCCTAGTGACCCCATGGACTGCAGACCACCAGGCTCCTCCGTCCACGGGATTTTCCAGGCAAGAGTACTAGAGTGAGGTGCCATTGCCTTCTCCGTATGACAAACCTAGACAGCATATTAAAAATCACAGACATCACTTTGCCAACAAAGGTGTGTATGATCAAAGCTAGGCTTTTTCCAGTAGTCATGTATGGATGTGAAAGTTGGAACCATAAAGAAGGCTGAGCACCAAAGAATTGATGCTTTAGAACTGTGGTGCTGGAGAAGACTCTTGAGAGTCCTTTGGACAGCAAGGAGATTAAACCAGTCAATCCTAAAGGAAACCAACTCTGAACATTCATTGGAAGGACTAATGCTGAAGCTCCAATACTTTGGCCACCTGATGTGAAAGCTGACTCACCAGAAAAGACCCTTATGCTGGGAAAGACTGAAGACAGGAGAAGGGGGCGACAAAGGAGGAGATGGTTGGATGGACTCACCAACTCAATGGACATGAGTTTGAGCAAACTCCAGGAGATGGTGATGGACAGGGAAATGTGGTGTGGTACAGTCCATGGGGTGGCAAAGAGTGGCACATGATTTAGCAACTGAACAACAATATGTAAAATAAGTAATTCACAAGGACCTAATAAATAACACAGGGAACTCTACTCAACACTCTGTAATAACCTAGATAGGAAAGGAATCTGAAGAGGAATGCATGTATGTATCTCTGTAACTGAATCAGGTTGCTTAACACCAAAAACAAACACCACTCTGTAAATTATCTCTACTCCAGTATACAATAAAAATAAAATTTGAAAAGAAAACAACAGAAATATCAACAGTATTCCCCTCAGGCCCGGGAACCTGGGTTGCAGTCACAGCCCTGAAGCCTGAGCAGCCTTGGGGCCCAAGGCTGGACTGGGGTGGGGCTGAGGGAGCTGGGGAGGATGTACCAGCAAACGAGCCCCTCTGGACCCTGGGTGCCGGGACCCTGTGGCTGGGGCCCCAATTTCCAGATCCAGGCAGGCCCTTCTAGAGCTCAGGCAAGCCGACTGCACCCCAGAATGGTGGACCCTCTGGGCTGAAAGAGCTCTCCATGTCACCTGGTCTCTGAGTCTCCTGGGGTGGGGTTCCCAATGCCAGCCTCCCTCCTGAGTTATCCCACCTAAGCACCACAGCACCCCCAGCAAGGCAGGTTGGGGAAGGCTTGAGATTTCTCTTGTCGGGGCGGGGGGTGCAGGATAAGGGGGAAGTCATGAGACCAGAACTGTGGTGCATTGCACTCTTATCAAAAACCCGGAAAAAGACTTTCTCTAGGGCTCTGATTGCCCAAGGAACCCGGGAGGGGCATGAAGAAGTGCTGCCACCATGTGGACACTTCCCACAACAACAACCTGAAAACAGCGAGAAGGAAAGCCGCTCAGGGTCTGACTCTCTGCGACCCCATGGACTGTACAGCCCATGGCATTCTCCAGGCCAGAATACTGGAGTGGGCAGATGTTCCCTTCTCCAGGGGATCTTCCCAACCCAAGGATCAAACTCAGGTCTCCCACATCGCAGGCTGATTCCTTACCAGCTGAGCCACCTGGCAAGCCCAGTGCATACGGGCAACTCTTCAAATTCACAAGGCCTGCTGGGCTGAAAAGGACACCTGCCCTTTAAGCAATGTCCTAGGGTAGGTAATCAAAAAACAATTCAAAGCATGCTGGACCTTCAACAAGTCAATCTTAAGGGATCAGCTTAAGGTACGCTCCCTTTCCCCCCAACCCTTTTCTGAAAGCACATGAAAATATGCTCCATATTGCTAATTCTTCAAGAAATAATTAGCACCAGTCTGACTGGTCATCATCAAAAAGACCATGAACAGCAGTTTGGGGAAGAAGATACCTGTGTTCGGATGGCAGAGCTGCTCTGCTGTGAGCCTGAAACAATCACATCTTAGTCATCAGTTCAACTCCAAAACAAAGTAAAAAGCTTGAAAAAAAAAAAAAAAAAAAAAAGGACTACAAACAGTGAATATGGGAGAGTGCATGGAGAATACAGAACCCGCCTATGTTTTTCAGGGACAATGTAAATTGCTAACAGTCACCAGAAGGGACGCAATGGAGGTTCCATAAAGAAACTAAACTTAGGGCGGCCGCCATGACCTGTTCTCACTCCTGGGCCTTGAGGTGGAGAAAAGCCTTACTCCAGAAGGACAGCATTCGCTGCAGCACCATTTACATTAGCAGCCAGCCCATTCTGAAGGAGATCAGCCCTGGGATTTCTTTGGAAGGAATGATGCTGAGGCTCAAACTCCAGTACTTTGGCCACCTTATGCGAAGAGTTGACTCATTGGAGAAGACTCATGCTGGGAGGGATTGGGGGCAGGAGGAGAAGGGGACGACCGAGGATGAGATGGCTAGATGGCATCACCGACTCAATGGACATGAGTTTGGGTGAACTCCGGAGTTGGTGATGGACAGGGAGGCCTGGCGTGCTATGATTCATGGGGTCGCAAAGAGTCGGACACGACTGAATGACTGAACTGAACAGGAGGCACCCAAAAGCTCCAGGGAAGACGGATGGATCAAGCGAGCGTTTCATTCATGTACAATGAAGTATGACTCAGCCGCAGAAAAGGATGAGTTGATGTCATTTCCAGCAGCATGCATAGCCCTGGTGATGATCGCAGTAAGCGAAGGAAGTCAGAAAAAGAACGACAAAAAGCCTATGAGATCACTTACTGGTCTAATCTACAGACTGATAAAAACGAACTCATTTACAAAACAGAAACAGACTCAAGAGACTTAGCACTGACACTTCTGGTTACCAAAGGCAAGGGGGGTTGGATAAATTAGGGGCTTGGGAAGAACACACACACACTATTGTCAGACAGTAAACAACCCACAAGGACCTGTTGTGTAGCACAGGGAGCGCTACTTCATATTCTGTGATAACCTAGATGAGCAAAGAAGAAAAAGAGAAGGAATTTATGTATGCGTGTAACTGAATCACTCTGCTATACCGCTGAAACCAACAACACTGTAAATCAACTACACTCCAATTAAGTTTTTTTTAATTTTTAAATATCTGGGCAATGAGTAAATTTGGTACATATCCCATTTGTCTCAAATTACAGACACTTCTATGAAGCACTCAGTGACACACAGGCACTGTGCTCGTGTCAAGATCATTACAAAGAAAAAAAAAGTAAGGTCTGCTCCTAATAACTCTGGGTAGCAGTAGAGAAAAACTGTAATAAAGCATCCTAGAATAATTTGTTTTCAAAACAAGGCATATGTCCAATAAGCACATGGAGATACTCAAAACCATAATATATCACTGCACCCACTAAGATGCCTATAATAAAAAAAAACACACAATTAACATGTATTACGGTGAGGGCTGGGGGGACGGGACTGGGACTGACACACTGCTGGTGGTAATGTAAAATGGGGTAGCTGCTCTAGAGAACAGTTTATCAAATATTACCATATGAGCCAGCCATTCCATTACTAGGTATACACCCAGGAGAAAGTATACACTGTGTCATACAAAAACTGGTATATAAACATTCATTACAACAGTGCTTATAATAACGTCCATCACCTGAAAAATGGATACATCCTGACTCCATGCAGCGGTGTGTCACTCAGCTATGAACTGAAGGAAGCTCTGCTCTATGCTACAGCACAGATGACAGTAAAAGCATCATGTTGGCAGGAGGAGCTGAGCAGAGGCTCTGTGTAATCCACTCATGCGCCACGTCCGAAATAAGCAAATCCATGGACAGAAAGACAAGGGGTTGCGAACAGGAATGGAGGTGACTGGCGATGGGTACAGATCATCTTTGGGTGATGAAGATGTGCTGCACCCAGTGGGGTGGTTGCACACCTTGTCAACAGATGGGGCATAAAATAAGAGCACCGGGAATGCAGAGAAAGGGTGTGCTAAAAACCTCTTTGGCTGAAGGAATAAGGGGAAAGCTCCACATTTGAGCAGAGTATGGACCATGGGATCCTCAGGCATAACAAAGGGAGAGGGGCAATTCCACACTTCAACTGTGTGGGCAAACACGAGAAGACAGGACCACGTAGGTCCTTCCACACCTGAGGAGCCCTGTTCCCACGCTGCATGAAAGGGAGCATGAATCCCCATGGGGTTTCCCAGGTGGCTCAGTGGTGAAGAATCCACCTGCCAGTGCAGGAGACACAGGTTCGATCCCTGGGTTGGGAAGATCCTGTGGAGGATGAAATTGCAACCTACTCCAGAATTCTTGCCTGAAAAATCCCATGGACAGAAAGAGCCTGGCGGGCTACAGTCCATGGAGTTGCAGAGAGTCAGATATGACTGAGCGCACACACGTGAATTCCCACAAGGCAGCCGAACTTTCTAGGCATGGAGAAAGCACGCCATAAGCACTGGGCCAACACCCACTCCAAAAATAAAAGATCATCATTTGGAGTCCTCCTTTCCCAAGTTTTGTAAATGCTGCCTATTTATATTAACCAATACCTTCCGAAACTTGCAGCAGACAAGAGAATTATCAATGCCAAGTTGTTTTAAGTTTTAGGAAAATCTGAGAAGGAAACCTGGGTTGAACACAAGCACATTAAACAGATTTTCTCAACCAACATCCCTTGAAAATGATTTGCAAATCAGCACAAAGATTCAGCTAATGCACAGCCAACTCAATCAAAAGGAGAGTCAAATTCCCATACATCAGTTCCAAAACACTCAATGCTTAGAAACATTTGCTCACTCCTGCTCAGGGGTCAGGCATACTTCCTCGGCAGAGAACCAGACAGCTGATCTTTCTAGCTGGTGAGGCCACAGAACTGTCATGTATTGTTCCATTTTGTTAAACAAGCCTTAAAAGAAAATGTAAACATCAATCTTACCTTGTGGACCACACAAAAAGATATTTGATCAAAGTCTAAACAAGAATGGGCAAAAGATTAGCCACGCCAACCCCAGAACAACAGCTATCTCTGCACACTGTATTTTTCATATATGTGGAAAATCGTCTAAGGCTATCCACAGACAGAGTGAGGAATGATGAAGACCCCAAACAAGCACCGCTGTCCTTACCTAGCGACTGGAAGAAAACAGAGTAGCGGCATTCGTAGAGCGAGAACAGGTACTGGCGGGCGGCCGGCAGGCCATGCAACACCTCCAGGATCTCTGCTCCTTTAACCACCTACGTTTCAAAAGACAAGCGCATGCTTTAATGAGTATGCTTTGTTTCTTTTGGAAAAGCATGCTGTATTCTCTAAACCTGAGTACGAACGTCATTACCTTTTCCCTGAGATCCGGTCTTTCTAAGGCAATCATGCTGACATAGACGGTGTAAGTGACAAAGGTTTTATAATCCATGAGTTCGTAGGATGTAAATGTTGAAACTGTGTCAAGGAAGAGTTCAGCTGCCTGTTTGAAATCACGAATAGCTACACAATAAAGACCTTGATATACTTTTAGGCGGTTCCTCCGGTCCCAATCTCCTCCTTCCTCTATCAAGCTATAAAATTAAAAAAAAGTCATACTCTGGAAATAAACAGTGCTTTTTGCAAGCTTTGTATTATTATGAAAGAGAACAACTTGTCACAACTTAAACCAAAAACTATAAAGAGAATAGTTTCCTAAATAAGTACATTAATTATTTGACCAAGTGTACTAGTTGGAAACAAAAGAAACAGATTTCTTCTATCAATTTCTTATTCATAGCATCACAATTTAGAGGGAATATATCCCCACCACTAAAATGTACCTTTTAGCCTTTTCTGTATTTCGAGTGATGAGGTCATTATCCATGTAAAATAAACCGATTCTAAGGAGATAGAACACAATATCCAGTCGGTGACCCAGCGCCACAGTTTTGTCATATGTCTTTCGAAAGGCTGTCAGAGCACCTTCCTGTCAAAAGAACAAAGTGAACAGGTGAGGAAAGGTTCAATGTTTTGAAAGCTACAGCTGTCTAGGATTTTCTAAGCAAAAAGTGGGGGGAAGAGGCAGGCGTGGAGACAGAAGGGTATGGCCGTGAGATAGTAACTGCTGAAACTGGGTGGTAACTATTCTCTCCACTTGTATAAAGTGTAAGAAATACATCAAAAAAAAAAAAAGAAATACTTCAAATGTGTCTAAGCATATACTTATATTCTAGGAAAAAAACACATTCATCACTTATTCACCATTGTTTCAGTATTCTTCTTTGTTCTGTATATTCAATATTTTTCCTCTAACAATTACACTACTTTTACTTTACTGTAAATTATCAATCCTAACAACTGAGTATTAAAAAATTTTATCTTAATCACTCTTAGAATGCAACTGATTATTTAAATATACAATTCTACCTCAAATCATTGTGGAATAAAATGTTTTCATTGTTTTAAAAATATGAATATGTGAGACGACTTCCCTGGTGGTCCAGTTAGGATCAAGACTCTGCACTGCCACTGCGGCAGGTATGGGTTCAACACCCAGTTGAGGAATGAAGATCCCACATGCTGTGTGATGTGGCCAGAAAAACAAATAACAAAAAAACAACAAAGAAAAAAGAAGAAAGAAAACGAGGCGAGCCTATGACATCTTGTTGTATGAGAAAATAGCGAAGACCAATGAGATCATGTCAAGAGGACAAAGAGACCTTCTTAAAGGAACTGACGCTAACAAATCTATAGCAAACTGAGCACCAAAGATAATGATGACTGTGATCAACACAGCACAGTGAGAAGCAAGAGTCCACCAAGTCGGTTATTCAGTGAATAAAATAGAACATTTAAAAAAAGCAGCGCTTCCCTGGTGGCGCAGTGGGTAAGGATCCACCTGCCAATGCTGCAGACACGGGTTCAAACCCTGGTCTGGGAGGATCCACGTGTCTGGTTGCCACAGGGCAACTAGACCAGTGCGACACAACTGCTGAGGCGGAGAGCCCTGGAGTCCACGCTCCTCAAGAGAAGCCACCACAGCAAGAAGTGGGCCCTGTTCGCTGCAACTAAAGCCCGCACACAGCAGCAGAGACGCAGCACAGCCGACGGCAAATACAGACTAGACAAACAATAAACCGGAGGAAAGAAGAAAACTCTTCATTTTAGAAGAATGCTATTTCATAAACATGGACTATAACATCAGAACGTCACCAATGTACAAAATGTGGATTCAAGCATATCCTTGTTGAAATTCGTCAAGGCCTGAATCATTCATAATACTGCACCCTGTTTATTTATTTTGTTTTTAATTAATTTTTATTTTTTAGTTTGTTTTGCTTTACAATACTGTATTCATTTTGCTATACATCAACATGAATCAGCCACGAGTGTACATGAACTCCCAATCCTGACCCCCCCTCCCCCCTCCCGCCCCACACCATCTCTCTGGATTATCCCCCTGCACCCTGTTTAAAACCAAACCAAAGCAAACCACACACACCACCTACAAAAGCCACGGACTATTAGCTATATTTTAAACTGTCCTGTATTTTTCAACTCTTACAATAACCAGATCTTAAATCTACAGTCAGCAGGGGGAAAAAAAAAGTGTTAAATTTAAATAGTTCAGATCATTTATCATTTCAGCATTTGCCAAGGCACTAGCCTAACTCCTGTGCCCCTGGGAACTATCATAATTCCTATTTAATAGCTGAGGAAACTCATCCAGTTAAGTAAATCATGATTACTGAAGCCAGAAACAGAACTCAGGCAATCTGACCCAAGAGTCTACAGTATTCAATTTTTTAAAGTTAATGCCACATTATCCATTATTGAAACACTTCAGGGTACACTGCTTACAATTAAGGACATCCAAAGCCCATCCTTTTAATCACTATTATACAACAACCAGCTTAAAAAATTTAAAAGACCCAATACTTGCAGGTGCCCTCTTGGGCCCCAATAGAATAAGTTAGGTTGGCTGCTGGGCTGAAGAACAGTCACAGATACTAAGACAAAGAGACTGTTTTCTGTCCCTTAGATTTCATCTCAGCATACATGCTGGAGAGACATAAGCATATATACACAGAGGCACACACAAGCATATTTTTACAGCAGCAGCTTATCTTGGCAAGATCAGCTGAAAACACCACACAGGTGCAACCACTGAATAGCTACATAAAGCACAGCGTCACCCTACTACAACGAACTACTAGCCAGCAGTCAACCAGACAGAGCAAGAGCTAGGCACACTAACATGGACGGTCGCGGAGACAGAATTTTCAAAGAAAAAGTAAACAGGACCGCATGAGTACACTTTGATACACTTTAGAACAAAATTTTTAAACCAATACTACCTAATTTCTACAAGTACATCCACGTGACTACAAACGTGCAATAAGAGACTTAAAAAGATAATCTCTCAGGAGGCAGAAAAAAAGAGCAAATAAAACTTCAGCATTAACTCCAAGATTTCAGTTTCTTACAAGGAGACAATTACTTGCGTAAACAGTAATTTTTAAAACGCACCACAACCAATGCTTCCCAACCAAGACAGGTTACAAAAGTAAACTACAGAAAACATCCAGGTTTGGCAAAATCAGCAGACAAGCACGTCTGCACACGCACTTCTTTGAATCACAGGGAGCGATGGGGAAGAGTACACACCTGGTGCTGTCTGGGGGGCCGGAGAGAAAAACAGTCTAGAGAAAACTATTAACTTTTTCTTCATTTCTGCACTGACTCACTAGTTCAGGTAAGCAGATTACCTGTGCAGTTTTTGGAAGAGGGCAGTTAATGTTTAAAATGAGACCCTGAACAGTGCCCATTTCAGGCTACACAGACAGGAGAGACCACCTCACCCACCTTGTCGCCTATCCGGCAGAGGTACTCGGCCTTTGCCATCATCGCGTCTCGGATTTCGCTCTCCCCCAGATTCTTCTCTGCATCCTCCAGCTCCTCATCCAAACGTTTCAACTCGTCTTCGTTGGCCTTCTTCATTTTGTTGAGCAGGTCCACGTCCATCTGCCACTCCAGGGACTTGCACAGGGCTTCGTAGTAAGGAGCCATGTCTGAGAGAGCAAGAGGGGTGTGACTTAAGCGAGAGAGAGTGGGTCCCCACTCTCCTGCCCTACAGTGCCCACCTCCATCTTCCTCCCACACAAGCTGTGAAGTCGTCAGCAGGACCCCTGCCCACTAGCAGAAAAGGGCTGGGCACCACCACGAGGTGCTTGCTACTGGGAGGCCAGCATCAGGACCAGGCCCGTCACTGCCGCCCTCTCCTAGGGCCGGGGATGGGGCAACCCTCGGTCTGCCTCTCGGTGGCTGCTGTACTGAGTAAGAGAAAGGGCGAGCTTGTTCACTGCCACACACACCTCAGACCCGTGCACTTAAGGCTATAGGGTCCGCTGCCACCACTACTGGGAAGGGCAAAAGGAACCGATGCCAAGTTTCCCCTCCACCGGCAATGCTAAAGCCCCCGAGACCAGTTGCTAATGACAACTAGCCCTGTCTCTAGCTCCGGGCTCAACACCTCGGGATCCCCCCAACCTGGTCCCAAGGCGGGAGGCGCCCAGAGCCGCACACCACTCTGAAAGCCTGGAGGTGCTGAGAAAATGGAAGCCCCGAGGTGCGGATAAGCCAGGTCTGATCTCGGGGTCCACGTCGGGGTAAACCCCTCAGGCTCGGGAGCGCGGGCCGCCCGGGCCTAGGCCGCTGACTCGGCGCTCCCGCGGGCCTCACTGTTATCGCGGACGGCTGCCATCAGCTCGTCGCGGACCGCCGCGTCCCCGCGGTGCTCGGGCAGGCTGAGCAGGAAGCGCAGCTGCGCGATGCGCAGGTCCGGGTTCTTGGGCAGACCCTCCTCTTCCAGGTTCTCCAGCGGCATCGCGGCAGCGACAACAGCGGTTCCGAACAGACAGCAACTCACAGCCGAGACCGGCGACGGCGGCGGAAGTAGGAGGAGACTCCGACTGCGCCGGGACGCCTCCAGCTCGGCTTCCGGTCCTAGCTCCGCCTCCGCCCGCAGCGCCTCCTGCTGGACACTCCCGTATACGCTCACCCGGCCCCGCGGTTTTCCCCCACTCTCAGCTAGGAGAGTGCCAGGGAGGGTGGTACCCACCTCCAAAGCTGGATTTCCTGAACCTCTTTCTCCCTCCATTTTTTAGCTATTTCATTTTCCAATCCGTTTGTAATTCACAGAGGCTGGCAATCTTGAGAATTTTGAAAATATAATAATAACAATAACAACAAACACTTCCCTGATGGCTCAGATGGTAAAGCATCTGCCTACAATGAGGGAGACCCAGGTTCGATCCCTGGGTCAGGAAGATCCCCTGGAGAAGGAAATGGCAACCCACTCCAGTACTCTTGCCTGGAAAATCCCATGGATGGAGGAGCCTGGTTGGCTACTGTCCTTGGGGTCCCAAAGAATCAGACACGACTGAGCAACTTCACTTTCAGTAACAACCACAACAAAAAACAACCACTACAGTTGTCTAGGCCTTACTCTTCCCTTTTTACCTTTCTTCTTATACCCATTTCTTAAAAAATATGGAAACATAGTTGCTGTACAATATTATATAAGCTTTAAAGGTTATACTCCATTTATAGTGGGCTTTCCCAGGTGGCTCAATGATAAAGTATCCACCTGCAATGCAGGAGATGTGGGTTTGATCCCTGGGTTGGAAAGATCCCCTGAAGGAGGAAATGGCAACCACTCCAGTATTCTTGCCTGAAAATTCCCACGGACAGAGGAGCCTGGTGGCTGCAGTCCATAGGGTGGCAGAAGAGTCAAATGTGACTCAGCAATTAAACAACAACTCCATTTATAGTCATTTTTTTTTTATTTAATAGGCTGTATTCCTCATGTTGTACAACAGATCCTTGTAGCTTATTTTATTCCTAATGGTCTGTACCTCTCACTCCCCTCTCCTGAAATGCCCTTCAATTCTCTCTCCCCACTGGTAACGACTAGTGTGTTCTCTCTATCTGTGAAGACTTCCACTTGTATGTGGAACTCATTTTAATTCTCTTAACACTAGGAAGCAGTACTATTACCCCATCTTTAGATAAGGAAAACAAAGCACAAGTAAGTTAGGGAACATGATCAACCAAGGTTACGCAACACCTACGTCTGAATGAAAACCTCTGTCTGGAGCTTGAAAATCCATGTTCCTTCCATGATTCTCAGAAAATGGCTCCCAGAGTTCCAGTCTTAACAGCATAGCACCACCGCTTTGTTTATTCATAATTTAAACCGTTGCATGCCTATAGTTTCAGCCTCTTTTTGTTCATATTGCTACAATCTTCAGTACCGGTAAAGGTTACATGAAATTCCACCCAGTGGATTTCTGTAATTTACTTTTACTCTTCCTTCCATTAGAAATGCCTTTAGGTTGTCTAAGGTTGTTATCTTCCTATTATAAAAACCAAGGTGAACACCTTGGAATGCACAGGGTATTTTGTATTTTACATTTTTTTTCCTCTTAGCATAAATTACCATGCAGGGTTGATAGGCACAAAGAAGACATGCTTTGTGATTTTCAGATTTGAATATTAAATGCTTTTCAGAGAGACTTAAACCGTTTACACAGCCACTGAACCATTTGCAACTGTCACATTCTCACCAGCAGAAGGAATTACCATATGTTTTTAATATTGTGTCTGTTTTTGGTAAAAAATAAATATATCAAAGGCAACTCAAATGACAGAGAAAATACTAAGAACACAGAAAAAATCGCCAACATTCCTCCATGTTAAAACTTCTGGAGCTTCCCAGGTAGTGCAGTGGTAAAGAATCCACCTGCCAGCGAAGGAGACACAAGAGACATGGGTTCAATCCCTGAGTTGAGAACATCCCCTGGAGTAGGAAATAGCAACCCACTCCAGTATTCTTGCCTGGGAAATCTCAAGAACAGAGGAGGCTGGCAGGCTACAGTCCATTGGACTGCAAAGAGTCAGACACGACTGAGCGACTAAACACCCTAAGCGCAAAGAACCTTGTAAACCTCTTTCATTCATTCATTCAGCAAACATTATTGCAAGGTCGCAAACTACCAGGCACAGACATAGCCCCTAACACAGCAGTGAAGAAAATGTGGGCCCTGTCTGCATGGAACTTACACTCTAGAGACACTTAGTTTCACTGAAACTCATCTAGGTTACATATTAATAGGCTCATTTTGAACTTGTACCTTATGAAATGCTTTGTTCACTCACCATGTAGGGTAGATGTCTTTTCATGCCAGCAAATATGGATTAACATCATCACTTCTAATGACTACACAGGAGGCCATTACCTGTATGTGCCAGCTTTTGCTCTTTCATTCCTTAATTCCTATCAGTCTGAATATTTTTCATTTTCTCACTCTCAGATACCACCAAGTTGATCATCTATGGGCATATGTCTGCACATTTGGTTTGTTATTCCTTACCTCAAATCCCTAGAAGTAAAACTGCTAATTAACAGGGTCTGTACATTCTATATTTTGACATAGAAGATAAGAATTATATAAATTATTTTTCTAAAAATTAGATACCAACTCACATTCCCACCAACATTAAACAGAGAGCCTGTCTCCCTCTCTGCCAAGACCTTTTCTTCACCCATTTTAATCTTTAGCAACAAAACATGTTTTGCTTTCCAGTACGTTTCTCATATCATTGTGAGGTTGAATATCTTTTCACATTCGTGCTGACCTGTTTTTTCCTGTTTGCTGAAACTCCTACCTTGCTTTATCAATTCCTCTACATAATCTTCGTATTGATCTCCGAGCACTCTTCATATCTTCAGGATATAACTGCTTGTCAAGAAATGCAAAATTTCCTATAGTCATTTTCTACATTTTTAATGATTTTTTTCAACATAGATGTTTATAATGTTTATATAGTTAAATTTATGATTCTTTTCCTTTATGCTCCCTGAAAGCATTATCAAGTCCTATTAAGACCTTTCCAACACCATGGTTTAAAAAATATTCACCCATGTTTTCCTCTGGCATATTGATGCATTTCTCTTTTGTTCTTTGTCGCTTTTTGCATTTAAATCTTTGATCCATCTTGAATGTTCATCTAAAGAGAAATGTATATCATATTTAAAATATTTTTACCACTTACTTGGAAAAAAAAAAAATGCCTAGCCCAGAATCTATTACTTGACCAAAGATTTGACAGCAAAGATTTCCAACTAGCTCTATCTGAATGAAATGAGCCTGTCCCCAAATGCCTCTCAGGAGTACTCCTCTGTCACATGACCCAAAGCTGATCCTATGAAGTGAAGCCGCAGGAAACGGGCACATTGGCTGGCTGGCAGCTCATGACTCATCTGGCTTGTCTCAGCTCGAGCTGGTTGGGCAAATTCTGTTTTCTCCCAGAGAATCTGAAGTGGGAAACTCCCTGCGGGTGTTCAGACAGTAGCAGTCAGGAGAGCCACCACCTGAAGAAGAGTCTGAGAAAGACAGCATAGTAAAAACTAACAGAGAGGTTCTAGAACTGAAGCACAGGGCGTCTCTAGGTGGAAAGAATCCACTGAGTGGTCAGCAATACGGACTTTTTTTTTTTAAAGATACCTCTCTCTGAAAACTTAGAACAAGGAATACAAAGAGAGAATTCCAAAGGTTTTCAAAGAAAATAAAATGGGAATTCCCTGGTGGTCCAGGCGTTAAGACTTGGCACTTTTATTACCGTGGCGCGGGGTTCAGTCCTTGGTCGGGGAACTAAAATCCCACAAGCTACAGTGTAGCCAAGAATAGAATAGAATGGCCAACACTTGAAAAAAAAAAAGTGAAATAAAAGGTCACTTAGAAAGGAGTAAGAATCAGAGTGACTTGTATTTTCTGAAATGTGACATTGTGGACCAGAAGACCGTGAAACAAGGCCTTCAAAGATCAAGACAAAGAGATTTCCACTCTAGAATCCCATTCTCAGCCTTTATTACAGAATGAACATGAGCATTGAAGACCCACAAAACTCTCAAATGTACGTCTCATGCACCTGTTCTCAGGAAGAAAGTCACAGAGGAGAAACTCTACCCAGAAAAGGAAGAAACCAACCAAGAGGAGAGGCACCCCCTGGGATGGAACAGAGGGAGCGCTCAGGATGACAGCCTCACCTAGCAAGCTACAGGAAGACTGGAGCGGGAAGTGGATTCTCCCCGGTATCTCTCTCTCTCTCTCCTCTCCTCTCCATTCACTAGGAAATCTGACTGTAACACTTCAGAGTCTATCCAGAGTCTGACCACTTTCCATTTCTCCTTTGAACACCCTGGTCCATCCCATCACCCGGATCACGGTGGTCTCCTAACTGGTCTCCCAGCATCTTTCCTTGTGTTCTTTTTTACAGAACAGCTAGCATGGTGTGATCCTTTTCAAGTTCAAGTTCCCTGAATCGGGGTGATTTGTTGTGACGTTGATGGACCCAGAGTCTGTGATACAGAGTGAAGTAAGTCAGAAAGAGAAAAACAAGCATTGTATACTCACACATATACGTGGAATCCAGAAAAATGGTACCGAGGAACCCATCTGCAGGGCGGGAACAGAGACTCAGATGTAGAGAACGGGTATGTGGCCATGGTGCGGGGAAGTGGAGGGTGGGATGCACTGGGAGAGGGATATACCGCTCTGTGTAAAACAGACAGCTAGTGGCCACCTGCGATAAAGCGCAGGAAGCTCGGCT
>SJXQ01000213.1:86260-168535 GCA_006408695.1 Aepyceros melampus | reverse complement strand
AGGAAGCTCGGCTCAGGGGCTCTGTG
Organism: Aepyceros melampus; assembly: GCA_006408695.1. Lineage (NCBI taxonomy): Eukaryota > Metazoa > Chordata > Mammalia > Artiodactyla > Bovidae > Aepyceros > Aepyceros melampus. Next base: position 168,509 of record SJXQ01000213.1, on the reverse strand, counting down.
ATGCCCTAGAGGCGTGGGAGGGTAGGGGGAGCGGTGGGAGGGTAGGGGGAGCGGTGGGAGGGAGGTCCAAGAGGACAGATCTGTATGATAGCTGATTCATTTCACGGTGCAGCAGAAACTATCACAGCATTGTAAAGCAACTACACTCCAATAAAAATAAACAAATAAATGAAGTTCAAGGTCCCCACTGCCTTGGCCCACAAGGCCCTGTGAGATGCTGCTTCCCAGTATCTCTGTGCTGTCACCTTGGACCGTTCTCCCCTCGCTCACTCTGCTGCAGCTGTCAGCTCCTAGCTGCTGCCCTAACACACCAAGCATATTGTCTATCACAGCCATTGCCTAACCCTTTCCTCTGCCTGCAACGTGCTTCCCTAGAACCCACGCATGCCTTCAAGGATGCTCAATGTCACCTCTCTCAACCCCTGTGTTTATAATTTCATTATGCTCCTCTTCCTGCACTCACAATCCATCTCACCAAGCTTGATTTTTTTTCCCATACCATGTACCATTGTTTGAAATAATTTTTTTTTATTTGTTGTCATTGAATCAATAAGTTACATTCAACTCTTTTCTGACCCCATGGATTGTAGTCTGCCAGGCTCCTCTGTCCATGGGATTTCCCAGGCAAGAATACTGGAGTAGGTGGCCATTTCCTTCTCCAAGGGATCTTCCCAACCCAAGGACTGAACCTGAATCTCCTGAATTGGCAGGTGGATTCTTTACCACTGACCCACCAGGGAAGTCCATTTTTTATTATACTTATTGCTTATTTTTTTTCTCCTCTAACTCAAATGTAAACTCCAGGAAAATAAGAAATCTATCTTTTGTGCACATCCAGTGCCCAGAAGATGGCCTGGTACTTAGCAGGCCTCCATAAAAATTTTATGAATGAGTGAATTAGTGAATAAACAGAGCAGAGGCCTCTAGAAGGGAATCTCAAAAAGAACAAACAGATCAAACACATGATGGGGTTGAAAATACGGAGAATAGATTTATCTCTTGCCCAAGAGTCCCAAGAGTCCAGGTCTGAGATAGGAATTTAGAAAACTATGCCTTAAACCCATAGGACAGTTATTAACCCCAACTGCACCAAAGTTGTACAGGAAAAAAAAATGTTTCTGAAATAATCCATGGCTCAATTGTGAATACTATTCATGCCATCATAACACTGTAAACCCACTCCCATGTTCATGCCTGGAAAATTCCATAGACAGAGGAGCCTGGCATACCGTTCTAATTGCAGAAAGCAAAGAGGAACTAAAGAGCCTGTTGATGAGGGAGAAACAGGAGAGTGAAAGAGTTGGGTTAAAACAAAATGTTACCAAAAAAAAAAAGTAAGATCATGGCATCCTAACCCCACTACTTCATGGCAAATAGAAGGGGAAAAGGTGGAAGTAGTGACAGATTTCCTCTTTTGGGCTCTAAAATTACTGAGGATGGTGACTGCAGCCATGAAATCAGAAGACAACTGCTTCTCGGCAGGAACGCTATGACAAACCTAGACAGTGTGAAAAGCAGAGACATTACTCTGACAAAGGTCCATATAGTCCAGGCTGTGGTCTTCCCAGTAGTCACATACGGTTGTGAGAGCTGGACCATAAAGAAGGCAGAGCACCAAATAATTGATACCTTGGCACTGTGGTGCTGAAGAAGACTCCTGAGGGTCCCTTGGACAGAAAGGAGATTCAACCAGTCAATCATAAGGAAAATCAACTCTGAATACTCATTGGAAGGACTGATGCTGAGGCTGAAATTCCAGTCTTTTGGTCACCTGATGCAAACAGCCAACTCATTGGAAAAGTCCCTGATGCTGGGAAAGATTGAGGGCAGGAGGAGAAGAGGGCGTCAGAGGGATGAGATGGCTGGTTGGCATCACCGAAGCCATAGACATGAACTTGGCAGAGATTTTCCATCTGAGGAATTACTTCAACCCCACAGACAAGAGGGTGAACTCTGATGGCTATGAACACTCTTGAATGAAAATAATAGACTGGTTACATGGAACACAAGAGAAATGTGACTTTTATACTTGGGATGCTTTTAGTTGTCATTGATTTCTCTCACCTCACTTTTCACATTTTTACGTGAGGATAAATCTCTCAGGGAATTATGTGAAAATCTTCACTTCCGTCATCTGATTTATGATTTCAGGTGAAGCCCAGCTCTAAACAAATCCAGTATAAGTATTAGCCAGTGTTTTGAAACTTGGAGGTAAGATATGAAGTATTTCAATTCAAAGAAGGGGTGGTGGGAGAGACAAATTCAAATCCATCAGCAAGGAACCAAAGAATGCCCTCAACCTCCCAAAAAATTATCATCAGAGGTTGAGATTTGTGATAAGAATTGGATATATGATCAAAATCTCATTATTAGATTTAAGAGAAAACCTGTACACATAGTCATTAAGGTAGAGAAGGCAGCTGCAATGATATGTGTACAAGTGTGCTCTGGTGCTTTAGTCATGTCCAACTTTTCGTGACTCTGGATTGTAGCCCACCAGGCTCCTCTGTCCACGGGATACTCCAGGCAAGAACACTGGAGTGGGTTGCCATGCCCTCCTCCAGGAAATCTTCCCAACCCAGGGATCGAACCCAGGTCTTTTACATCTCCTGCATTGGTAGGCAGGTCCTTTACCACTGGCGCCGCCTGGAAAGCCCTTTCAATTATACGTGACTGGCATTTTCTGCCTTCCAATTCTTCCTACTATGGATTCATAACTCAACTTGAACTAAAGTTGTCCAGAGACCTAAATCATCAGGGATTCTGCGACCTGTCACCAGCCAGATGCCAATGCTCCTAGATGCCCTGGCCCAGGCCCTGTTGTCTGGCTCTCAGAGGAGACATATTTCCAGGAAGCTCTGTATTTTCCTTTACTTTTTAACACTGACCCCACTGATTGTAGAGAAATCAATGGAACCCTGAACTGTTGCTAAGATTGACTTGATCAAAGTAGCTCTTTGCCCCGTATTGACAGCTCATTATTGAACAGGAAATTGCCCATTCCATCAACCTCTCTGTAGCCATTAACTCAATTTGACTGATTAACTAGTTCTACACAGAAGCTTCTAGAGAAGCATCAAGTCTGGGGTCTTTGTTGTCTCATGGAGGAAAAACTAAACACATCTCCTCTTTTAGGCCTCTGCCCCCTATAAATTAAAATGTTGACTTGACGCTGGCCTATGGAGAGGTATGGGCACGTGTGTCATCTTAAGTTCTACTTCTAGGGTTTATTTTAAAATCACACTTTCTTCATTTATGACAACTGTCACAATGAGCTCTTTTCTATTCGAGCCTGGTTTCAGTTAGACATCCGACCAAGCGGGCCCTCCTCCTCTGCCTCAGCATTTGCGCTTTCCCTTTATGTGAGAGCATTTGGCTCTGAGAAGGATGCTCTGTTTCAGGGGACTGGAGTCTTTCTTTCTGAGCAGAACGCTGTCAGCTCCCTGTACACCGGGCCCTGAGGGCTGTTGATGGGATAACTATGGCCATGCCTGCCGCACTGAAGAAGGGTCCTCTTAGTGTATAATTAACTTTATCTGCTTGGCTGTGGCGATGCTCACTTTTAATTACATGCACTTTCAGCTTTTTCATTGAATTTTCAAAGACGTGATGTGAGAGGCAGCTTGATTACGGGTTCCCCAGGTAAGACTGGTGGGCTGCAGTCCATGGGATCACGAAGAGTCGGACCCGACTGAGCAACTTCCCTTTCACTTTTCACTCTCATGCATTGGAGAAGGAAATGGCAACCCACTCCAGTGTTCTTGCCTGGAGAATCCCAGGGACGGGGGAGCCTGGTGGGCTGCCGTCTCTGGGGTCACACAGAGTCGGACACGACTGAAGCGACTTAGCAGCAGCAGCAGCAGCAGGTAAGACGAGATGGGATTAGGCAGGCGCAGTTCCCTCGGCTGCTGCTAGGGCCCTACTGGTGGGCAGCTCAGAGGATGCTGACTTTACTAAGAGCATCAGCTCAGAACACAGTACATTCCAGTGTTACTGCAGCATAAAGGTCAAACCACGTAGCATGCTCGTTTCTCCCTCGCTAAATGGCACCTCTGCACAGGACATTTTGGAGGAAGAAGAGAGCTTACAAAATGTTCTTATTCCTGGAGCTGGTTATCAGGTTTTGAGTAACTAATGTAACCAATATCAGTTGAATTTTTGATGACTAGAAGCCACTTTCACACAGCAGGAAGTGTCAAACGCATCACATGGCATGACACTTTTCACATAGCCTCCCCATTAGTATACTGATTTCTTGAACAAAAATTTATGAGCTCCTACTATGTGCTGAGCAGTGATTTGGGTGCCATGCGAACAGGGAGACCATTAGATGCTGTTTATGGATCTTCTGCTCGGGAGGGGCAAATCAACAACAAACCACTAAGTAACTTATTCAGACAGTGGTCAGAATAGTGTGATAAACACATTCATGGGATAGATGGCAAAGTGAAAGTGTTAGCCACTCAGTCATGCCTGACTGCTTGCAACCCCATGGACTGTAGCCCACCAGGTTCCTCTGTCCACAGAATTCTCCAGGCAAGAAAACAAGAGTGGGTAGCCATTCCCTTCTCTAAGGGATCTTTCTGACCCAGGGATTGAACTTGGGTCTCCCACACTGCAGGCAGTTTCTTCACCATCTGAGCCAACGGGGAAGAGATGGTAAAGAAAGGCCTTTTTTGAACTGACATTTAGGGTAAGATCAACATGAGGGGCTTGGTTTAGGACCATCCTTTAAGGAAGTTACCTTGTACCAACTTTCTTAGTTTCATTAGTAATCACCTTCCTTTATATATAACATAAGGAGTGATGAATCATGTGATAACTTTCTAATTTCCTCTTCCCAGCTTAAAAATAAGAATGCTGATAGGAAAAAGCAGAGATTTACAACTGGCCTGTGTAGTTGTTGAGAACATAATAGGTAAAGTCTTTAGAGCAGCCATACTCCCATTTCTGGTGAATTGCTCAATTACATCAATATCAATCCTGTTTCCTGTCATATTTCTCATTCCAACCAGAGCCCCTCTGGAGAGACTGCCCTAGGGGGACACATGGCATCCCGTGTGAACTGTAGATGGCCTAGGAGAGCCCTGGTGTGACCAGTTCTGTCCCAAAGGGAAGATACAGGGCACCTAGAAACCACAGCATGAAAGGCAGTGTGGGCAGAGTGGCCACAATCAGTCAGAAAGTTAAGTGCGAGCTGAAACCATGGCCAGAAGGAGCAAGACGAAGGGTTGTATGTCCTACGGAGCCGGACTCAGATGGTGGTGTAAGAAGAGCAGAGAGACAGGCAAGAGTGGGCAGGCGCACCGGAATGAATAGTCATCAACCAGGCTGTGAAAGGACCAAGGTCAGCCTTAGGTCCAGTGCTAAGTCGCTTCAGTCATGTCCAACTCTCTGTGATCTTATGGCTGTAGCCCGCCAGGCTTCTCTCACCCATAGGATTCTCCAGGTAAGAATACTGGAGTGGGTAGTCATGCCCTCCTCCAGGGGATCTTCCTGACCCAGGTCTCCTGCATTGCAGGCAGATTCTTTTCCATCTGAGTCACCAGGGAAGACTGCCACTTAGGTACAGAACCAGTGGCAACTCTGTCTCTACAAGCTGAGTTGTGCTACCATTTCTAATCATCTCAAGAGGTCCATCCAGTATATGCCTCCACCTTGCCAACCAGATTATTTTCCCAAGTCCTCATGAGATAGAGCCACGTGGTTAAAATGCCAGTTTGTCCATTCTTACCAACCTACCTACCTACCTACCTTCCTCCTTCTCTCCCTCGCCCCCAGGTATCCTCACAATAAATCCTAGTTACCAACAGTCTCAGAGGAAGCCTCTGCCCCGAGAGGAGGACAGTCTGGTGAAACTGAACAAAACTACATATACACTCACCCTCTGACCCAGCAATGCCACTTACGAAAAGCTACCCTGAAGGCACACCTCCACTCATACACAAACACACAAGTTTATTCATGGCAGCGTTATTTGAAATTGCACAATACTCCAAACAGTTTAAATGCCCAAATGCAGGAAAGTGGTCAAAATAACAACAGCATGTTATACATGTTGAAGCAGTAGGCTGCGCTAAACAAGAATAAATAAATCTTTATGAGTGATGTGGAGTGGTTTCCAGAAATCAAACGTTATCATTTAACGACAAAAACGGTCAATGGGACTAAGAGGAAAGCTGTTACAAAGGGGTACAAATTCACAGGTAACCACTAGGAGGACGTGAAATATGAAAAGAGAAAAAAAGGGTGAGTCTCTGACTTTTGTTATCAGGAGTCTAGGACGAACCACAGAGCACTGCTGAACGTCGTGCGACCCGCCTAGAACACACGGCACCTAAATTCCAGTTTCTACTTGTGAAAACTTGGAAAACACCACACTGGACCCATCGAAATGGCGCCGTATCCACAACCAGCCCATTCAGCAAAGCAGAGGTGGGAGAAAGTGATCTTTGGGGACGAAATAGTCAACATTTAAATAAGTGTGTATTAGTCGCTCAGTCGGGTCCGACTCTTTGTGAACCCGTGGACTGTAGCCCACCAGGCCCAAGGCCCCTCTGTCCATGGGATTCTCCAGGCAACAAGACTGGAGTCAGCTGCCATCCCCTTCTCCTGTCTCCTGATCCAGGGACAGAACCCGGGTCTCCCAAACTGTAGGCATTTTCTTGACCATCTGAGCCACCAGTGAAGCCCTATTTAAACAAGAACTGTGGGATAATGGCAGGGAAAATCAGAACTGTGATGGACGTGCTATTGTTCCCCTATACCACTTAATACTGCTTTGATTTTGAACTGTTTTTTTTTTTTTTGTACAGGGTTCAGGGTCGGGGAAGGGAGGTTTCAGAGATCCTCCTCTGAGAAGCTCAGATGATGCGAATGGAGAGTGTTGTTTTGCGCGGTCACCAGCAGAGGGCAGCAGTGCCCACCGGGTCTCGCAAAGTCTAGGAAGCGGAGGAGCTCGGCTCCTGGGGGCCCCAAGCCCACCTGGCGATCAGGAATCACGGCTGCGTGGGGAAGGTGGCATGCAGCTGGGCAAAGGAGATGTGGAGGTACCTGAAGTTAAACACAGCAAATCTGGGAGTCTTCTGAATTTTCCAGAAACATAAATCATAGGAAAACCCACTATTTGAAGCTGAATGTGCTGTGCTGTGCTCAGTTAGACTCCTTGCTACCGGATGGGCTATATAGCCCACCAGGCTGCTCTGTCCATGGAATTCTCCAGGCAAGAATACTGGAGTTGGTTGCCATTTCCTGTTCCAGAGGATCTTCCCCACCCCGGGACAGAACCGGCATCCTTACATCTCCTGCATTGGCTGGTGGGTTCTTTACAAGCCCCTGAAAGCTAAATATGACCTTCAAAACACAGTCCCTGATTTTAGTTACAAGTGAAGCAAAAGATCTATTTAAATTCATATTCCCAATTACAGACGTGGATGACTGGAAAGCATAAAGGTAATTTATTATTTCCTTCATTTAGTCAACCACATGATGATTCAACCCTTACTATGCACTCAACTCAATATCACATGTCAGGAGAGGAAAAGAAAATGGAGACCCAGCCACGGAGACAATCTAAATATCTTATTACAAAAAGTCCAAGTCAACAAATCTTCAAAAGTGAGTTACAATGATGCTGATTATGTACTGAAAAAAATAACTTTTAACCAAAAAGTGAATAATTAGCATTGAAATGGAAGTCAGTATTCTTGGTTAATTCAAACTGCAGAAAACAGATATTTGAGGCTTATGGCTGCTTCTGAAACTCTGTAATTTCTTCATTTCTGATTTTCTTGGTAAACTATATTGTTCAAGCTTACAGGGAAACATTTATCTTGGTTTCTATTTTAAATTAGCCTAATAACAATAATAGTAATGGCACCAAATTCTTACAAAGCATTTACATGAGCTCGGGACGCCTTAAAGCACCCAAGAAATGCTAAGTCATTTAATCTATACAACAACCCAGTGAAATAGATACTCTTATGACTCCCTATGTCAGAGGCTAACAGATGTTAAGTAGTTTGACCAAGGCCACACAGCCCGTTTTTGACAGAGTGGGATTTGAACTCGAGACTGCAGGCCCCAAGCTATGATATCACCCTTACTATTGTCCAGCACTGACCACAGCATACTCCTCCAGGAGGACTGATTTCTGTACAGAATTAACTCTCTCTCACTCCCGGAACGGTCACCTTCCATCACTCTAGAGTGACTGATCACCCATCCTTACCTCTTCCCCTTCCCATGAAGGGTCTCATTATATGAACCGTGAAGTTTAACAGAAGATAGAATTCTTTGCTCTTCAGTTTGGCTTTATCCTAAAAGAACATCACACCTCATACTGACCTTTTTCTTATATTCTGCGTTGATAATTTACGTAACTGTTTTTGTGACTTTTTCACAAAAGCTGAATTTAAGTATAGCTTACAAAGCAATCACACAAGTTACCTAGACTCAAAACATCTGTTCCCCTCCATCCCCCCTTTCTCCCCAAGGTAATTTTGCCAGGTCATGTAGCGGCTTCCTCCCAAATATTCCCCAAAACGTCTCCTAAATCTTCTTTTCCATTTCAGTAGCAGCTCCTTATGCTCCTTACCCCAGCTTTATAACAGCCTCTCAACTGGTCTCCAGACCCCGACTCATCCCTCAAACTTCTGCCAGATGAAGCTCTGGAAGCTACATATAGATAGATCAGACCGTATTTCTTGCTTTGAAACATTGTATGGCTTCACTTGTCTACAAAATTAAGTCTTTTCACCTAAGACTAGTTTCTACTGCTTTCTGGTTCATAAAGGTACTTTGCCCATAGGTAAATTCATGAAGACAGAACGTAGAAAAGAGGTCACCAGAGACAGGGCAAATAGGGAGTCAGTGTTTAGTGGTTACAAACTTTCTCTCTGGGGAGAATGAAAACAATTTGGAAAGAGCAGAAAAGGTTATCCAACACTGTGAATGTAATTCATGCCACTGAACAATACAGGTAAAAATGATTACAATGTCAAATTGTATGATACATATATTTTAGCACAATAAACCATTAAAAACATTCATTCTAGCACAACTAAACCAACGTGCTTCCTTCCTCTCTGAACTCCATCCCCCAATTAATTGTTAGCTTTACACAAGGCAGAAAAAATGGATTCTCTGCCTTGTCAACGATTTCTTGAACCTTCAAAGGTTCCTGTGTCCTCCTCCTGATCAGGGAAGTGTTAGAATAATCATTTCAGACCATCTCTAGTGGCTTTTATTGCTTAAAGAGCAGAAAAGGTTATCCAACACTGTGAATGTAATTCATGCCACTGAACAATACAGGTAAAAATGATTACAATGTCAAATTGTATGATACATATATTTTAGCACAATAAACCATTAAAAACATTCATTCTAGCACAACTAAACCAACGTGCTTCCTTCCTCTCTGAACTCCATCCCCCAATTGTTAGCTTTACACAAGGCAGAAAAAATGGATTCTCTGCCTTGTCAACGATTTCTTGAACCTTGCAAAGGTTCCTGTGTCCTCCTCCTGATCAGGAAAGTGTTAGAATAATCATTTCAGACCATCTCTAGTGGCTTTTATTGCTTTTTTTGTCACAAGTTTATAGGAACAGTCTGTTTTTTTTCTTCTCAGTGAGCACAGGCCTTCTAGTACAAGCTTACAGAAATAGCAACACAGGTTTACGTCACGGACGCTGCTTTCTAGTCAGATAGATGGTCTCTCAAAAAATCTTTTCTCCAAGGAGGTCCTGAGTGCTCGAGACCATCACTCCCTGTACTGTGGTCTTCTCTTTCCCTTTTCAGAGGCATGGACAGGGGAGCCTGGCAAGTTACAGTCCATGGGGTTCAAAAGAGTCAGACACAACTGAGCAACTTAACATGCAGCCTGCACATGATCCGTTTAAAAGGCTACACGTGCTGAGCTGCAGCTTTCTTGTCACTGCAGGAATGTCTAAACGTGAAGAGCGCACGTGTCTAGAGGACGGAGCTTAAGCAAGCTTGACTCCGAGAATTCTGTACTCAAAACAGGAAGATCCTACTGTAGAGCAAGGGAACTATATTCACAACCTTGTAATCACCTAATATCAAAAAGAATCTGAAAAAGAATAGATACACATGTGACTGAATTACTTTGTGGTACACCAAAAACTAACATAACAGTGAAAATCAACTATACTTTCATTTTTAAAAACAAAAAAAAATTAAAAAAAAAAACTACCCTCAGAGAGGATGAGGAAGGATTCTTGGAACGTGGCACCAAGAAACCAGTGCTTTGTCTCCACGCTCAGCTCCTCTCACCTGCAGCTCACGGGGTCCTCCTGTAGAAGCCGTGGGGTGCAGGTGAGGCCATCAGCTCTGTGGGGTGGATGAAACTTCTAGAAGCATTTTCCCCATGGGCTGGGCAAGCACCTGGAGCCCAGACTTGGGAAGACCAAGGATGATGACAAGATACTGGCAGATGCTGGAAAGAGTCTGACAGTCACCTGTGACTCCTGTGATGAAGGGTGACAGGGAGGGAGCTCCTGGCACTGGGCAAGGTGCAGCCCTGCCTGATACCGTCCCCCCACACTCCCAAGCTGCAGCCCTCCTCCAGCAACACGTACACAGAGACACTCAGAGGAGCGGTCTGACACCGCGCCGGCCGCTCGGCCACAGCGCAGTCGCATCCAGGAGAGGAGGGCCGCAAGAGAGAAGTCTAGTCAAGATCTACTAAGCGTCAGGAAGATATTTGAAAGGAACCAAATGCCAGGAACTATCAGACCCAAATACCCCTCCCCAAGGGAACAATTAAAATTCAAAACCAGTCACAGATGAACTGGAGAGAGCTCTCAGGATGCGAGAAGGTGAACAGGAGCGGGTCAAACCACTCAGCGGGGTATAAAGCGCTGTTTTGCAAACACGGAGCTGATCACTCTTAAAGCAGTAGGACAGACACAGCATTCACGCCCCAAATCATAGACGCTAAAAGCACAAAGCAAAAACGACGACAAATCCATGAACTACTGACAAGATTACCGTTACAATCAGAGGCTTCTTGACATCTCCTTTAGATGGCATATCCAGCAAGGAAAAGAAGAAAATAAAAGCAAAAACATAGAGGAATTAAATATACAATCAATAAGTTTGATATCACTGGTACTTATAGAGTCTTACGTCCACTGAATAAAGAATGCACCTTATTTTCAAGGGTACAAGAATACCTATGAAAACTTATAAATAAATGATACATAGCCACAATTAAAATTTTAAAACATTCAAAAGCATATGGATTTCACAGCTTTTCTATTCTCATTAAATAAAACTGGTTATAACTATCTCATAGACACAGAAAACAAACTTTTGATTAAAGGAGAAAGGTGTGGCAGAGAGAGGGCTCGATTATGAGGTTGGGATTAACATTTCCACAGTAACAAAGATGTAATGATAAGCAGCAAGGACCTATTATTGTACACCACAGGGAACTCTACTCAGCAGTCTGTAATCATGTGCACGGGAAGAGTCTGAAGAAGAATAGGCATATGGAAATGTATAACTGAAACAGGTGGCTGTATACCCAAACAAAACGACTCTGTAAACCAACTATATTCCAGTATATGTTAAAAATTATTTTTAAAAAGAAAGGAAAAGAAAAGAAATGGCAATGGTATTCCCCTCGGGCCTGGGTGACCTGTGGTGCTCTCATATCCCTGGGGCCTGAGCATTCTTGGGGCCCGCGGCTGCACCGGGGTGGAGCTGAGGGAGCTGGGGAGGACGTGCCAGCAAAGGAGCCCCATGAACTTGGAGCGCCTGGCCCCCGGTGCACAGGACCCAGATCCAGGTGGGCCCCCCTTAGAGCTCAACAAGCCTAGTGCTCCCACAATAGTGGCCCCTCTGGGCTGAAAGAGCTCTGACAAGGCGCCTGGTCTCTAAGTTTCCCGGTGGGGGTTCCCACCAGCAGCCAGCTTCCTGGGAGTCGCCCCACCAGAGCACCGCAGCACTCAGGAGTGCAGGCTGGGGAGGGCTTGGGATTTCTCTGGGGGTGCAGGATAAGAGGGAAGAAGTCATGAGGCCAAACCCACGGCACAGTCCACTCTAATCCTCAACCCAGGCACAGGACTTTCACCAGAGCACCTGCTGCCCCAGGAGCCTGAGGGAAACATGAAGCAGTGCTGCCGCCTTGTGGACATTTCTTATAACAACAGCTTGAAAACCGGTGGGTAGGAGCCCTTGATATTTCTCCCAGCAATCTTCATGGACAGGGAGCCTGGCGTACTGCGACTCATGGGGTCGCAAAGAGTCGGACACGACTGAGCGACTGAACTGAACTGAACTGGGAGCCCTTGAAATTCACAAGGCCTGCGAAACTGTAAAGGACGCTTGCCCTCAAGCAGAAAAAAAAGAAAAGGAAAACAATTCAAAACAGGGTGGACCTTCAAGAAATCAACCTCAAGACGTCACCTCAAGTAACAAACATTGTTTTCTTCTCTCTTGACTTCTCTCTCACATGAAAAGTGCTCGACATCGCTAATTATTGGAGAGCTGCAAATCAAAACTCCAATGAAGAATCACCTTGCACCAGTCTGAATGGCCATCCTCAAAAAGACTCAAACAATAACGGGGGAGAGGGCATGGGCACAAGGGAACCCTCCTATGCTGTTACTGAAAATGTAAGTTGGTAGCAGTCACAATGCAGAACAGCACAGAGGTTTTTAAAAAACCAGAAGCTAACACAGGATCGGCATTCTCACTCCAGGGCTTCCACCCGGAGAGAAATCATCATTCGAAATGACACACGCTCCCCAGTGTTCCCGGTAGTACTGTTTACATTGACTGAGACACTGAAGCAAGCAAAATGCCCATTGTCAGCTGTATGGAGAAAGAAGATGTGGCATCTATATATATTTTATACACACACACACACACACACACACACATACAATGAAGGGCTTTCCCGGTGGCTCAGTGGTAAAGAATCTGCCTGCAATGCAGGAGACACAGGAGACTCGGGTTCAATCCCTGGGTTAGGAAGATCCCCTGGAGAAAGGCATGGCAACCCACCTCAGTATTCTTGCCTGGAGAATTCCATGGACAGAGGAGCCTGGCAGACTACAGTCCATGGGGTCGCAAAGAGTCAGACACGACTAAAACGACTGAACACGCACACATGTAGTGGAATGTACCTCAGCCATAAAAACAAAAGAAAGAATGCTTTTCCCTGCAACTGGATGTGCCAGGAGGTGATCATACTAAGTGAAGGAAGTCAAAGAAAGACAAATAGCTCATGACAGCCCTTATGCTTAGGATCTAAAAATCAACACAGATGAACTCATTTACAAAATGGAAACAGACTAACAGATGTAGAAAACAAACTTCTAGTTATCAAAGGGGAAAACTGGCTGGGCTGAAGGGATAAATTAGGAGGATGGGATTAACACATACACAGGTGTGTATATATATATATATATGTGACCCGCTAGAAAAGACCCTGATGCTGGGAAAGATTGAAGGCGGGAGGAGAAGGGACGACAGAAGATGAGATGGTTGGATGGCATCACTTACTCGATGGACATGAGTTTGAGTAGGCTCCAGGAATTGGTGATGGACAGGGAAGCCTGGCGTGCTGCAGCCATGGGGTCGCAAAGTTGGGCTCGAGTAAACTGAACTGATCTGCTGCCCCAGGAACCTGAGTGAAACATGGAGAAGTGCTGCCACCTTGTGGACATGTTTTATAACAACAGGTTGAAAACTGGTGCTTACGGCCCTTGAAATTCACAAGGCCTGAGGAACTGTAAAGGACACTTGCCCCCAAGCAGTGTCCTGGGGTGGGTAAGCAGGAAAAAACAGAAAAACAATTCAAAACAGGGTGGACCTTCAAGAAGTCAATCTCAAGACATCACCTCAAGTAACAAACACTGTTTTCCTCTCTCTTTTTCTTGAAAGCACATGAAAAGATGCTCCATATGGCCTGATGCTCCATATGGCCTGATGCTCCATATAGCCTGATGCTCCATATGGCTAATTATTAGAGAATTAGAATACACACACACACACACACACACACACATATACACACATACCACAAATAACCAACAAGGACCTACTGTATAGCACAGGGAAGTCTACTCAATGTCTTGGAATAACACCACATTGAGTATATGGCAGAGTGGAAAGAAAAAAAAAGATAAATATATATATTTATATATGTGTGTAACTGAGTCACTTTACATCTGAAACTAACAAAACATTCTGAACCAAGTATATTTCAAAAAAATATTTGAAAAAATATGTTAGATAAAACAATCAGAAAGCTCATCCATGTGGAAACTAAAAAGCAGCTGGTGATAATCTGTGGATTAAAAATGAAAGCCAGAAGAGAAATTAGCAGCTATCAAAAAGCAAGAGAAAGCAGTGTATTTCAAACAACATCTGTAAGATTGAGGGAGACTCATACTCAGAGTTATTGATCTTGAATACATTTTTGGTTAAAGAAGAAGACCACAACCAAAAAATGGGCCAAAGAACTAAATAGACATTTCTCCAAAGAAGACATATGGATGGCTAACAAACACATGAAAAGATGCTCAACATCACTCATTATCAGAGAAATGCAAATCAAGACCACAATGAGGTACCATTTCACACCAGTCAGATGGCTGCGATCCAAAAGTCAACAAGCAATAAATGCTGGAGAGGGTGTGGAGAAAAGGGAACCCTCTTACACTGTTGGTGGGAATGCAAATTAGTACACCCAATCAAAAAATGGGCCAAAGAACTAAATAGACATTTCTCCAAAGAAGACATATGAATGGCTAACAAACACATGAAAAGATGCTCAACATCACTCATTATCAGAGAAATGCAAATCAAGACCACAATGAGGTACCATTTCACACCAGTCAGAATGGCTGCGATCCAAAAGTCTACAAGCAATAAATGCTGGAGAGGGTGTGGAGAAAAGGGAACCCTCTTACACTGTTGGTGGGAATGCAAACTAGTACAGCCACTATGGAGAACAGTGTGGAGATTCCTTAAAAAATTGCAAATAGAACTGCCTTATGATCCAGCGATCCCACTGCTAGGCATACACACCGAAGAAACCAGAATTGAAAGAGACACGTGTACCCCAATGTTCATTGCAGCACTGTTTATAAGAGCCAGGACATGGAAACAACCTAGATGTCCATCAGCAGATGAATGGATAAGAAAGCTGTGGTACATACACACAATGGAGTATTACTCAGCCATTAGAAAGAATACATTTGAATCAGTTCTAACGAGATGGATGAAACTGGAGCCGATTATACAGAGTGAAGTAAGCCAGAAAGAAAAACACCAATACAGTATACTAACACATATACATGGAATTTAGAAACGGTAATGATAACCCTGTATGCGAGACAGCAAAAGGGACACATATGTATAGAACGGACTTTTGGACTCTGAGGGAGAAGGAGAGGGTGGGATGATTTGGGAGAATGGCACTGAAACATGTATGCTATCATGTAAGAAACGAATCACCAGTCTATGTTTGATACAGGATACAGGATGCTTGGGGCTGGTGCACAGGGATGATCCAGAGATGATATGGGGTGGGAGGTGGGTGGATGGGGTTCAGGATTGGGAACTCATGTACACTCGAGACGGATTCATGTCAATGTATGGCAAAACCAATACAGTAATGTAAAGCAAAATAAAGCAAAAATAAAAATTAAAAAAAAAAAGAAGAAGACCAACAGGGTCTAAGATTTCACTTTTATAATTTCCTAAAGGAACAACAAACAAAACCCAAAGAAACTAGCAAGAAGGATAAGATAAAGATAAACACCCACTCCAGTGTTCTTGCCTGGAGAATCCCAGGGACGGGGGAGCCTGGTGGGCTGCCTTCTATGAGGTCGCACAGAGTCAGACACGACTGAAGTGACTTAGCAGCAGCAGCAGCCAAAGTAAGAGTCGGACACGACTGAAGCGACTTAGCAGCAGCAGCAGCAGCAAGAAGATAGCAGAGGATAAATAAATCCAAATGTTACTTCTAGGTGATGAATAGATTCAAAGGGTTAGATCTGATAGAGTGCCTGAAGAAATATGGATGGAGATCCGTAGAGGTGGTGGTGACCAGAACCATCCCCAAGAAAAAGAAATGCAAAAAGGCAAAGTGCTCATCTTAGGAGGCTTAACAAAGAGCCAAGGAAAGGCAGTGATAGGCAAGGGAGAAAGGGAAAGATATATTCAACTGAATATAGAGTTCCAAAGAAGATTGAGAAGACATAAGAAGGCCTTCTTCAATGAAAAATGCAAAGAAATAGACAGAAATGATAGAATGGGAAAGCCTAGAGATCTCTTCAAGAAAACTGGAGATATCAAGGAAACATTTCATGCAAGGATGGGCATGATAAAGGACAGAATGCATAAGGACCCAATAGAAGCAGAAGAGATTAAGAAGAGGGGGCAAGAATACACAAAAAAACTGTACAGAAAAGGTCCTATGACCTGGATAACCACGATGGTGTGATCACTCACCTAGAGCCAGACATCCTGGAGTGTGAAGTCAAGTGGGCCCTAGGAAGCATTACTACAAACAAAGCTATTGAAGGTGATGAAATTCCAGCTAAGCTATTTCACATGCTAAAAGATGATGCTGTTAAAGTACTGCACTCAATATGTCAGCAAATTTGGAAACCTCAGCAGGAAACCTCAGCAGGTCACAGGACTAGAAAAGGTCGGTTTTCACTCCAATCCCAAAGAAGGGAAATGCCAAAGAATGTCCCAGCTACATTATAGCTGTGCTCATTTCCATGCTTGCAAGGTCATGTTCAAAGTCCTTTAAGCTACACTGCCGCAGTATGTGAACTGAGAACTTTCAAATGTACAAGCTGAGTTGAGAAAAGGCAGAGGAACCAGATATCAAATTGCCAATGTCCACTGGATCATGAGGAAAGCAAGGGGATTCCAGAAAAAACATCTACTTCTGCTTCATTGACTATGCTAAAGCCTTTGACTGTGGATAATAACAAACAATATGCCAGCAAATTTGGAAAACTTAGCAGAGGCCACAGGTCTGGAAAAGGTCAGTTTTCATTCCAATCCCAAAGAAAGGCAATGCCAAAGAATGCTTAAACTAGCGAACAATTGCACTCATCTCACACACTAGCAAAGTGAGGCTCAAAATTCCCCAAGCAAAGCTTCAACAGTACATGAACTGTGAACTTCCAGATGTTCAAGCTGGATTTAGAAAAGGCATAGGAACCAGAGATCAAATTGCCAACATCCGTTGGATCATGGAAAAAGCAAGAGAATTCCAGAAAAACATCTACTTGTGCATCATTGATTATGCCAATGCCTTTGACTGTGTGGATCACAACAAACTGTGGAAAATTCTTAAAGAGATGGGAATACAACATCACACCTGACCTGTCTCCTGAGAAATGTGTATGCAGATCAAGAAGCAACAGTTAGAACTGGACATGGAACAACAGACTGGTTCCAAATTGGGAAAGGAGTATGTCAAGGCTGTATATTGTCACCCTGCTTATTTAACTTCTCTGCAGAGTACATCATGAGAAATGCTGGGCTGGATCAAGCACAAGCTGGAATCAAGATTGCTGGGAGAAATACCAATAACCTCAGATATGCAGGTGACACCACTCTTATGGCAGAAAGTGATGAAAAACTAAAGAGCTTCTTGATGAAAGTGAAAGAAGAGAGTGAAAAAGTTGGCTTAAAGCTCAACATTCAGAAAATGAAAATCATGGCATCTGGTCCCATCACTTCATGGCAAATAGATGGGGAAGCAGTGTCAAACTTTATTTTGGGGGGTCCAAAATCACTGCAGATGGTGACTGCAGCCATGAAATTAAAAGATGCTTACTCCTTGGAAGAAAAGTTATGACCCACCTAGATAGCATATTAAAAAGCAGAGACATTACTTTGCCAACAAAAGTCCATCTAGGCAAAGCTATGGTTTTTCCAGTAGTCACGAATGGATATGAGAGTTGGACTATAAAGAAATCTGAGTGCCGAAGAATTGATGCTTTTGAACTGTGGTGTTGGAGAAGACTCTTGAGAGTCCCTTGCACAGCAAGGAGATCCAACCAGTTCATCCCAAAGGAAATCATTCCTGAATCAGGACTGATGCTGAAGGACTGATGCTGAAGCTGAAACTCCAATACTTTGGCCACCTGCTATGACTCATTTGAAAAGACCCTAATGCTGGGAAAGATTGAAGGCGAGAGGAGAAGGGGACAACAGAGGATGAGATGGTTGGATAGTATCACCAACTCAATGGACATGAGTTTGTGTAAACTCTGGGAGTAGGTGATGGATAGGAAGGCCTGCCGTGCTGTAGTCCATGGGGTCGCAAAGAGTCGAACATGACTAAGCGACTGAACTGAACAACAAACAAATTCTTAAAGAGATGGGAATACCAGGCCACCTTACCTGTCTCTTGTGAAACCTGTATGTGGGTCAAGAAGCAACAGTTAGCACTAGACATGGAATGACAGATTGGTTCAAAATTGGGAAAGGAGTATGTCAAGGCTGTATATTGTCACCCTGCTTATTTAACTTCTATACAGAGTACATCAAGCAAAATGCCAGGCTGGAGGAATCACAAGCTGGCATCAAGACTCCTAGGAGAAATATCAACCACCTCAGATATGCAGATGACACCCCTCTAACGGCAGAAAGTGAAGAGGAACTAAAAGAGGCTCTTGATGAAAGTGAAAGAGGAGAGTGAAAAAAGTTGGTTTGAAACAACATTCAAAAAACTAAGATCATGGCATCTGGTTCCATCACTTCACGGCAAATAGAAAGGGAAAAAGTGGAAGCAGTGACAGATTTATCTCTTGGGCTCCAAAATCACTGTGGATGGTGACTGCCACCATGAAATTAAAATACACTTGCTCCTTGGAAGGAATGCTATGACAAATCTAGATAGCGTATTTAAAAGCAAAGACATTATTTTCCCAACAAAGGTTCATTTAGTCAAAGCTATGACTTTTCCAGTAGCCACTTACGAAAGTTGGATCATAAAGAAGGCTGAACAGCAAAGAACTGTTGCTTTTGAACTACGGTGTTGGGGACGACTCTTGGGAGTCCCTTGGATGCAAGGAAAGGACACCAGTCAACCCTAAAGGAAATCAACCCTGAATATCCATTGGAAGGACTGACGCTGAAGCTGAAGCTCCAGTATTCTGGCCACCTAATACAAAGAGCAGACACATTGGAAAAGACCATGATGCTGGGAGGACAGAGGAGCCTGCCGAGTTACAGTCCATGGGGTCACAGGGAGTCAGACATGACTTAGCTACTGAAAAACAACAACAATGAAACAGATAAACCCCTTAAGATGCTGATAATGTAAGAGACTGAAAGAGAGAGAAAAAGAATGTGAGCAATACAGGCAAGATTAGAAAGGAGAAATAACCACAGACACAGAAGTGATTAAAGTAATTTAGGAGAAGAGAATAATCAACTTTAGCACAATAGTTTTCCAAATTTGAAAGGATGAATTCCTAGAAATATGATAAAATGTGAAAATAGATCCAGGAAAAAAAGTTTATAACTCTGAATTATCCAAGAAAAGCTGCAGATATTGAGAAAAGTGTTTCATTAATGCCTTTAAAAACTATAAATGTTTGGGAGACATTAGAGATATTGAAGATATTTGAACTATTAAATAGTAGTTGTGGATTAGCACTAATTTTCATTGTTGTTGCAAGTTAGGTATGACAAAGCCCTTAGTATTGAAACTTGTATACTGAAGTATTTAGGAATGAAATGTCATAATGTCACACACACATAAACAAATATAGCAATATCTGTAAACTACAGTAATGAGAACAGTATTGTATTGATATAAGAGAGACAACAGTTGGTCAATGGAACAGCCTAGATAACCCACAAATAAACTCACATCCGTACAGACAATGGACGTGCTGCTGAATTTTGACAGCAGCACAAAGGCAATGCAACCAATGGTGACTTTTCAACAAATGATGCTGGAAACATGGGATATCCATATGCAAAAAAGTGAAGTCGAATCCCTATCTCTCAACAAGTTAAAACCCAACACTATGAAACTTCCAGAAGAGGGACTTTCCTGGTGGTCCAGTGGTTAAGACTCTGCTTCCACTGCAGGGGCCAAGGGCTTTAGCTCTGGTGGGGGAACTAAGATCCTGCGGGCAGCAAAGTGTTGTCCAAAAACATAAACAAACAGATAAAATATGAAATCTACACACACACACACAATAAAACTTCTAGAAGAAAACATCGCAGGAAATCTTGTTGACCTTAGGTTTGGTGCTGTTTAGTTGCTCAGTTGTGCCCAGCTCCTTGCAACTCCACAGACTGTAGCCTTCAAGGCTCCTCTGTCCATGGGATTTCCCAGGCCAGAATACTGGAGTGGGTTGCCATTGCCTGCTCTAGGGTTCTTCTGTCTGTGATTGTATCCTAAGTTTCTTTTCTTATAAGGAAAACAGTGATTGTTTTAGGATCTAGCACTAACCTCATTTTAGTTTATGTCTTTTTTTTTTTAAGATTTTTTTTTTTTTTGATGTGGACCATTTTAAAGTCTTTACTGAATTTGTTACAGTATTGCTTCTGTTTTCTGTTTTGGCTTCAAGGCGTGTGGAGACCGTAGTTCCGGGAGCAGGGATTGAACCGGCAAACCCTGCATTGGAAGGTGAAGTCTTAACCATTAGACCACCAGGGAAGTCCCTACTTTACATCTTTCAAGGCCTATCACCAAATACAGTCACATTCTGAAGCACTAGGGGGGTTAGGAATTCAACATTTCGATTTGCAGGGACATCGTTCAACCCGTAACACAATGGTAGCACACAGGGAGAACACCCTTGGACTAGGGGAGAAAGAAACACAGTGCAACCCAAGTCAGTGTGCCTCAGTGAATTAGAAAGGTACGTTCTATGGTTGCACCAGCAGTCACCTAGCCTCCTAACTTGTGAACTCTGCTTCATCCTTGCTTTTTCTGCATTGCAGCCAAGTCAGGGAGTGACGAACATGTCTGATGTGGCTGATGCTCTTGTGTTGTAAATCAGAGGGAGGTATGGACGGGGGAGGTAAGCCTGGGTTGCATTACTAACCAACTTCAATCTTTATGCCCTAAGGAGTCACAGAAACCATTTGCCAGTTGGTTCTAAGCCCCACTCATTTATATAACCAGGTAACTACAGCACATTTGGGTTAGCACTTTGTGGAATCCTGCTTGCTTCTGAATCCTGGTTCTGATGCACAGACACTGTGTCCTTAGGAAAAGTTGCTTCCCAGAGCTTCTGACTTCCTGTCTATAAAATGGGTAATAATAATAATACTGCTCAGTATTAATACTAATAATATTTCCTAGTATTACTAATAATACTACACAGTAATAATATTACCCAGCCTGGATGAGAGGGGAGTTTGGGGGAGAACAGATACATGTATGGGTGTGGCTGAGTCCCTTTGCTGTCCACCTGAAACAATCATGACACTGTTAATCGGCTCTATTCTGAAACAAAATAAAAGCTTTAAAATATAATAATAACACTGCCCAATCCAGAGTGATATCACAGGAAATGTGCTCAGAACAGGGTCTAATCCATACCAAGTGCCAAGAAATGCCAGTTATTTTCTGACAGCAAGAAATTTTAAAGCCCTACCTTAAAAGTTTATAATTACCTGATGACTCAAAGAAGCTCTTTTATTCTCAAAGTTGCTACTAAAAATAGAAATAAATATGTCCATAGTTCTCTGAATGCCAGATCTGTGAAGACCTAATCCATTTGAAACGAGAGCAGTCCTGGGAGCAGCTGAGAGAGAAGTCACAGAGCCAGGGACTTCACGATACACACTGGCCCATGGACCATCATTTTGCCCCTATAGACTCCTGCTTTACGTACATTTCTGCCACTCTGCCTCCTGGGTTTTCCAGAAACAGCAAATTAGAAAATAAAGGAGGAAAAAGCTTAAAAGTGGGCACCCTGACAGTAGCAAGACATGACAGCTGACAGTGTGTCAGCTAAGAAAGAAGCAAGAAAATTAAAAAGCCGACCAAACGGTCCCACACAGCTCAATAACCTCCCGAGGGCTTTCCCACCCGGCACAATGATGGATGTTTTTAGGGATGACCCCGAGCCCTGCGTTCCTCGCCGTGGAAATGGCCTCTCCATCCACTCAGCTGCTCAAGCTTGAAAAAGCAGCTCTCCTCTGGCTCTTTCCTCCTCTAGTCGGTCACTGAGTCCTATCAATTTCCTCTTAAATGGATCTTGAGGCTCTGGTGCCTGACAAAATGGATGGACGTCCTGAAATATTAACCCACAGTCCCCTACTTTATTACTGTCTGCTGGACAAGTGCATGGGAGACTCCCACCCGGGCTCCTGGGCTCCCTGCCTCCAGCCTCACTGTATGAGGTCCGTATAATCACAGCAGGGTCGGGGACACGCTCCAAGTCCACGAGTGCCTGTCATGTGTCAGGGGGGCATATGCTCATCACTTTTGTTCCAATAAAAAAAAAAAAATGATACCTCTTAACATAGGCACAAAGTTTCTATTTTAAGTTATTTTAGAAAATCAGACTAAGTCGACGTATTTAGAGACTGAATTAGAGAAGGTGAGGTCAGCAGCTTGATAATTCAGACCCCAAATACCAGTTTCCCTTCAACTGCACAGATAATTGAAGGAAGGCTGAGAGAGGGGAGTGGGTAGCTAGGAGCAGCCCTTAATCTTTCACTGTGAACAGACCAAGGTTTAGTGGTCCTTCTGTGTCTGTATCTCACTTTATTCTTTTCTTCTCACGTCAGCCATGTACTTGAGGAAATGTTAACCTGGTCGGTTTTCCTTCCACCAATGTAATCTCTCTCTATCAGTTCCCTTCTGATCCGTTTCAAGG
The DNA here is from genome assembly GCA_006408695.1 of Aepyceros melampus. Taxonomy (NCBI): domain Eukaryota; kingdom Metazoa; phylum Chordata; class Mammalia; order Artiodactyla; family Bovidae; genus Aepyceros; species Aepyceros melampus. The sequence goes on along the minus strand of SJXQ01000213.1, from coordinate 145,650 downwards.
CCTTTGTCATGGTTCTAATGCAGGGAAGGGTGTTGGGCTAGGATCTGCTTTTGTGGGAGAGAGCAAGCTTAGACAGGACTGGCTTATGCTGCAGGAATCACTGAGTTCTCTGTGCAAGAGGATGCAGGGTCCACGTTCACATCTGGGTGATTCTCCGCTCACCTTTAGGCTTCCCTGGTGGCTCAGATAGTAAAGAACTGCCTGCAACTCAGGAGCCCAGGTTCGATCCCTGGGTCAAGAAGGTCCCCTGGAGACGGGAATGGCTAGCCATTCCAGTATTCTTGACTGGAGAATCTCATGGACAGAGGAGCCTGGTGGGCTACAGTCCACGGGGTTGTAGAGAGTTGCATACGACTTAGAGACTAAACTTCCTTTCACTTTCACCTTATCCAAGGCTGAACTCCAGAAGAACTGTTAACACCAACACCGCAGAGAACTGAAGATATATATCATAAGAGGGTCCTTACTATTTCCACCTTCACTCTGAACTGAAGACAAATGTGCTTAGCGTCTTTAATGCAGACATTTCTAGTCCATCAGCATCCCCTTGATCATTAGGTGGATAGTGTCTTCTAATTATGAGTTTTAAATGGAGTATTTTTGCCTGCAGTGAAGCAATTTGCCTTTTAGCTTGAAAACCTTTGAATAAGGATATTAGCATTTAGGTATGTACCAGTTCTGGCTGTTCCAGGGAGTGCCCTTTATTAACAACTGCCAGTTATTAACAAAACACAGGTCTTCACGCACCGTCATCACCTCCGTTGCTTGTACACAGCCGGCTCTCCTGGATTTTCCTTTCTTGTGTGGGTTCCAAAGACTTAATAATCTCTCGTATCTCCACCATGCTATGTCCTCAGATCAACAGTGCTCAGCAGTTGGTTCTGTACAATCTCTCGGCCACCAAGTAGCACCTGAGATAGCCATGTCACACTGCCTGGAGACAGACCGCCCTTACACCGTGACATTCCCTGTGCCACGCTTCCAAGCTCGGAGGCACGTGTCACTGAACGTCACAAAGCCACATGAGAGCGCTGCTGCCCCTGCCTCCCAAAGCCTAGCAAGGGTGGGCACCATTCCACAGACGCTCCAGCAGCCGAGGAGATTTTATTCTTAATATCTATTCACCTACCACCCACTCTCAGCCTTCCCTTGATTTCCCAGATAATGCCTTTTGAAACTCCAATCGCCTTCAGTTTTATTTTAATCCGTGATGTGCTCACATTCTGAGCAAGAGACAGAAAGAGCACAAGAATGCTTCTGATTTTTTTTAACATTTTGGGCCAATTTTATCTTTATATGCAGTAGAAACTGATGCAGATAAAATACTTTTGCTTAGGATTATCGGTGCTTTTTTTAAGTTGGCAGTAACTGCTTTACAATATGCTGGATTTTGCTATACAACAATGAGAAAGAGTCATAATTATAATATATACACACCCCCTCTCCCCCATCCCCTCCCCACCTCTCTAGGTCATCACAGAGCTCCAAGCTGAGCGCCCTGCGTTACACAGCGGCTTCCCACGAGTTATCTGCTTCACACATGATAGAGTATATGTGTCAAGGCTACCTTCTCAGCTCGTCCTACCCTGTTCTTCCCCCGCTGCATCCACAAGTCTTTTCTCTTCATCTGCATCTCCATTTCTCCCTTGATAAATAGGTTCATCAGTACCATTTATCTAGATTCCGTGTAAATGTGTTCAGTGTTTTGTTTTTGTTTTTTTTTTTTCCAGTGTGGGTTTTTTTTCCTAAGTTGGTCAAATAATTGCATAGATTTAGCTTAAATCACTTTTAAACTTTTCAGACATTTATAAGCCAACCAGTTTGTGCATGTCTCCATGAACAATTTCTTTTTATCCTGTCTCTTCCCTCTTTCTGCTGCGTTTTCTCTTCTGAACCTTTTATAGAACACATGTGAGCGATGCCAGAGAAATATGCACTTCATGTCCTCTGAAAGCCTGGGAGTGCCAAGAGAAGGTTCTGTCTATATTTTAAATGATACTTTAAAAATAACATTCCATTTTTCTTCTCATTAGATTTCTTACTATTACCCAAAGAGAAAAGAATTAAAGATCACCTTTTGGAACCTTCGCCGTTAACATGTTAGTGTGTTTCAGCCACCTCGACTCTTAAAAACACAGAGAACGTGGTAAAGGCTTTCCACAAATTTTTGAAGTCAAGTTTAATGGTAAAAATAAAGTCAAGACTTGGTAGCAAGTTGAAATAGTTCCAATAGTCAAGTAAAACTTACTTTAAAATGAACTTATTCCTAAAAAACTGGGGCCAATTCTGACAGAGCTGTCTGGGAAGATTAACTAAAATACACAATTCCAAGCTTCTCATCACAGTATTAATGCCAAGTGTTCTTTAATGAAAGTGGAAAAGCTTAATCCCCAAAGGGTACCAAGCTTAGAAACCTTCAAAAAGACTGGATTTGTGTGAGAGGGGCCAAAATCGATGTACTGTATAAGAAATAGTCCAATGGGGAATTATCTTTAAGGATTCTACTTCCATGTGTTACCATAATGCAAGTTCTTTTATATTTTTGGTAACTGTTTTTTCTTAAAATTATGATCTCTTATTAGGTAGAGTACATACACTATCTTTCCATTGAAAACCTGAAGAACGTCAACTTTCCTTTCTTTGTACAGTTAAAACAGCAAGTTGAAAATATGAACGTTTGGCTAAAACTAGACAGGAATAGCTCATCCTTTTATATTTGGGGGAGTCAGAATACTGGACATATTCCCTATTGTCAGGGGGCTTTTGCAAAGATGGACAGAGGTTTTAAGAAGTTTGCAGACCAAAGACTTCACCCAAATATCTTTTGGTGGCCTGGAAAAGAATGCTGGCATTTGTGTAAATTGTCTATTTCAGATAACATTTTGACCATTAATTTATAGGTACAAACAAAGGCAAGAATATATTATTGCTCTGGTCTTACCTCGCAAAATACTTTGCTCTTTGGGCCAGTCTCCAGGTACAGACTGTAATTAATGATTGGTTCCAAATGGGAAGCCTGTATTAATACAAAGAAAACTTTAAGAGGCCTATGAGCCATTGTGAACTGCACACATGCTCCATTATTTCACACATTTATAGACAGTACGTTGCAACTTCTGTGTAGCAGTTGTTCTCTTACTTGGGGCTGCGTGGGCCATGGTGAAGCACCACTCACTGTTCCACAGGACAAGAGCAGCCATGGATCTGGGTGTTGACACAAAGGACCGGCTAAAGCAGGTCAGTGGGAATACAAGTGGGATTGCACAGGGCTGGGGCTGTGGGCCACGCCCTATTCAAAAAAAGAGCAGAAAATATACATCTGGAGCCACCAAAACCTTTACTCAGGTCTCAAAAGAAAGCACCTGGTAGAGAACATTTTTAGTGCAGAGCACATTTCCCTTAAAAAAGCCTCTCCACCCGATGCTCCCTTTTTAAACACTTTTACACTCTAGCCAATGACTTCTATTAATATCAAAACACTGTCTTCTTTCTCTGCTCTTCCAAAGGACCTTCTGCCCACATCCAGACCCAAAGGGCTCATCCACCTCTGCTGTCCCTGTCTTCACTGCCTGCCTTTATTTCTTCACCATCTGGATCCACTTACCCTTTCTTGCTTCTTTGTCTTTTGTTTTTCAATTCTCCCCAAATAGGAATTTGCAGAGCAAAGCAGAGTCTGAAAGCTGAACAAGCAACGCAAAATCAAAACTCCAAGAAAACTTCCCTTTCTGATGGAACTAATCGGGGTAAAATTGTCAGCTGATGTAATCAAAGGCAAGCCTGTTCGCTAAAAATATTTGAAAAGAGCATCTTACCACCTGTCTCCTTGCTCCAAAGACTTTGTTCTGCAAGAGAACTGTTCTGTGCCCTTTAAGAAGGCTGCCACTTTACATCCATCCAACTTCTTCTCTGTCCCATCTAATTTATTCAATAGCATTTTGTGCTGGGTACCAGAGTTACGAAGATAAACAAGGCGTATGATGAACTGGCAAGACATTCAAATGGCTGTGAGAATCTGCACTGTATTCTTTTATCTTTCTACTCAGACTCAGAGAACATGGGTAAAATATTGTGTAAGTTACTCTGGTGTGGGAAGGCATCCTGAAAAATGAGGAATCTGAGTCAGAACTGACCAGGAAAAGTGTTCTGGACAGAAGGAACATCATTTGCATAATCTCTCCTCCGCAACACAAGGAAGAAAAGCAATGAGGGACACGATATACATCTTCAGATGTCTGGAGGGTACCAATGTGGAAAGCAGAGAAGCGCTGGTCTGAGTTATTTCAGGGACTAAGAAATATGCAGGAATAAAAGAAGTCAGATGTACAGTATTCAATCTGAAAAAAAAACTTTCTTATACAGGGAACAGCCTGATGATAACAACAGAAAATACTTATGCTTGTCATTATAGACCAAGCACTGCTCTTACTGACATATATACTTTATGAATAAATAAAAAATATCAAATATATAAAATTAATCCTCAAAATAACCCTCTACTATCACCATCCCTAAGTCATCAGTATAGACACTGAGGTACAGAGCTGCTAGGTAACATACCTAAGGGGCCACACCAGGAACTGGTGGTCCCTGGATTTGAACCCAGGCAGTCTTGGCTCAGATGGTAAAGCATCTGCCTACAATGGGAGACCTGGGTTCAATCCCTGGGTTGGGAAGCTCTCCTGGAGAAGGAAATGGCACCCCACTCCAGTACTCTTGCCTGGAAAATCCTGTGGACGGAGGAGCCTGATAGGCTACAGTCATGGGGTCGCTAAGAGTCGGACACGGCTGAGCGACTTCACTTTCACTTTCACCTCTCAACCTGAGAGGCTGGTAACTCCTCTCGAATCTTTCTGATAGTCTCACCAACTCATCACCACACTCCTGAAGGTCTCCTTTCTTTCATCCACAATTCCAGCCCCACAGACTCCCCAAACCGTGAAACTGCCTCAGTCTCAGCAGCATGATTTTCCCTCCACCCAGGCTTGTTACTCTCTCCCAAATTGTGGTTCTACAGATCGACTCAGCCTTTCTGGAAAAAAAGAAAAAGAAAAATACTCTTCCCATCTTCCTCTCTTGCCTGGTGGTTTCCGTCATTCATATTCTCTCCCTGTCCCCTCCCCATGACTATATCCTCAGGGTACAGTTGTCGTCTGGCAAAGACATGGTTTACCCCTGAGATGCTGAGAGGGAGGAAATGGGAGGGACAGGGCCGGCTGTGCATGGACTCACAGGAGCCCTCTGTGAACATATGACTACCATGACTAAGAGCTCCTTATGTTTTGAGGGCAGAGCGAGAGGACAGAGGAAGAGGCAAGCGTGAGCTCTGTGTGCGTGGCCACTCAGGCCTGGAGAGCTTTCCACTGAAGGGTCTCTCAGCCTTGGCTCGTGAACAGGGAGCCCCCTCCCCTGTCTCCACAGAATCACAGACACTTCAGACGTCTCTGCGCATCTCAGGAACAGCTGGTGGCTCCGAGATGAATCTAATTAAGCATCTTCCTGGGCTGCAAGCAGTTCTAATTTTAAGATTAAGAGTGTTGCCCAAAATGTATCTCACAGACGACCGGCTTCAGACATTCTATCCCCGACACACCATCCTGTGGCACAAGCTAAATCGCATTACAGAAATTACTCCACCCTGAAGCTTGGCCAAGTCAATAATATTGATGGATGAACCGGGGCTGTCAACCGTTGGAATACAATGCTTCAGACCAGACTCATTGTCCTTTCACCTTGTCATATTTGTGGCTAATGTCCTTTCCCCTGAGAGCCCCTCCTCGGGATAATAAATGTCAGAGAAGATGAAAGGGGATTGCATTTGCTTCAGTCAAATGAAGCAACGTGCAGCTGCGTTTTGATCTCAAATCTAGGCTGGAACTCGGGTGGGTCTGCTCAGTCCCACCCTGCTCTCCTTAACAAGCACGGCTAGGACCCTTTGTTCGGTTACACTTGCTGAGGTCACAGCAGGACACGGGAAGCAACGGAGACCTGCAAATAGCAGGCTGCCTGATTCTGGGGACACAAAAGCCAGAATCAAAGAAAGACAATTACTGGGAGGGAAATTCCAGGGTTCCTGTTGATTATTTCTGCTCGTAAATAGATACCGACATCGAGAGTTCCCTCTTGAGCTCTGGGTGACTCCCCATCTCTCTGTTGCTATCATTCATTAAAGGGGTCATCAGGTGAGAACCTCTCTGCCACTCCCTAAAACAGAGCAGACATGAAACCCAGACAGCTTGCCACTTACCAGTAAGTTTCCCTACCTCAAAAAAAAAAAAAAAGCAAAAACTAAAATAGTAATCAAAGGTCATATAGTAAAATCAAATTTTTTCTCCCTACAGAAAAAGAGAAAAGAAGTTCAAGTCAGAGTGGACAGCTAGATATTAGGGGTCTCCTGTTCATCTAAACAGAGGACGGTGCAGGGAGGGGTGTGGTGGGACTTGCAGGGAGAAAAGAAAGCAGAATAAAGGCACAGAGCCAGACTACAAGAAAAGGGGAAATAATACGAAAGCCTGAAATTCTTTGAGAAGTCTTTCTTTTCAGCTGAGTGGAGTCTGGATTTCCCATAATTATCCAGCCATGGACTGGTGTGGGTATTAAGTGGGACTTTTCTGCAGATAAGGCAGATGTGGACAACTGTGTTGGGCCGTGGTTGGGTTCTGTCCCAAAAACAAGATCAATGTTACCAGATCTCATTGGCAGTTCACTGAAGCCACAGGACAGGCTGGCCCAGAGACAAAGCTTAGGCATCCTCAATAATTGCCAAAAGCCTTTTGGGTGGGCCAAACCCATTTTCCAGCACCCTGCTAGTCCATAAGACAGAGAGATGAGTGTGCGATGCTGAAAAGTCAGCTCTGCCTTGGGTTGACATGGCAACGCAGCCTTGGCTTCCTTCTGTTTTCCAAGTTCCTAGTCTTGACTGTGAAAAGGAACAGCCCTCATAGATAGAAGGAAGTAGAAAACTGAGAAAACCTTTCATTGGGTATAATAGAAACAGGGTCAAACAGCAGGAGAAAGATAAACAAAAATGGGCCAAAGAATGGGAGATCTAAATAAAACCCAGGGCCCAGCAGAAAGTTCAAAAAGAAAAAGAGACACAGTGCTAGAAAGGAAGGTGACACTGAAAACTAAAGGAAAGAGCAATTATGGAGAGAAGTCAGCGTGGGCTGCTGTAATCATCACTGTTGACATTCTGAATTGACAATTTAGTGTCTTGAAATCATGGGCCAAACTAACAGGCAAAGTTGTTTATGTCCATACTATCCTTGGGTTTCACAAACACACAGAACTAACGTCACAGATCCTTCAACCACAAACAACAACATTTGTGTTTTGTTCCCTGACAAGGGACACCTCTACACAACCACTCCCCCTCACTTTAATAACAAAGGCTCTGCCATGCTCTCCCTCATTCCTACCACCTCCTGACTATCCGGGTGCTTCTCCATGTGGCTCTGCATGGTGCAGGATGCCCCTTCCTCTTGGGAACACTGGGTAACAAATTCTGCTTTCAAAGGCAGTTGTCTCTGTGTTTCCCACTGCAGCACACCTGATTAAAGCAGACTCTGGGTACATTTTAAAGCAGTTACAACACATCATCCTTGATCCTCAGCAGCATGTGCACTTCTAAATTGTGTTGGCCCCACTTATGATAAAAACTCTCCAGAAAGTGGACACAGAGGGAATACATACCTCATGACAAGAAAGGCCATATGTGACAAATCTACAGCTAACATCATCCCTGAAAAAGCTGAAAAGCTGAAAGCAGTCGCTCTAAATCAGGAACAAGACAAGGATGTCCACTCTCGCCACTTTTTTTTTCCCCAGCATAGTTTTGGAAGTCTTAGCTACAGCAATCAGAGAAGAAAAAGAAATAAAAGCAATTCATCGGAAAAGAAGTAAAACTGTCACTCTTTGCACATGACATGACACCATACATAGAAAATGCTAAAGACAACACCAGCAAACAATTAGAACTCATCAATGAAATTGGAAAAATTGCAGGATACAAAATTGATACACAGAAATCTTCTGCATTTCTACACACTAACAATAGAAGATCAGAAAGAGAAACTAAAGAAACAATCCTATTTACCATTGCATCAAAAACAATAAAATGCCTAGGAATAAACCTGCCAAAGAGACAAAAGACCTGTGCTCCAAAAGTACGACACACTGATGAAAAAAAATTGATGATGACACAAACAGATGTATTATAATTAAATTATTTCCAAAACAAAGATCTAGGCTTCTGAGATTAAAAAAAATTTTTTTTAATTAAAACAAACAACAACTGTGTTGGCATAGCAGTGGACTATGAGACAGACTGTGTGCTCACAGCCTATGTAATTTGAAAGGAGGAGTTAGTTCACATGACAGCTAATGACGAGAAGAGTTAACCTTGTTTGACAACTTGCAAACAGCGAGTGCTTCACATGATTCATTTCATCCTCACCCCAGCTCTGTGAGGCAGGTGCCATCATCATGCCCATTTTACACATGAAGAAACAGACTCAGGAAGGGTAAAGAACTTGTGATGACTCAGGAGGTGAGCCACAGAGCTCAGAGGCAGTCTTGCTCTCATTGCTGGGTTCTGAATGCTATATTTATATTATGCTTATTCTTACCTCAAACACATGTTAGCTCTCTCCCTCACTGAGACTGTCACAGAGGCATGAGCATCAGCAAACATTTAATGAGGGCCAAAGGCACGTAGCGCTCTCCTAGGCACCAGGAGGACCTGACTAGGAGAAAGTAAGCTGTGCTTTTAGGGGATTCAGTGAAACTATGCCAGTGTCTTAAGTTCTTCTGCTGAGAATAGCTCACAGACAAGAGGTGCTCTTGAAGATAAAACAGGAGAAGAATCACAGGATTTGGGATAGCTGGGAAAAGTGTGTGTGTGTGTGTGTGTAAGAAGCGGAGCACCGGCGGGGGCGGGGCAATTAATCTAGACCTTTAAGGAAAGAGAGGGCTCAGAAGATGGAAAGCTGAGGTGAGGTGTGGAGGTGAGGTAAGGAAGGCAACAGAAGATCGCACAGGCTGTGTCTGCAGCTCGGCTGCAGTGATCCGTTTTTGACTCGAGTGAGGGATTGGACTGAAACTGAAGGGGCTGGTGCAAGATGATGAAGGGTCTTAGGTGGTGATACTAAGGAACCCAGTGCCCTAAGGAAGACCTGTCAGCAGCCAAGAGGAGGGGAGGCCACCAGGAGAGGAGAGCGTGTGAGTGGGAGGTGGGGGCGTCCTGAAGAGAGGACCGTGGCGTTCACTGAATGGAGGCTCGTGGGGCAACAGAGAAGATGGGCAAAGGCTGCAGTGACACAGCCCTCTGTTTTCTCTTTGTTCTCCGATTTCCAGGATCAGAGTCCCAGAATGGAGAAAGAATGTTCTACAGTTATTAACAGAATTACTGGTGTGAGAGGAAATGGCATAAAAACATAATGAAGCTCTTGCCTTCTTCTCTATTCCAAGCTCTATTAGAGGCATTTTAAAAGCTAGCATATAACGGGTTTTTCATGACTCAGAACACCAACACTAGGGCTGATGTTGCATTTGTCTGTAAAGCTTTTGCTTCAAGCAGTTTTCTTTTAATTATTAATGTTTTATTAGATAAATGAAAAGCTATTGAAGAAAATAGAAAGTATAGGTATTACAAAGGAAAATTCTAAATGACATATAGTCTTACCAGCTAGAGATAATGACAGTAATTTTTTCCTATATTAGCTAATCTTTCAGATATTGTATATGTTTAAACACACATGTATATACTTATATTTCAAGTATATTTATATATGTGCATACTTACAGTATGTATACTCATATTATGTATAGTTCATTCATCAGCATACTATTATATTTCTATGCCAATAATTTTATATATTCAAATATACAGAATGTTTCTGACTTAATGGTTATATGAATGCACCATGAGTTGTTTGTATATTCTATCTGCTTTCTGTTCTTAAGTATTATAAGCAATAGAGCAATAAATATGTTTGCACATTTTTGTCTATTTAGGTAATTTTCAAAAATACATGAAAAATGCTACTTCTCAGATTGCTTTCCCTTTGTTGCTTTTAATACTTCATCTCTACACATCTGTCAACCATAATTTTCTCTTTGGCCAGTTTTCTTCTGCACAGTCTCACTTGAGAAATGACTCTACAAATCTCCCATGAAGAAGAGTTCCAAATGATCTCTGTAGCTACTCTGCCCGCAAGAAGGGGAAGAGAACTCCCCACTCCTTAGAGGTAGACTGTACACATGGCTTGCCTCTGCTACGGAATGGTATGGAGAATGGGGAGCAGGGAAATTTTACAGTGGACAAACCTGCCCAACTACCCCAGCCTGGGGCTCACGGTCAACACCAGTGGTCACAATCATGTTAACATCATGTCCCCTTCCTAAGCGGTGATGAAATGACACGTTCCCTCTGTGGTGTTCCTCCCAATAACCTACCACCCAGCCTCAGGATGAGAAGAGCAGCAGAAAAATTCCAGGCGTCAGCCATCCTATAAAATGCCTGACCAGACTCTTCTGAGCTCTCCAGGTCATAAGAAACAAGGCTGAGACATTCTCACAGCCAGGAGAAGCCTATGGAGACGTGGCCGCTAAATGTAATGATCCTGGGGTATGAGGCTGAACACTTAGGCCATCTGAATGAAGCACAGACACAAGGTTCATCCAAAAAGGGGGCATCTGGTAACAACTAAGGCACTCTGAATAAAGCATGGACTTTGACACATTTTAATAATAGCATCTCCACATTGGTTCATTAATTGTCACAAGCATACCATACTAATGTAAGATGTGAAGAGTTTGCCAACTTGCCATCTAGTACAGAAGGTTCCAATATTCTATCTACTCAATGTATCTGTAAATATAAAGCTGCTCTATAAAATACAGTCTGTGGAAACAAGCATAACAGCATGCTTCATGTGATTAGGGACCAATGTTACCTCCTCAGAGGTGTCTGCAGATGCACAGGTGTGGACGGAACACCGAGCTACTGTACGCGGGGCAGTATCTGGGTCTCCCCCGAGACGTGGGGAGGGTGAAGAACAGTGAACAGCACCTGCCTCAGAGGGAGACCTCAGGGAAGAGGAGCCCACGTTAGCAAACCTTTCTTACCTCACTGCAGCCATTACCCTTTCTAGAGCCCAGATTTCCTGAAGGTTAATGGTAGATGTTTAACTTCTGAGGTACTAATAAAAACCTACAGAAACACTGCCACAGTGACCATGATCATGACCACAGCCATTTTCAACTATCATTCACCTTGATTTCAAACAAGGGTATCTACAAGCCAACTATCCTCCTCCTCCTTTCGGAAATTCCAACCCTGCTTGAACATATGTATCCAGGCTAGAAATTCCATACACTCTTTCCTCACACTTATACCAACAAGGGAAAGGAGATTTTCAAAGTGGAGTACAACTCCCTCACTGGGATCACCACCAGTAAGGACAAAAAATGACCACAGATGAAACAGCTTTCTCTGCGTGGATTTAACTTGCTCTCTGACAAGCTGAAGGCTTTAGGAGAGAGCTATCCACCTGAATGGCTACTTATCCAGGCGAAAACCCTGGGCAGGGGGAAGGTGGCACCATTGAGTCACACTCTCCAATAAGAGCAGACTACAGGAATAATACTGTTATCATTACCAAGTGACACACTGTAAAACACACTGATACCTGAAAAGTTTCCTGTTTGCTGGTGACTCATTTTAAAATATGGGTTATTTGGACTACTTCTAAGAAAAACAGCTAACGTGTACAGAACACTTACGAGGCTCCAGGCTGTCTTCAGCACTATAAATTTCTTATTTAATCATCAGCCTGCTCTGTGACACAACAACTGTTATTATTGCCATTGTACAGACAAGAAAACTGAGATGCAGAGACGTTAAGTAACTTATAGTCACATGGAGGGAGAAGACACACCATGAAATTTTGATGCCACAATCAAACTGTCTCCATGCCATCAAATACACATGTGTCCTTACATGCAAATATGTGTGTATGAGTGCTCAGTCATACACAACTCTTTCTGATCCCATGCACTATAGCCCATCATGCTCCTCTGCCCATGTAATTTGCCGGGCAAGAATACTGGAGTGGGTTACCATGCACATACAAATATCCATAAGTATATTTGTGTGCATGTTTGTGTAAATATACATAAACACATATCTTTACTATAAAATATTCTAAAATTAATACTGGTAAATTTTTCATGACAAGGTCTGTTTCAACTGAAGCTCAAAAGAGAAAATCACTGACTTATCAAAGGCCCATCACAACATTCGTGATTGTATCATATACAGATTACACAGCAAAAGTAAGGGTTTGGTACATTAGGATGAATTCTTAAGTAAATCCAATTTTGAACCAGTTTTAGCAGATAGAAGACTTTGAAGATTATTTGAATGTTATCCAGAAGGAAGCAGCTCTCCCTCAGGACAGCCATTACCAGAGACACAATATTTAAGTACAATTGGAAAATTTGAAGTCCCTTTGGAGTTGGAGGGAAGTAGATTTCTCTAATGAATACTATTTCCAATTCTCCTAAGAAAATTACAAAAGGCCAGATCAATTTTCTTTTGGAGTGAATGAGTAGGGCATTTCTGAAACCTCCCCCATGTGTAACTGACCTCTGACTTGGTATTTTGAGCCTGTAGGTCACAGACATGTCTTTTCCATGAGCACATACATAAATAACCTGAGAAATGAATTTTCCTGGCATTCTGAAGCCTATTTTCTCTAAAACTATTTTTAGTGGTATATAATTTCAAATATCTTTAAAGAATGAAAAGTGAAAGTCACTTAGTCATATGCAACTCTTTGTGATCCCACTGACTGCAGCCTGCTCCTCTGTCCATGGAATTCTCCAGGAAGAATACTAGAGTGGGTTGCCATTTCCTTCTCCAGGGAGGGTCTTCCTGACTCAGGAATCATACCTGGGTCTCCTACGTTTCAGGCAGATTATTTATCACTAGCACTGCCTGGGAAGCCCACCTTTAAGGTATAGAAGAACTGTAACTTATTTCTGCACCAGTGTCACCTAAGTGGGGAAAGGCTCAATTCACAGCAGCCCAGAGACCTTTATAGAGAAGTCTTGTTCAGCATCAAGGACCAGGAGGAGAGCTGGAGTGCTATGGTCCTGGGAAAAGGCTGACTGAAACAGCAGATATGAGCAAGATTAGAAGCAGCCAAACATAAACAGAACCCAGGAGGTTATCTGAGTATCACATGCTATGGTGGTCCACATGGTAGCTGAAATCTCTCCACAGGTGCGTATCACAAACTGCAGGTTTTCCCTAAGTGACTAGAGTACTGCTTCTGCTCATGTTACCATGGCAACACCAAGACCTATTAAAAGGGAGTTTTCTAAACTATTCTGGGTTCTATGTCTGTTTATGTAAACGACGGGTGATGCACACACCCACCAACACTCACACGTGTGCACACAGGCACACATAAACCAAATGCCCTGACTGATTCTTACGTTAGGGAGGAATTTGATTCCAGTTGTGACTTCTTTTGAATCTTATTTCTTATAAGTGGGTCATCAGTTGAAGGTAGGAAGATTTACTGTTACACAGGAATTTTCATTGTAACTATGGGCCTCCCTGGGGCAAAGTTCTCCCTTCTCAAGCCAGAGGTGAAATATAGGGTGGAGAGAGGTGCCAGGTGAAATGCAAACATGAGGACTTTCTAAAGTCTTTTTCTTTTCCTTTCTCTCTCTCTTTTTTGGTGGGGTTGGGGGACGCTCATTGGAACTTTCTCAGGCAAATCAGGGGCAGGCTTCCTTGTGTGTAGAACTGTTAAAAATTCCTAAAAGGAGATAAAACAAACTTATCCCTTACTTATTATTTTGGTTAAAGGAATCACCTGATTGCCCAAGCTGAAATCCTCAGTTACCCCAGCCCTTGCCTTGTCTTCTGCGCCCAGCATCACTGGTCACCCACATGCTCAAATATTCCTCTGTGGTCCTTGCCTTCTTTCCTTATCTTGCCCACAACATTCACTCTGTATCCAAATCCAGTGCAGTTCCTTCCCCCAGCCTCTTAAATCAAACCTCTTCTCTCCTTTTCCATAGTCCCAGCACTCATTCAAGCCCTCATCATCTTCACTAGGACTATCGCAGTATTACTGCCTCTTAGTCAACTCCCTGAGTCCTCCTGTCCCTGAAGCCATTACCCACATAGCCAAAGATCTTTTTAAAACAGATACAGGACTGTCACTGCTTTATTCACCAACATCATTAGCAGAGCATTCAAAGACCCTTCACCATCACATTCCTATGCATTTTTCCAGTTAAAATCAAGAGGCGAGCATGCCCCTTGAGACTAACCAAAATTAAGTCTGGAGGCCCAGCGGAAGTTCTGAGGAAGGTTTACCATTCTCCCCAAGATTTTGCCTAATTTCTATGGTTTATACTCATTTGGTCTAGATGCACTGATGTTGAATTGTGAGATTAATGTATTGTATTGAGGGCTAACTATATAACAGGCACTATGGTGAATCTGTATGCAGGTCAGGAAGCAACAGTTAGAACTGGACATGGAACAACAGACTGGTTCCAAATAGGAAAAGGAGTACGTCAAGGCTGTATATTGTCACCCTGCTTATTTAACTTCTATGCAGAGTACATCATGAGAAATGCTGGACTGGAAGAAACACAAGCTGGAATCAAGATTGCTGGGAGAAATATCAATAATCTCAGATATGCAGATGACACCACCCTTATGGCAGAAACTGAAGAGGAGCTAAAAAGCCTCTTGTTGAAAGTGAAAGAGGAGAGTGGAAAAGTTGGCTTAAAGCTCAACATTCAGAAAACGAAGATCATGGCATCTGGCCCCATCACTTCATGGGAAATAGATGATTTGAACTGTGGTGTTGGAGAAGACTCTTGAGAGTCCCTTGGACTGCAAGGAGATCCAACCAGTCCATTCTGAAGGAGATCAACCCTGGGATTTCTTTGGAAGGAATGATGCTAAAACTGAAGCTCCAGTACTTTGGGCACCTTATGCGAAGAGTTGACTCATTGGAAAAGACCCTGATGCTGGGAGGGATTGGGGGCAGGAGGAGAAAGGGACGACCGAGGATGAGATGGCTGGATGGCATCACAGACTCAATGGACGTGAGTCTGAGTGAACTCCGGGAGTTGGTGATGGACAGGGAGGCCTGGCGTACTGCGATTCATGGGGTCGCAAAGAGTCGGACACGACTGCGCGACTGAACTGAACTGAACTGAACTGAACTGATGGTGAATGTTGTATGCACATTATTTCATTTAAAGGCCCCAGATCACAAACACACATACACTCCCCACATGAAGGCAGGAAAGACTCCTGTTTTAGAAATACATCTTGTAGATAAACTGGTGAAAGAAAATAGTCTAGGTAACATCACAACCTAGAGGGACAGAACTCTGAACGCACATATGAAGGAAAACCCATGTTATGAGTAAAACTACATACTGAAGATTTACAACTTGGAAGGCCGAAAAGAGTTATGCACGTAATGTGGATGTTAGCCGGGTGGTCAAGTTGGAACCAGATCTGCCCTTCATAGATTCTGAGAAGTCTAATGGCATCCCCAAGACTTCTCTAAATTCCTTGAGGGGCTTAGGTGTTTGTGAATCACCACAGCCCTGACTGAGCTCCTGGTTCTGCTGAATTAATCCTCCTTGTCTCAGTTCTCACACCTTGTTAGTTATTTCTTCTTCATTTCCATTAAATGAATCTCTCACACAACTAGAACATTTTATTGAAAGCCTAGAGAATATTTATGCAGGACTTCTGCTGCAGAAATTCAAACAGCTAAAAATCAATGCTACACAATCTTGTTTTTAAGACACCCACGGCCATTTCCACGGTTGAGTTGCAGCCTCTCTCTCGGTTACTGTCTCTTGCTTTCCACTACCACCTCCATGATTATAAGGAATTCTTTCTAATACATGGTCATTTAACCAAGTGCCATCATAACTCTTGCAAAATCTAAGCTCTTAGGGCCTTATCTTTTTCCTTGAAAACTCATCACAGTATTTTTCCAGAGACAGTTATCTTCCTAAGAGGATCTCTAGCCTCTGATGCTAATTCATGTTTAAATGTTATTGCATCTAAATTATGAAAGTCATCCATCCTGATCAGATCACTGACATCTCCGCCACTAAATGTGTTCACTTAGGTACAACTAGGCCACTTTTGACATATCTATAGAATGAGATGGGCAAAACAATCAACATTATTGCTACTATCTACCAAACCATGGGCTTCCCAGGTGGCTCAGAGGGTAAAGAAACCACTTGCAATGCAGGAGACAAAAGAGATGGGGGTTTGATTCCTGTATCAGGAAGATCCCCTATAAGGGGGCACAGCAACCCACTCTAGTTCTTGCTTGGAGAATCCTATGGACAGAGGAGCCTGCGACAGAGCCTGGCAGGCTGTGGTCCGTAGGGTTACAAAAGAGTCAGACATGACTGAATCGACTGGACACACACGCACACACTGAACTATATGTGACAACTGAATGACTGACAGATATAAAAATACTTAAATCTGTCCCAAAGCAGTCAGGGAACACAGTTCTGCCTCAGGGATATGATATGTGTATACAAATCTGAAGAGTAAATCATGACCTAAGCCTATGATTTAAAGTTGTTACCAATGTGCCCAAAAGGAATGTATTATAATCTAGCCGTCAAGAAAAAAGGTGAAGAACTGGTAAGTTATCAACAAGGTTACCTTAGCTATGAGGTCAACAACCATTTATGATGTCACACCATGTCTTAGGAAAAGGGAGCTGCTGAGCTGGGTGCCTCTGGCTCACAGTCTCTCCTGCAGATGCAGCAAGCTGCTGGTTGGGACTACGGTCATCTAAAGACAGGGCTGGCTCTATTGGTGATAGGTCTCAAGTTCCTTGCAGATCTTAGGAGAAGCTCCTTACCATGCAGGCATCTCCACAGTTGGGTGAGCATCCTTACACCAGGGCTGATGCCTTCCTTGAGGCTGAGTGATGAGAGACAGACAGAGAATGATGACTTTTATGAACTTGGTTTCAGAACTCTCTGGCTGTCCCTTCTGCCATATTTTATCGGTTAGAAGTGAGTCATTAAGTCTAACCAACACTCAAGGGAATGGAAATTAGGCTCCATTTCTAAAGAAAATGTCAGAGAATGTTAGCATATTTTGAACCACTTTTTTTTACTGTTCATCTCATAAGACCACTTGTAGGTGAACTTTGGTGAAAACTAAATCAAATATTGCAAAATGTAGGGAGGGTTCACTTTCTTCTCTCCTCTGTCACAAATCCTTGGGGAATCCTATCCCCATTCTCTAGGGAAAATCTGACAGAGATGGATAAGAGATAGAATGGAGGGGAAGAACATGAATGTGAGGCATGTCAATTTTTAATATTCTGTGCCATCCAGAATTATGTCAGAAACAGAGTAAGATTAATTGGGGAATTAAATTTCCTCTTTTTCTTATTCCACTCCTTCCTCTCCCAAACTCTTATCCTTATCCACGGAGGTTATCAAATGACACGCAGGGTTTTTTCCTCCATTATTCTTAGCTCTAAGGACCCATTAAGCAGCATCGATACCTCCAGGGATCAAACAATCAATCACTTCTTTCTCTGAAATGGGGCCAGACTGATCACACATTTTGCTCTGCTTGTTGAAGGCTATGGCTTCGGAGCCAGCACACACATGATAAAAATACCTTCCAACTGATATGCAGCTATTATTAGAGCTGGTATTTACTTAAATGGCCTGTGTCACCATATTGCATTTACTTACTGTGTCAAAGAAGGAATGTTGCGCTCCATAAACAGATTTCTTTCTTTTTTCTTTTTTTGATGTTGGTAAGCTGCTCTGATTTACAGCTGTAGTTTACAGTCACTATTTCCTCCTCCTAGAAAAAGCATCCTTCCCTTTTAAAAAAATAAGTTTTCATTTAAAGCAAAGAATTCTGGTTTTAAATTAAGTCCTAATTCAGAACTCTTTATGTTTTTTTTTAAAAAATCATCTGGCATAATATTAATTCTTAGGTTTGCCAAAGACCTTTACTGTAAGTATTTAATGAAACAAGGTCTCAAATTAGATGCAGCTGGTCAAAGGAATTTTTTTTTTTAAAGCAAGATGGTGATATAAGTTTGACTCAGAGTTCCAACGATGAACAAAGAGATAAATGTCTCAGAATTAGGAAGGTAAGGCTGACCTTCCTATGTGAATCCCTTTATCACATTTCCTCTCTCCCTGAGAACACTGGCATTTGATACCTTTTGAAAATGGAGCTAGAGCGTGGCTGGCTGAGTCCGAGGATCACCATGCTGTCCCAGATGTGAAATCTCATTTATAATAATCGGGACTGACCCCATAAAAACAGCTCCAGCTGTGAAGCATATTGGGAAAAAAAAAAGAAAGAAAGTATGGATTCTTTTGATGAAATGTGGCCCGAGACAGCATCTGGAGGGAAAGTGCGGGTGACTGGGGTCTCAGGTCTTCCAGGGAAAGGAGATGATCTACAGATGAGAGCTTGTCCAAATAGCATCATCATGAGACGACGTGTTAAAGAACGGAGGCTCATTAGCATTTTGTGAGTGAAAGAACTTAAATCTGTTTGGGAGGAATGAAAGCATTTTTTGACCTAGAGCTTGAAAGACAGATACATTATTCCTCAAGCATAAATGAGGTATCTTGGAGAAATCTCAACTACTCTAGGAATGAGGGGATATGTCACTGTTATAAAAGCAATAATAGCATTTTGGAGCTTAATAGAATTACCCCTCCATCAAATTTCCAGTCTTTAAAAACACCCATTATTTAAGATTAAACATTCTATACAATTCTCTAGAGAGAATATGAAAAATACATGAACATATAAAGAAAAAAAAAACCAACCATAATGCCTTCACTTAGGAATAAACATTTTTTTTTTGCTATTTCTCCCTAAATTTTTTTAAAGGCATTGCTACATATCAAGAATAATAATGCAAGTAAAGCTTTTTAACCTGCTTTTTGGAATTTAAAAAATAACATTTAGTCTGACTAAAATGTGAGTAAAGAATCTGCCTGCAAAGCAGGAGACTCGGGTTCAATCCCTCGGTGGGGAAGATCCCCTGGAGACGGAAATGACAACCCACTCCAGTATTCCTGCCTGAAGAATTCCATGGACAGAGGAGTCTGGCGAACTACAGTCTGCGGGGTTGCAAAGAGTCGAACATGACTGAATGACTAACACTAAAATGCGAGTACGTGTTTTCTTGTGGAAAATCTGAGATAAACCAGAAAAGTATAAAGAAGAAATGAAAAATGGCTAGAAATCTTGTTGCTTCACATAAGCATTGTTAATAATTTGGTGACCTCCCCTTCTGGTGTTTTTTTTCTTCTTCCCCAGGTCCTTAAACAAAACTACAAATTTACTTGAGAGAGCTGGGTCATTCCTTAAATGTACAATTACCATTTAGCCAAGATTTGAGATAAACATGCTTGGAAAATCAAGTCATTTAATACAAATCAAGTGGATTTCTTTTTCCAGTTGACATTATGTGTGTGGGTGTGATGTTCAGTGTAGACGGACAGTAGAGTATTACCTGGTAACTAAAGTGTTTCTAGAGTTATAACCTATCTGCTTCTGCCAGGTGGGAGCCTGCACATTCCCACTTTGAGAGAAGAGCTAGACCAATGAGAAGACTGAGAGACCACAGACAGTGATGTATGAGGGTGTATTTCGGGGCTAAGAGACAGCTTGAAATGCTGTGAGCGCTGTAGTCACCAACTCTCACTCAAAACGCCTCTGCTACCAAGATTTCTATTCAGCTCATAAAATGAATATCGAACAATAACAAAAATTACATTAACCGACGGCCCCTGTTTTCCTCCCGGGGACTCCCCTCATTTTTCTAAACTAGGATCACAAAGACTATTGCCAAAAAAAATTAAACTGAAAAGGTCTTCCACAAAAGCAGAAATAGAAACCAAATGATAATCTTCTGGATGTTAAGTTTCACCTAAATACAACTGTATTAAGCTAGTTTCCAGGAGGCAGTGTGGTATAGAAAAGCCACAAAGGCGTCTCTGCTACATATTATGTGTGATCATGGGCAAATCACTTTTTCTGTCTAAGTTCTGGATTTATCATCTGTAGAATGAGGGCTAATTATTCCTTGTCTGTATAGATAGAGAGAGGCTCAAATCAGCTGACATGGGAAAAGTGCTTTGCACAAACAATGGAGTCAATGTTTGCTCTTATTTTAAATTCATGGACTGCCTCTCACAAGGGTCCATACGGTGTATGGTGGGCCAGTGGTCATAGGGGTCAATGTCACAGTGGATTACTTTTACCCTGGATGGTAACTATATCCTTTTTGCTTGTGCAGGTCTGCAGAATCCAGAGAGGAAAAAGAGATTTAATGTAGGAAAGATGCTTTAGTTACCTTTAGTAAAAGAAAATTCTATTACAAATGTGATGTATCTTTGTCATTAAACAGTCCAACAATACCTAAGTATATCAAACTAAGAGAGAAGGCGTCCCCGCTATCTCACATACCTCCACAGAGGTGACCACTGTTATCAGTTGTGTGAACATGCTTCCAGAACACTTTCTATTCATCACACATAAATAAAGACACACCCTCGGGGATTTCCCTGGTGGTCCAGTGGTTAAGAAACTGCCTTTGAATGCAGAGGACACAGCTTTGATCCCTGGTCAGGGAATGAAGAGCCACAGGGCAACTAAGCCTATGTTCTGCAATGACAGAGGCCTACATGCCGCTACAAAGATCCAGTACAGACACACACACACACATACACACACACACACACACACACACACACACACACACACTATATATATATATATGTATATAAAATAAAATAGCAACTTACAAAAAACAGTAAATACACATATTTGCACAGCATCTGCTCAATATTGTGGCAAATTCCCCATGTTAGGGTGCCATGGTGGCACCTCACTTTTGTGAACAGCTGCACTATCTCTCCATAAATTGATGAACAACAATGTAATTGACCAGTCTGAGGAGAAAGAGTTGCAAATACTAATTCCTTACACTGTACCAGAGCAGCTTCCAGCAAACAGTAACTACTTCAAGCTCTGTCAAGGCTCAACACCTTTATCTGTAACGTGGGTGAAACAATACCATCACTCCACAGCCTTATCGTGAAGATTCACTGAGTGTTTCAGAAACTGTAAAGCACAACATTACACTGCCTATTCCTAGCACTGTATGAGGTCAACAGACAAAGACTAGAGCTAAAGCTGGGCTGGCGCATTTTAACTGTTTACATGCCTCATACTAATGTTTAATTCCAAAGCTCCAGGCAATACATCAATGGAAAAAATCACGACACACCAATCAGAATGGCCATCATCATAAAAAAAAAAAGTCTACTAACAGTAAGTGTTGGAGAGGGCATAGAGACAAGGAAACCCTCCTGTACTATTGGTGGGAATGTAAATTGGTACAACCATTATGGAGCACAGTACAAAGGTGCCATTATGGAGAACAGTACAAAGGTGCCTTAAAAAACTAATATAGAACTTCCATACGATCTTCCCTGGTGGCTCAGTCGGTAAAGAGTCTGCCTGCAATACAGGACACCCAGGTTCAATTCCTGGGTTGGGAAGATCCCCTAGAGAAGGAAATGGCAACCCACTCCAGTATTCTTGCCTGGAGAATCTCATGGACAGAGGAGCCTGGCAGGTTACAGTCCATAAGGTCGCAAGAGTCGAACGTGACTTAGCGACTAAACCACCACCACCATATGATCCAGCAATCCCATTTGTGGGCATATATCCCGAGAAAATCGTAATTCTAAAAGATACATGCACCCAAATGTTAATTACAGCACTATTCACAATAACCAAGACATGGAGGCAACCTAAATGTCCGTCAACAGAGGAATGGACAAAGAAGATATGATACATATACACAATGGACTATTATTCAATCATTTGCAGCAACATGGATGGCCCTAGAGATTGTCATACTGACCAAAGTAAGTCAGACACAAAAGACAAATATCGTACGATATTGCTTTTATGCGGAATCTAAAAAAAAGCATACAAAAGAACTTAGTACTATTGATACCAGAAGTAGAGTCACAAATGTAGAAAACAAAGCGGATGATGGGGAGGGAAAAACTGGGAGACTTGGATTGACACATCTACACTAGTATATCTAAAAGAGATGACTAATAAGAATCTACTATATAGCACAGGGAGCTCTAGTCAATATTCTATAATGGCCTATATGGGAAAATAATCTAAAAAAAGAATAGGTTTATGTATCTGTATGGGCTTCCCAGGTGGTGCCAGTAGTAAAGAACCTGCCTGCCAATGCAGGAGACAAAAGAAACACGGGTTCAATTCCTGGGTCGGGAAGATTCACCAGAAGAGGGCATGGCAACCCACTCCAGTATTCTTGCCTAGAGAATCCCATGGGCAGAGGAGACTGCTACAGTCCATAGGATCACAACGAACTGGACACAACTGAAGCGACTTAGCATGCATTTACAAAGCAACTTAGCGCACACACACACACATTTCAGTATAATTGATTCACTTTGCTGTATACCTAAAACTAATACAACATCGTAAATCAACTATATTTCAATAAAAATTTAAAAAAGGATACATGCAACCCAATGTTCACTGCAGCAGTATTTACAGTTGCCAAGACATGGATGCAACCTAAATGTCCAGGTACAGAGGAATAAATAAGAAGATGTGTTATGTCTTATATACAGCAGACTGTCACTCAGCCATAAGAAAGAACAAAACAACACCATTTGCAGCATTATGGATGGACCTAACCCACTCCAGTACTCTTACCTGGAGAACCCCACGGACGGAGGAGCCTGGTGGGCTGCAGTCCATGGGGTCGCGAAGAGTCGGACACAACTGAGCAGCTTCACTTTCACTTTTATGCATTGGAGAAGGAAATGGCAACCCACTCCAGTGTTCTTGCCTGGAGAATCCCAGGGACGGGGGAGCCTGGTGGGCTGCTGTCTATGGGGTCGCACAGAGTCAGACCGACTGACGCTACTTACCAGCAGCAGCAGCAGCAAAGATTATCATACAAAGTAAAGTGAGTCAGAGAAAGACAAGAATCATATGGTATCATTTACATGGAATCTAATAAAAATGACACAAATGAACTTTTGTATAAAACAGAAACAGACTCACAAATCTCAAAATCAAACTTGGTTACAAAGGGGAAATGTGGGAGGAAGTGATAGATGAGGTGAGGATTAACATACCCATACTTCTATATATAAAATAAATAACAAGGACCTTCTGTATAGTACAGGGAACTCTATTCAATATTCTGTAATAACTTACATGGGGAAAGAATTTGAAAAAAAAAATGGATATATATATATATATAAATGATATTGTTTGCTGTACATCTGCAACTAATACAATGCTGTAAATCAACTATACTTTAATAAAAATTTAAAACCATATAATAAGTAATGCAATAATTAAAAAAATCTTGACAACATATTTTAGTCATCTCTGTATTTACACCAACTACGAACAGCCTTGTTCTCTTTTATAGGGTGGTCCGTTGTTCACAAAGGGAGAAACCAAGGCAGCTTCTTTACTAATTAAGAGGAAATGGCAAAAGGCTATTTTTCTGTCTGAGCCAGAAGAGCAGACAGAAATGAAGCTGGGGTCTTTTTCAGTGCTGTTCATAGAAGTGGGCTGGCAGTGTATCTGGATGACTTAATAAATGGTTAAAGCCTGAGAGATATGGAGGATAAGAGCCTGAAGGGATAGTCACTCAGGTCAGATTAATAAGGGTCCTTCCTTATCCCCACCCCTCAGTGTGATATGGTGGCATCTCATTTCCTATGAAGTCAAGGCTAGTCCATCTTCTTGACAATGACAGAGGTTTGACTTGGCCTTCAGAATGGCCTGCATCTCTGTCTCCAGGTCACTGGCTCATCTGCACATGACACCAGCCAGGGTTTCCTTCAACTTTATTCCTCAGTTTGTCATAAAAATACCAAGATGCTAAATCAAGGCCTTTGGGTTTTAGGAGGGAGGCAGGGCATGACGCAGCTCTAGTCTTCCAAGTTACTAAGGAAATGTGTCCCACATCACAGCCTGGTAAGTTCCAGTGTCACAAAAAGGAATATTTACTGTAGCTGAGCTGGACACGCTATGAGACCAGAGAATCACGGGATCCACAATCACCTTCCAGGGCCTCAAATGCAGACCAACCTCAGGTGAGGTTCAAGTGCACCTTGAGTTGAGCAGAGGAAACTGGTCATCAGACAGATTTCTGAGCAATGAGATCAGCTGTCCGTGCAATACATTAGTAATTCTTTCAACTTCTGAGACTTCCCTGGTGATCCAGTGGCTGGAATTCCACATTCCCAAGGCACCGGCCGGGTTTGACCCCTAGTCAGGTAACTAGCTCCCACATGCTGGAACTAAGGAAGAGTTGCATGCTGCGACTAAAAAGATTCCGCATGCCTCAACTAAGACCAAGCACAGCCTAAATAAATAAATATTAAAAAAAAACAAAACAGTAATTCTTTCAACTTCTTTGGTTCTAGCAGGGGTTAGCAAACTTATATAATTCATTGGCTTTTAATCAAAATACTATGGATCACCAAAATTGCCAAAATGTATAGCCTAACTTGAAGTCCCTTTTTTTCCCTCTTCTCTTGATGGCTAACGAGTATTTCTACTTACCAATTGCTGAGACTTGGGAAATACTTTGAAATGATAGTATTGGGGTTTTCCATTGGGAAAATGTTTCTATGAGCAAAAACACAGACCTTCCTCTTTTGTCAGGGAAAAAACCCCAGGCCCTAGAGTATTCTGCTGGCAGTCTTGTTATTATCCTGCTGCCTGTGGGCCTGGCTCTATTCCATGCTGGTTTTTTTTTTTTTTTTTTGATGGGGAAAGTTTTCCTTAACTGGGGAAGTTCACTCCTATCACAAATTGCAAGACACTCTCTGCTTTCACTCTCAGGTCTGCTATTGTTTGATCTGCTGGCTCAGAAGCAACTTTCAATTCCATTGTTCAAGGGTCCCCAGAATGAAGAAGACAAACCACCCAATCAACAGAACAATAGTTTCCACTTTGGGGAAAAAATATATATCTTGCCAATTTCAAGCTCACATTGTCCCCAACACATCTGTAAAACTGTCTGCCCTGAATAATCTGTGATGCAGACAGTATAAAGTAAAAACCCCTCACATGGACTAACAAAGACAGATGTAAAACAGCTTACAATGAAAGCAAATACACAAATAAAACAGTGTGCGTCAAGGGCCTTGTCAATTACAAGAGAATGCTTTTCACATCTTATCATCAAAGATTAAAGGCTGGATATTTAAGGAATGGAAAAGACGGTGTCCTTTAACAAACAATCTAAGTAAGGTGTAAAGGCAGTATAGTGAGGTATGGGGAAGAAAGAAGTTTGGAGTCAAACCTGGGTTCAAGTATCATTTCTTCTACTACGAATTAGTTGAGTCTGAGGAGGTCACCGGGAGGAGGAAATGGCAACTCACTCCAGCATTCTTGCCCAGAAACTTACATGAATGGAGGAGCTGGGTGGGCTACAGTCCATGGGGTCACACACAGTTGGACACGACTGAGGGACTGACCACGAGGAGGTCACCTAACTAGTTTCTCAGCCTCGTTTCCATACTCTGTCAGTGGAGATGAAATCAACAACAGCCCTACATCCACCGTGCTGGAGTGAGAATCAGACGGGATAATGGACTTGACATCATTACACAGGGCTACGTGAGCGTTTGCATCTCTAAAGAGAAAGACGGCATTCAAAAGAGTGGACGTGGCAGGTGAGCAGAGGCGACCAGGACCGTGAGAGCTGGAGGTGGCCAGCCCCTTCAGTCTTACATTCCACATCCCCTCCCCTCTCTGCTCTGGGAGTCCCAGATCTTCAGACCTTGCTGGTGGGGTGCAGGAGAGATTTGGAGCCTGGTCCTCAGCTGTGGAGCCCTGGGATTTCCCTCCTGTTGATCTAAGAGGCCTCCTTCACTGTTTTGTTTTTTGAGGGGGGAACCATATACATCCAAATTTAAAACAACAATGAAATGAGTTAGCAGTAGACTTGGTGATGGGCAGCTAGAGTTCTGATGGGGCCCAAGGTAACGGCTTTGAGGTTCTCCAGGACTTTATGTAGAGCCTGGACTGGGGGACAAATAACCTGGAGTGGTTTTATTCCACCTCTGACTGTGTACCCTCTTCGAGTAACTTCTGGGCTTCAGTGACAGGTAGAGAAGAAGGAAAAAGCATAGAGGGAAGAGAAGAGTAAAAGAAGGGGAGATACCCCAGGAACAGCCAGTGCTCATTCTGACTGAGCAAACCCAGGTGGGGAAAACACTGGTTGCATGGGAGTCAGTGCTTCTACGATAAAGTGAGACTTCATGGCAGCTCAGTGGCTAAGAATCCACCTGCCAGCGCAGGAGGCCCGGGCTCCATCCCTGAGCTGGGAAGATGCCACGTGCCTCAGAGCAACTAAGCCCACGCACAGCCCTGAGCCTGCACGCAAGAGCCCTGGACCACTGAAGCCCACGTGCCCTGGAACCTGGGCTCCACAGCAAGAGAAGTCACTGCAACAGGAAGTTCACACACTGGAACAAGAAAGAAGCCCCTACTCGCCACCGCTACAGAAAAGCCCGCATAGCAATGAAGACCCAGCACAGCCAGAAATAAACATAAATAAAACAAAGGCCCCAGAGTGATGGTTGGTGCATGGCTGGATTCGAGTACTACCGGTGTGGCTGAGAAACCACTCCCACGAAAGCCCATTATAAGAAAATGAGAGAATGACACCATCATACGCCACACATACAAACTCCAAATGGCTTAAAGTCTTAACTATAAGACATGCCATCACAATACCTGTGGAAGAGAACATAGGCAAAACGTTCTCTGACATAAACTGTACACTGTTTCCTTAGGTCAGTCTCCCAGACAATAGAAATAAAAGCAAAAATAAACAAATGGGGCCTAATCAAACTTACAAGCTTTTATACAGCAAAGGAAACCACAAACAAAATGAAAAGACAACCTATGGACTGGGAGAAAATATTTGCAAATGAGGTCACCAACACGGGGCTAGTTTCCAAAATATACAAATATCTCATACAAATCAATAACCAAAGAACACACGACACAATCAAAACGTGAGAAGACCTAAATAGACATTTCTCCAAAGAAGACACACAGAGGGCCGATAGCATGGGAAAAGATGGTCATCATTACTAATATTCTTCTGCTGCTAAGTCACGTCAGTTGTGTCCTACTCTGTGCGACCCCACAGACAGCAGCCCACCAGGATCCCGTCCTTGGGATTCTCCAGGCAAGAATACTGGAGTGGGTTGCCATTTCCTTCTCTAGTGCATGAAAGTGAAAAGTGAAAGTGAAGTCACTCAGTCATGTCTGACTCTTCGTGACCCCATGGACTGTAGCCTACCAGGCTCCTCTACCCATGGGATTTCCCAGGCAAGAGTACTGGAGTGGGGTGCCATATACTAGGGAACTGCAAATCAAAACTACGAGTATTAGCTCACACAGATCAGAATGGCCATCATTAAAAACTCAACAAATAACTAATCCTGAAGAGGGTGTGAAGAAACTGTTGGTAGGAATGTAAATTGGTGTAGCCACTACGGAAAAACAGAGGCTTCCCAGGTGGCTCCCTGGTAGACAATCTGCCTGCAAATGCATGAGACACAGGTTCGATCCCTGGGTCAGGAAGATCCCCTACAGAAGGAAATGGCAACCCACTCTAGTATTCTTAGCTGGAAAATCCCATGGACAGAAGAGCCTGGTGGGCTACAGTCCATGGGGTCACAAAAGAGTTGGACAGGACTTTGCAACTAAACAAGAACAATGAAAAACAATATGAAGGTTCCTCAAAAAACTGAAAATAGAGTTTCCATTTGACCCAGTAATCCTACCCTGGGCTATATCTGGACAAAACTGTAATTCAAAAAGATACATGTACCCCTATATTCAGAGCAGCACTATTTACAGTAGCCAAGACATGGAAACAACCTAAACGTCCATCGAGAGATGAATGGATAAAGATGTGACACACACATACACAAATGGAATCATACTCAGCCACGAAAAAGAAGGAAATAATGTCATTTGCAGCAACAACGATGGAGCTAGAGATTATTATTCTGAGTGAAGAAGTAAAAAAGAGACAAATAGCATATGTTATCACTTACATATGAAACTTAAATATGACATAAATAAACTTACCTATGAAATAGAAAAAGACTCACAGAGACTTCCCTGGTGGTCCAGTGCCTGGGATTCCACGCTCCCAGTGCAGGGGGCCTGGGTTCCATTCCTGGCCAGGGAACTAGATCCCATTTGCTGCAACTAAATAAATACATAATTTATTTATATTTATTTATTAATAAATAATAATTTATTTATTTATTAATTTATTTGGCACAGCCAAATAAATAAATACATAATAATAAAAAGTAGTAGACTCATAGACATAGAGAACGGACTAGTGGCTATGAAGGGGGAGATGGGGTAGGGGAGGGATGGATTGGGAGTTTGGGGTTAACAGATGCATATGACTATATATAGAATGGATAAACAAGGTCCTACTGTATATCACCATACAGGGAACTATATTCAATACACACACACACACATAGGTATAACTAAATCACTTTGCTGTAGAGCAGAGATTAATGCAACATTATAATATATTTTTAAAAAAAGGAATGAGAGAACAAGGTTGAGGCTGATTTTAGGGAACTGGTTCATGACATGGTAGAGGCCTGGTTAAGTGCAAAGTCTGCTGAAGAGGCCGGTGGCCAGACACTCAGGAGGAGTTATAGTCTGATTCCAGAGGCATCTACTGACAGAACTTCTTGCTAAAGGTAGTCAGTCTTCGTTCTATTAAGGCCTTAAACTGTTTGGATGAAGCCCATCCACATTACAGAGGGCCATCTGCTTCATCAAAGTCCAGCTATTTAAATGTTAACCTCATCCAAAACACATGTTTACAGAAACATCCAGAAGAGTCTTTGACCAAGTATCTTGGCACCGTGGCCCAACCAAGTAGACATATTAAACTAACCACCACATACAGTAAGGATGCTCCTCAATTCATTCATTTCACTCTCAGGCTTTTTTTTCTATATTCTTTTTGCCTCTATCAACAGTGCTCAACATTCTTTTATTCCCAAAGAATCCCAGAAGAAAGATTATTAGGTCTAATGGTATGCTTATTTGTAATTTTAACAGATGCTGTGGGATTATTTCCAAAAGGGTTTTTTTATTGTTTATAACAAACTCTTGGGGGTGTTTCTGGCACTGCTGGGTCATCTCTAACCAGTGAATGCAAAAATTTAATATTTTCTTCTTATGCCAAGGTGGAAATGTTTTCCAAGAAAACTTCTCCAAGGCTGAGACCTTAAAACATTTCTCATTCCGTGGGTGATAAGTGAGGTCAGCATATCTGAAACCTGATATTAAGTCTGTGTTACCCACAGGCATGAAAGGTGATGCTGTGGGCAGAAGACAAGAAGGCTTGGGTACCCCTGCTAGATCCAGGTCAAGAATGATGCACATTCCTTAATTTGACCTCCCCATGACCTCTTGACTGCTGGATAATATTTTGAGATATTAATTCATGTGTTTTTTTACTCTCCTCCATCTTATCCTTTTGCTTCCCTTTATTTAAGCTTAAGGGAGGCGTATACATAAGAAGGGGTTTCCCAGGTGGCACCAGTGGTAAAGAACCTACCTGCCAATGCAGGAGACATAAGAGATACAAGTTCAATCCCTGGGTCAGGAAAATCCCCTGGAGGGCATGGCAACCCACTCCAGTATTCTTGCCTGGAGAAGCCCATGGACAGAGGAGCCTGATGGCCTACAGTCCGTAGGGTCACAAAGAGCTGGACACGACTGAAGTGACTTGGCACTCATACACTCACATGCCTAAGAAGAAAGCAGAAGAGGCCTAGGAGATTTCTTGCCCTACAGAATAGAGGAGATTTCTGCAATGCTAAGAGGAACAAAGGAGTTTGCAAGAAGACAGAGTGATAGAAAAATCAGGGGGGCAGAGACACCCACCAGATAAAATGTGAAGGGGAGAATGGGCTGCAGCTCCTCAAGCCATGGAGATAACACTGAACCTCCTGGCAGACAAGGAAAGACCTCAAGGAACAGGGGCTGAAAGGCAGGCTTCAGTCGATGTGACCTTTGACAGTGTCCCCAAGGATTCCCCGCTCTAAGCATAGTACCCACTGAGTGCTCAGTCACTCAGTCATGTGGACTCTTTCTTGGCCCCAGAGACTGTAGCCTGTCAGGTTACTCTGTCCATGGGATTTCCCATGCAAGGATACTGGAGGGGGTTGCCATTTCCTTCTCCAGGGGCTCTTCCCAACCCAGGGACTGAACCCATGTCTCCTTCATCTCCTGCACTGTCAGGCAGATTCTTTGCCAGTGTGCCACCTAGGAAGCCCACCCTATCCTCACCCAATCTTTTCTCAGTTTAAAACCTTGGAACTGTGGTTCAGCCCTGGGTCAAAACCCCAATAATAACTGACATTTATCAAAGAACTAATCTTTAAACATATAAAGAAGTTAAATCTCTTGCTATTAGAATGGAAAGCTTACAGAAATTATGTCGATTGAAGGCAGAGTTGTGTCACCTTGGCCCTACAGACATTGTGAGCTGGGTGACTTTTTGCTGCAGGGGTCTATTCTGTGCTCTGTAGGATGTTGGCAGCATTCCTGGCCTCTGCTCACTAGACATGGGGAGCGCCCCCTCTCTGCTCCCAGCTTTGACAACCAAAAATGTCTCTAGACATTGCCAAATGTCCCCTAGGAACCTCCATGACACCTGATTGAGAATCATGGATTTCAGGGCAGGTAAAGAAAGGTTGTACTTCTTGAGTCTGTGGGCAGAGATTCTTACGAGGTACGCGTACTGACATCAATTCTATTCATTGTGCTGCTTGGAGGCCAACAAGACACTGAGCTTCTTCCAGCTCTCCTCCTCGACAATGTTTTGCTTGGGCTAATTATTAAACATTAGCTTTCATTCTCTGAACGACTTGTCAACAGGCAGATGACATCCAGAAATGGAAGGACATGCATCTTAATTAGACCTACAGTGGTTAATGGGTCAGGGAGGCGTTCAGAATGCTCTGAGCCCTCACTGACCTTTCCCAAGCTGGGACCTGTCAGCTCTGTGGCTGCGCCAGACTTCAACGGATGCCTGTTCTGGAAACCCTGGCTGCCCTTCAGGCCCTTTTAGTTTCATACTAATAAGCCTGATTTAGGTTTTGCATTACAGAGCAGCAACCAAATGTTATTGCCAGCAAGGGCAAATTGCTGATGTCCGCGGTCTTTTCCAGGCAAGCACATGAATGTGATATTTTCTCCGCCTCCTCTCTTCTCACTGAGAAGATGATTCTTGGAGGTAATCCACTTGGTTATCTATGGACGTGAACATAATTTGGAGGCAGCCGTCCTGCCAGATGGCCAGCTGAAGCTGGGAGCCCTGAGTGGATTTCTGAGCCAAATTCCCTCCCTGGAGGAGCAGAGGAGAGGGTGTGTATGGCTGGGGAAGGCTAAGCACTGCATTTCTGGAAAGGAAGGGCACACTGGGAGCGGCCGGCATGAATGGCCACTGTCCTTGCCAAATACGCATGGCATGCCTTAGGTGAGCAGTTGAGAGAACTCCGTGAGTGCTGGTGTGGACCGATCCTGGAAACAGGACACCCAGGGCAGCCGTAGAATGCCTTTCCCTGGAGGTTGAGGCTGCCTGGGTGGTTCTCATTCTCCTGCTTGACTCGGCCAGCCCTGAAGTTTGGGGTGATTTCTCACAGTGTGTCCTAACTTAATGACACTTAGATGTGTGTGGGCTCTGGGAGGCAAGAGGTGGTGGGTGAGACAAGGGACCAGTAATACCCAGCTATGCGGGTTGGCAGCTTCAGTGAGCACATACCTTAATGATAACTCTGGTGAAACTCAGCTATTTGAATGTGTGTCGGGGCTTACTGGGAGAACAGCCTGGACTGAGAAGGAAGGAGAAACTGAGAGGGAGTAGGAGGAAAAGGGAACCAAGATGAGCAGGAGGACATTTAGAAAGATATCAAACAAAAGACAAATGAAAGACCATCAAGACTTGGACAGTGACATTTAGATTTAACAAAATGGAGAAGAAGAAAAGGAGGCTTCAGGATGATGAATGCAACTATTTCATCATATCAATTTTTAAAATATGTATTTGTTCTTGATTGCTAATTCATTACTGAAATTCATCAGGTTGTCATCTTTTGTCTTGCAAACTCAATCCTGGGGGGAAAAAATCTCCTTGACTTTTGGTTTTAGAAGTTATGGTTCTGTCACTTACTATGTGACTTTGGGTAAGTCTTATTTCCTCTCTGAATATTACTTTTCTGGTTATTTAAAATAAATACATATGATAGCTGACTTATGAAGTGTTATAAAAGTCAAACAAAAAATGTGTGTACAAACTCATAAACTGTATACAAACTGATAATTATACTTGCTTACAACAAAAAAACAGTGTTTTCCAATTCATTCTTCACCCAGATTTCAAAGCAAAAATCTGAACACATACCTGATAAAGGGGTTCTATGGCTTCCCCA
Organism: Aepyceros melampus; assembly: GCA_006408695.1. Taxonomy (NCBI): domain Eukaryota; kingdom Metazoa; phylum Chordata; class Mammalia; order Artiodactyla; family Bovidae; genus Aepyceros; species Aepyceros melampus. Next base: position 112,977 of record SJXQ01000213.1, on the reverse strand, counting down.
GTGTCTCAGCCAGAAAGAATCCACCTGCCAATGCAGGAAACGTAGTCAGGAAGATCCCTTGGAGGAAATGGCAACCCACTCCAGTATTCTCGCCTGGGAAGTCCCATGAACAGAGGAGCCTGGAAAGCTACAACTGCAAGGGGTTGTAAGGAGTCAGACACAACTGAGCACGCACGCGCACGCGCGCGCACACACACACACACACATGTCTACAGTACTCCGTGGCTCCCCATGGTTTTCCAGAAAATGTTCACACAACCTCCCCAGTCTGGCTTCTGTGTACCCTTCTTCCCTCTCACTAGTCCAAGCTTGAACTCAACAAGGTAGCAATTCTAATTTATCTGCACTGAATTCTCCTAATGCAATGAACATTTTATTTCCATCACTTGTCCTGAGAGAGTCTCAGTATAGGCAGCTTCCAGGGGACTTGATGGTAGAGAGCCTTGCTCCAGGTCTGCAGACTGAAGTACCCACTGGGCCAGGCAGAGAATATCAGAAATGAGTGAGTCAAGAGATGCAGGCAGTTACTACTTGGACTCAGCTAACTATCTTGTTTTGCAGAAACAGGGTACTAATCTTGTTAGATCTTAAAGAGAATCTCTTCCAACTCAGATTTTTATACAAAATCTCTTCACTTTTAAAGCTTGACAAGGAATTAAAAAAATTTGAAACTAAGTGTTGTTCTAATAGAATATGTCACAGAGCTGCATGTGACTATGAACTACCGTTTTCAACCCCTGGCCTTATCCTTCATGTTTATGGAAATGAAAATAAAACTAACCGTATAAAAACAACATAAAATGTTAGTTGCTGCCCTGATGTTTGTTTTCTTGATCAAATCATTCTGGTCCTTCAAAATGCTATATAAGCATCACCTCTTATGGGAAGCCTTCACTCCTTTATCACTCCATCCCCTCTGGCACCTCCTTTGTCCAAGTCTGATTATTGCATAATCCAATATAGCTGCTGAAGCTCCAGTCATTACATCTGTACTCCAAACAAGAGGCTAGGGGGAAGGAGATGAAGTGCCAAAGGGTCTTCTCCCAGATGAGTCAATCCCTCTCAAAAGGTTTTCAGAAGTCTTACCCTGAAATTTGACTTTCATCTCATTGTACAATCCTAGCTGCGAGGGGTTAGGGAGATGTAGTGGTACCACAAACTAGAATAGACCAGGATTTTTTCAAAAACAGGAAAATTATTATTAACTGAGCAATTAGCACTCTCATCCATACATCCTGACTTGTTTCTCTGCTTCTATTATTGATACAATTTATTCTTCAAATAACCATTGATCCTAAGTTTGATTATACCATTCTCCTTAACTTACGCAATTTTAAGAGATTCCATCATTCTTACAAGAACAGAAGCATCATTAAGGCCCAAAATGCCTGTGGGACTTGGCACTGCCCACTTCTTCCCTCAGCCCAAGTCTCATTCCCTACCTCTGGCTCTCATTCTCTGCTCCACCTCTACTGGAGCTATTTCAGTTCCATGAATGTGCCAGGCTCTTGCCATCCTTTGCACAAGCTGCTGTCCCTGCCTTGAACTCTCTGCCTCCAACTGACAGATGCCTCCGAGTATCATCCGAAATGATGCATCCTCAGGAAGCCACCCTCACCACCTCAACGGAGCACCTCTCTGTCCTCATTCTTCTTGGGTCTACAAACTCATTCACAACCTTCCCTCAGTTCAGCACACCAAGCTGATGTGTGTGAACATCTCTGATGGCCAGTCTTCCTCACGAGACTCTGTGCATAGTCAGGACAAGGGCACGTGTTGGACCTGCTCCCTTCTGCACACCTTCCAGCGCCTGATAGATGAGAAGCACGCAGTAAATATTTATTGGCTTCAGTCGCTAACATAAAGCAGTCTGTTTGTTTGGCCCTACTGGACTTACATAGGTAAAGGGTATGTGAGACTCAGCCACATGTTTACAAGTCACTTTATCTCTCCAAACCCATCACAAAACGTTATGAATTTAGGATGATCTCAGATCCTGCTCAATTAGCCACTTGTCAATGCTCAAAGCACCGACCTCCCCCTTTTCTCCCTTCTTCTACAGAATAGCGTTTTGAAGCCTTCTCAGCTAAGCTCTTCTATGCTGGGTGATGAATGTCAAGTGGCTGTTCCCACATCCCCTGTTCAGTGAAATATATTCAACAAACATCAATAATTAAACACGTGAGGGAGAGGATACCCATTTGTTTACATTTCGGGAAACCAGCTCGAACTGCTTCACCCTAAAAGAAAAACTAACTTCTACAATAAACAAACACAGCTTCATGAAACTGTTTTCCTTTAAAGCTGTGCTTCATAAAAGAACAAAACAAAACAAAAACTAGGAAGAGATTTCTCAAGAAATGTATCATGCAACTTTATCTGCGAGTGCAAACTGAAGGTGAGTGGAGACAATGTCAACCAAAGAGCTGGCAGTGTCTGCAGATGGGGTAGGGAAAGCCTATTATTATTGATACTTTTCCTTCTGAAGGCATGTGTCATGCATTCCAAGCTGGTTCTAATGTATACAGAGGAAAAGAGGAGAGACGACTGGCTCCAAGTGCTAACATTTGTTTTCTGCTCCAAGTCCAGTGGGGCTGTGAGAGTTTAGGGTGATGCTCTCTGTCCACATGAACCCTGGCAATGTGCTGGAAGCCCAGCAGAGGTCAACACAAGGATGGTCCAAATGAATCCAAGTTTATGCCTTTTCTTCTCCATGGGTGACCCAGAGAGAGAGTATCTCACAGCCTCATACCAGATGCTAATCAGATTATATCCAGATGCTCCATAAACATGTGTCAGCAGCTGAAAAGACCTCTTCTAATTGGGACAAAAATCACATTTTCCAACGCTGTAGGTAAAATACACAAGTAAAAATATAACTCTGGGGTTGTTTAAATATACCCTAAGGTGCTTTATTTGTCTTCAGCACAAAGAAAGTCCAGGTTGAGCAAACAGTGTGTGTCTTGTGGTAAGTTTGTGTGGAGGAAGAGTGAGAGGAGAGAGAGGAATTAGGCAGTCTGTCTAGTTCCCTTTGCTTACAGATGATACTTCTGTAAGATTTTGTGCCCTGATTTGAAGACTGACTGGATTTTAGTAAATCCTCTTTTCTGCTGATTGTGGGGCTCCTAATGTTAACAAGTATAACTGAGTTTCATGTTGAAGAATAACCCAAAGTGCTTTCTTGTGCATTTAGTGCAGAATGTATCCTCTTCAATGGATGTTTCCATCTCGGTGGAGTGCTTACCTATGCACGGGCATAGGGGACACCGGGGTACAGTGGTTTAGACAGCTGGGCGCTTTTAAGTAATTCACAGTGTGGTAGCAGAGACAGACAAGTCAAGAGGAAATTATAACACATATGGAAACACAATGACAGAGGGAGACTGAGGTGCTAGGGTTCTCCACCTTCAGCCTGGGGATGGGGATGGTCTGAGAAGGTTTCCAGAGTGAAGCTATAGGGTGAAGGAGCCCGGGGAAGTAGAGGTAGAGGACGGTGTCTTCTCACCTCTAGAGAATGCCATGCGCTATGTCTCCTGCTGCAGGCAGATTCTTTACCATCTGAGCCACCAGGGAAGCCCATGTTAGTGACACAAATTTTGATTGAGAGATGCATCATTGTTACTGCATAAAACTGGGCTTGGCTTCCCCAGAAAGCAGCAGGTTGAATATTATTAGACATATGCAGAGACTAGATTAACATTCCAGGGAATTATAAAAGGTGTAAGCTCCAATACTCCCACCTCATGTGAAGAGCTGACTCACTGGAAAAGCTCCTGATGCTGGGAAAGATTAAGGGCAGGAAGAGAAGGGGGCGACAGAGGATGAGACGGTTGGATGGCATTGTCGACTCAATGGACATGAGTTTGAGCAAGCTCCAGGGGATAGTGAAGGACAGGGAAGCCTGGCATGCTGCAGTCCATAGGATGGCCAAGAGTTGGACACAACTTAGCGACTGAACAACAAGGAGATTAGACACGAGGCTGACTGGGTCTATGGCCCCAACCCCAGAGCCAATACAAATACCCAAAGGTAGACTTCAGGAATGTGGACTTGTTTGAAAGCTTACTAGTTAGTCACTAGGCAAATCAGAACCACAATAAGATACCATTTTACACCCATTAGGGAGTCGGAGAAGGCAATGGCACCCCACTCCAGTACTCTTGCCTGGAAAATCCCATGGATGGAGGAGCCTGGTGGGCTGCAGTTCATGGGGTCGCTAAGAGTCGGACACGACTGAGCGACTTCACTTTCACTCTTCACTTTCATGCATTGGAGAAGGAAATGGCAACCCACTCCAGTATCCTTGCCTGGAGAATCCCAGGGACGGGGGAGCCTGGTGGGCTGCTGTCTATGGGGTCACACAGACTCGGACACAACTGATGCGACGCAGCAGCAGCAGCAGCAGGAAGACGGAACCATGAGGATGGCTCTTATTTTTTTTTAATGTAAAACAACAAACACCGGCCAGGATGTGGAGGTAATGGAATCTTCTGTACCATGGGTAAGAAAATGATACAGCTGCTGTGGAAAACTGTATAGTACTTCTTTAATAGTTAAACACAGACTTCCTATATGATCCAGCAATTCTACATCCAAGTATATACCAAAGGCATACGCTTTGGTGTATATATATAAAGCAGGGCCTCAGACATTTGCATACCCTGTTCCTGGAAGCATTATTCACAATAGCAAGAAGGTGGAAACAACTCAAAACTCTGTCAACACATGAATGGATTAATAAAATGTGGTATAATATACACAGTGGAATATTATTTGGCCATAAAAAGGAACACAGTTCTGACACAGGTCATAACATGAATGAACTTGAAGACATTACCCTCAGTGAGATAAGCCAGACACAAAAGGACAGACATTGCATGATTCCACTTGGGTGAAATAGTTAGACTCAACAGCATAAAGGAGACTAGAAGTTATTAGGGAGTTGTGGCTTAATGGTTACAGAATTTCTACTGGGGATAAACAAAAATGTTTGGAAATAGATACTGATGGTTGTACAAGAGTGTCAGTGTACTTATGGCCACCAAACTGTGGAGTTAAAATGTACATTTTATGTCAATTATATGTTAGTTACCACAATGGACAAATAAAAAGCTGATTTTGAAAAGAATCAGTCCATAGAGCAGTTTTGGAGAAGCACTGGATTAACGTATATAAGTCTAGGAGTTTCAGAGAAACCAGAGCTGGGACTGCCCTGGTGATCCAACAGTAAAGACTCCGAGCTCCCAATGCAGAGGGCCTGGGTTAGACCCCTGGTCAGGGAACTAGATCCTGCAGGCTGCCACTAAGACCCAGTGCAACCACATACATAAATAAAATATTAAAAATAAATGAAAAGTTAAAGCATATTCATGGCATTAAATTAGAACAAACGGTACGGTCTTCCTTCAGGAACACCGCTAAATTGTAAGCACAAGTGAACTCCAAGACTTTTGGGGATCTGCCCAAGCCAATAAAGGACCTCTCTCTGATGACAATAGTCAATGAAATCCAAGGTCTTTCTCCTGGAACATGGGTGACGGGAGATAATTTAACTCTTCTACCTACTTCCATGCATCATCCATGGGGAAGGTCTATTTCTTTGTGTCAAAGCTACACAGTAAAAGCCAACAAATGTCCACCTTCCCTTCAGCAGACACCCGAAGTTTCAGAGGCACATGTGCACTGAGACTTTGGACTTGCATCCATCTCCAAAAGGTGGGAAAGGAAGAAGGAGGGTACATTTAAGTGTTTTCATTTTTTTTTCCCCTAAAAAGCAGAGCCCAAGCCAAAGGCTTCAGTGCAGACAGGTTTCTTTGGGAAATGGTCTCAGGGAGCAGGAGTGAAGGATGGAGTGGCAAATAAAGAAGACATGAAAAGTCTATACTAGGAATTGTTATTTAGTTGGACAGGTACCTAGGTGGGCTAGAAATAATCTCTTTTCTCATAGGACACTCTGAGAAGTCATTTAAGAGAGAAGCCAGGACTGCCACCCAGGAATTGAAAAAGAGAAATATTTATCCATGGCTCAGCTCCTTAGCATCAATAATGACTTCATGAGTATTAACTTCTTGCACTAGACACATTAGGTTGAGTCTGAAAGGTGTGAGACAAGATCCAGGGGAGGAAGCAAGAAGCAAGTGGCCCAGAACAAGGATCTAAGGAGACGTAGTGGCAGGCCACTGTTTTCACGAAGCTGTTGACACCTGGGTTGACCTCACTGGCAGAGTGGCACAAGAGTGCAGCAAGAGGCCAGGCTGAGAGGAGTGACTGTGTACAAGACGGGTCCAGAGTGATACAGAATCACCCTGCAGTTCCAATCACATTTGCAACTACTGCATGGATTCACCACCTCCTCAGGGACTTCAAATGAGCCACCTACTAAGCACCAGATCAGTCCATACACTTGTCTAAACTTGGAGGAAAATGGCAGGGATCCATTGGGGAAAGAGGCAAAATTGCTCACAATAGAATACCTTTTGTGTCTTTGATTTATAACTCTGACCCACTGTAAATAACAGGACATAAAAAAGCAAATTTTATTCTTTCCATCATCTTCCCAAGTGGGATGCCTTCCCCCAAATTTCCACTAGTTTCTAAAATTAGAAGCACTCCCTTTCAGGGGTGTGGCAGTGGGGTTGGTGTGAATCCTGTAACTTTAACTCTGTGGTTCTCAAAGTGTGGTTCCAAACTAGCAGCAGCAGCAGAATCTGGAAACTTGTCAACAATTTAGATTCTTAGGTCCCTTCCCAGACTTCCTGGATCAGAACCTTGGGGATGGCGGAGGCGGGGCTAGGGTGGAAATCTGTCTTAATGGGCCTCTGGATTCTGATGTTCATTTGAGTTTAAGAACTGCAGCCTCAGAACTGCATTAAATGAATCAGCCACATGCTTTGACCAGGTTTCGAGAATCTCCCATTAGAGAAAGGGGCATGGAACCATGACTCAGTTTTCACTTAATACCAGTAAACACTGAATATGCTTGTGTTAGTTTCCTGAGGCTGCTGTGACAAATTATCACAAGCCAAGCAGTTTAAAACATCAGAACTTCTTTCTCTTACAGTTCTGGATGCCAGATGTCCAAAATCAAGGGGTTGGCAGGGTTATGCTCCCTCCACAAGCTTGAAAGGAGGATCCTTCCGTACATCTTCCAGCTTCTGGCAGCTCCTGGAGTTCCTTGGCTTGTGGCCACCTTATTCCAATCTCTGTCTCATCTTCACAGGGTCTTCTCCATCTGTATGTCTCTGTGTGTGTCTCTCTCCTTTCTCTTGTAAGAACACTGGTCACTGGATTTAGGGCTTGTTCTAAATCTCAGATGATGTCATCTGGAGATCTTTAATTCTATCTGCAAAGACCTCTACTGAGAAGGTCACATTCACAGGTATTGGACGTAAGACTTGGACAGATCTTTTTGGGCATCAAAATTCAAACCACTACAATTTACAACAAACTAGAATTTGACATCTTCATAAAAGTCAAAACTTTCTTTCTTTTTTTTACACAGGTAAGCACATCTAAAATCCATAACCATTTGATCACTTCTCCCCTCCACAGGAAACAAACCAGCAGAATCACAGTAACTGGGATGCCCAGTCCCCAGCCAGGGGTAGAACGCTATCACCCAACACAGATGCTCCAAAATACAATGACTCCTTGTCCCTGCCTGCACACCTGAGCCAATCTCCCTTGTTCACTCTAGACGTCCAAGAAGCATATTAATTAATCACAGTAAGATGTCTGGTTGCTCAGAGGTAATACCTGCCTTATGAAACCAAAAGACATAATTTCTGCCTCACTCATTCACTTCCCAGGACACCTACCACCTCTTCTACAAATAAGAGCTGGCTTCATGTTGACCGTGTATCCCAGGGGCCACTCCTGCTGTTAGTCTTACTGCCCTGCTCTCTGTCTTCACCCAGTCTGACCACAGCAATGGGAGAAAGATGGTTTCTTCTCTACCATGTCAGCCCATGGATGAATATAGGCCAGGCCCCTCAACTTAGGCATAAACCCAAGTCCATCCCAGGTCTCCCACTGAGCCAGTTTTTGTCTTGTTTGCCATGGGGCCATCTTGTTGCCCAATTCTATGGGGCACCATTCATGTTCTATTTCCTTGAGACTGGTGTCCTCATGGGCCATGCATGATCACTGCCCTGACATAGCCAGACAGCACAGCCATCCCTGGAATTTCTCCATGCCTCAGAATCTTGGCCCTAGTGCCCTCCAGCCTCACTGTGAAGAAAGTTCTCTCTTCCCCTCACAGTCAACTGGCAATGAAGCCATTCATTCCGTTCAGGGGAAGCACCACCCCAGCCTCACCTTCAGTGCTGTGGTCTGACCCCCATGGCCCAGGAAGACACTTACCTAAAGCTCTGACATTCTACCAAGTCTCCAGCTAAAGACTACTTCAGTTGTACAAGTGTAATCATTAAAAGGAGGTGCTTCCTGGGTGGCTCAGTGGTAAAGAAAGAATCTGTCTGCCAATGCAGGAGACATGGGTTTGATCCCTGGATCGGAAAGATCCCCTGGAGAAGTGAATGTCTACCCACTCTAGTATTCTTGCCTGGAAAGACTCATTGATAGAGAAGCCTGGCAGGCACCATCCATAGGGTCACAAAGAGTTGAACACAACTTAGCAACTAAACAGCAACAATTATTAAAAGCCATTAAAGGTATTACACATAGTGTTGGAAACATAAATAGTTTTTAGGAGAGGAAAGTCACCTTTTTTTTTGGCTGCACTGTGAGGCGTGTGGGATCTCAGTCCCCTGACCAGGTATTGAACCTGTGCTCCCTGCAGAGGAAGTGCCGAGTCTTAACTCCTGGACCACCGGGGCTGTCCCAAAGTAAACTTTCTTTTGTACTTGCCAAAGACCAGTCAGAGGTGCCATCAGGAAATGGTGTAAATATGGAGTGGCCCCAGAACTGCCAACTTTGAATCTCTCTGGGGCTCACAGGTAGCATGTCATATGCATCAGATCCAAAGGCTTGATTACTTACTTGGTCCTTGTCCTTTCCTAGATCGTCTCTGTTGGAAGAGAGCAAGAGGAAGCAATGTGGTGTTCCACTGGGACAGTAAATGGAACTGGGTCCTGCCTGGAGTTCAAGCAGCATGTCAGAGGGACCTCCTGTTCTCACTTGAGATCTCATCCCTTCCCCCAGCAGAACTGGGTTCTAGGCTTGGAAGCAGGGTGATGAATTTTACCTAAAAAAGAAGGATCTTGATGGGGGTCAGGCTGGAAGGAAAAGTAACCAGAGTCAACCAAGTTAACCCATCTCTTTCTTTGGCTCAGCCTACTTGGGTTTTATTCATTTATACTTGGGTTTCATTTCCCTTCTTAGCAAAGGAGAACTGCTCTTGGCCTCCCACATGTCACATCTTTTTTCTGTCCGGGGCATAGAGAGAGACAAACATGCCCAGGGATGCACAGCTGCCAAAGGCAGAGCCGAGACATGAAGTGTGAACAGTTTAAATCTGCGCATCGTTTGCTTTTAAAAGACCCTAGGTCCCCAGAAGCATCGGGATTGTTGTTGCTTAGTTGCTAAGTCATGTCTGACTTTTTTGTGACCTCATGGACCGAAGCCATGGCTACAGGCTCCTCTGTCCATGGGATTTCCCAGCGAGAATAATGGAGAGGGTTGCTATTTCCTTATTCAGGGGCTCTTCTTGACCCAAGGAGTCAATCTGTGTCTCTTGCATTGGCAGGCGGATTCTTTGCCACAGAGCCACCAGGAAAGCCCATAGAAGCATCTGAATAGTACCAGTCAAATACTTCATCAGTTGGTTGGTTCCAAATTGATTTTCCTACTGTCTTTCTCTGTCTTATTTCACTAAGCATAATGCCCTCTGGTCCATCCATGTTGTTGCAACTGACAAATTGCTGTTCTTTTTAATGTCTGAGTATTATTCCATTGTGTGTGTGCGTGTGTATATATATGTACATACATCCCACCACGTCTTTCTATTCAAATGTTGAATACTTAGGTTGCTTCTATATTTTAGCTATTTAAGTTATTGTAAATGATAATACATAAACAATACTTGGCTATTGCTATGAACATTAAGGTTTGCCTCAGTTTTTTAAAAAAATCATTCAAAAGTTGGTGCATATGGCATTAATTTGCAAAACAAAGAACTGGAAGGAGGAGGGCCGCCCTGATGATGTGAGAAACTCCTTTCAGGGGAACGTGTGTAACCTCATGTGTGAGGTTGGGTCTACTTGAAATACTGGCCTAGCAATTGAGACTCTAGAAGGGGCAGAGGCAGGACTGGATGCTGGAGAATTTCCTCCCATCCCAGCCCCTTGAGGATGGCCAGCTCTGTATTCACAGCTGTGTGGTGACCAGGTCAGGGCGGGAGGTCAGGAGGTAGAGGGCGCTGGGAGAAGGGGTAATGGGTGCTGTGCACTTGGGCTGCCCTTCTGAGCACATAGCACTGCTCGGACGCTACTCTGTGTGGTCCCAGATGACACTCTGAGGACCAGCTGGAGGAAGCAGACTTTTTCTCTTGAGTTATGGGGCCGCTGCCATGCAGGCTTTAGTTAGGATACTTGGGAGCATCTCTTTGCAGAGGCAGTGACCCTTTCAAAAGCACTCAGAGTACTGACTCAGACTGGAGATGATTAACACAGGACAGGCTAGCAGCCATGCCCAAAACCACTGATGAAAAAGGAAACTACAGGATGCTGACCCAGGAGGAGAGCAAGAGAAACCCAAAGGAGGAAACAGCTTCTCTGAAGGATGAGTTTCAGCAAGGGAGGAGGGTAGGGGTCATCTCCTCAGTTCAAGTAAGAAACAGGGGGTGAGAATTTCCAGGGGGAGCCCCAGAAACGATGGTGAAGCAAGGAGACTGGTGAGTAGCTACGGGCTCTGGGAAAGGGAGGGTTGAGGAGTTAACATACTGAGGGGGGACTTGAACCTTCTGCCATGCCTTATTTTTCTTACTAGATAACTCAGATAACTAGATGATTAGAACATTTTCTTTCCACAGGCCAAATTTCAGCTTGAAAATTTGACAGGAGAAAAGCAAAGCTTCAAGAGAGCACGAAAGTTATCTGGCTTATTCACTGCTGCATCCCCAGTCCTAGAATAACACACAGGAGGTCAAATCCAGCTCAGTGATTTTCTCCCCCAGATTCTGTCTTTGTATGAAGGAGGAGGTCTTTTCCAGTTTTTCAAGGGCAGTATTTTGGGTGATGGGGGCTTCATGCAGTCTGGATAATCTCTGCATGAGTCATTAAATTCTTACATTTATTCTTTTCATTCAATAAATCATTGGGAGGCACCTACTTTGTATACACACTGAGCTTAGCATGTGTGAGTACACTGGTGAGAAAAATACATAGGTGTGCACTGGCTTGGAGGTAATGGTCTCATAGACTGTAGTCTCCAAGGCCACTGCTGTGGACTGAGGCTGTAATTAGTCAAACAATGTCATGAAACCAAAGCAAGCAAGTCAAAAAAGAAACAACCAAAGCACTGGCTCTATGGCCTTCAGAACTTCTTGTGGTCATGAAATCACACACATGACTAAACAGTCTAGGTAAGGAGGACTCTTGAGAGGATTAAATTGGTTCCCATGTATTAGTCACAGTAGGCTGAGTTTTGCTATAGCAACAAACTAACACTGAAACCTCCACAGTTTAATACAACAAAGGTGTTCAGTGACCCTTGAACAACTCATGTTTGGACTATGTGGATACACTTATACACGGTTTGTTTTCACTAGTAAATACTACAGTACTATAGCATTGAAGGTTGAAACTATGGATGCAGAATCTCAGGTCCAGAGGAAGCATAGATATGGAGAAACCACACATTCCAGAGTCCACTATAAAATATATTCAGATTTTCAACTGGGTGACATGTTGGAGCCTCAAGTTGTTTAAGGGCCAGCTGTATTCCTTATTGAAACAAGGCTGCTTAAGCAGGTCTTCTGTGCAGTGACTCAGGGATCTGGTCTGCTCCCATCCAATGATTTAGCATCTCACCCTGGGCATCCTGGTCACCATGGTGAGACTGCAGGCAAACGCCTAGTGTGATATCCCACTTTCCCTCAGTTCTTTGACCAGTACTAGTCACATGACCCCACCCACTGCTCAGGGCCAGAGATGTAGGAGGCAACACAGGACTATTCAGTGAGCATCACACATCTCAACCACACCCATTCTTTACACAAAATGCTTCCTGAATCATCATTCTGCAGAACTGAAAAACAGCTTTGAAACAGTTGATAGATGAGATTACAGGATAGATTTTGCAAATAAATGAGACAATTTTCTTCCTGGGCTATCTGGGAGTAATTAGGAAATGAAAGGAATATAGTTAGTTCTCCCTGTTTCTAGGATAGAGGAATTTAATGTTGACTTCAGAGCCCTTCAGGCTTCCCTGATAGCTCAGTTGGTAAAGAATCTGCCTGCAATGCAGGAGACACCGGTTCAGTTCCTGGGTCGGGGAGATCTCATGGAGAAGGGATAGGCTACTCACTCCAGTATTCTTGGGTTTCCCTTGTGGCTTAGCTGGTACAGAATTCACCTGCAATGCGGGAGACCTGGGTTTGATCCCTGGGAGAAGGGAAAGGCTACACACTCCAATATTCTGGCCTGGAGGATTCCATGGACTGTATAGTCTGTGAGGGTCACAAAGAGACATGACTGAGTGATTTTCACTTTCACTTTTCAGAGCCCTTGATCTCGCTTACAGGTCAGGAAAACTTCCTCTTCACCTGTACTTTTTTAGTGGGTAAAGTTTGTTTTTCCACCTCAGTAAAGAGAGATGAGAGAAAACTCTAGATTGTAGAAGAATTAAATTGGTTTCAATGCCTCTAAAAGTCTTATTGCACTAGCATCACCTACCTTTTGAATGTATGCCTTTGCAAACTTCTGTCCACTGGGCTCCTGTTTACAATAAGCACACTTGATTGTACCTGAAACATTAGAATAACACATTTGCTTTTGCTAGATTCACTTTTTGTTACTGGATAGAAAGCATCAACTTCCTTCTCTGTGTTTCTTCTGCCAGTGGGGCTTTTATTAAGGACCGTACCATCTCATTTACTTCTAATTCGCTTGCAGATTTCTATTATCTACTAAGTGTGCCATGTTTCTGTCCGGGCTTGTTCAGACGTATTTTCTAATCAACAACAGTCATGTAATTAGCACTCGACCCATGAAAGAAGAATACTGAAATATGATAATTTATCCCATTTGCTAATATGTTTATTCCTGGGGAGCATTTTCCAGATCAATATAGATTTGCCTGTTCTTAAACCTTCACTTCCTAGTGATCATTGTTTCATTAAATCATAAACTGATTATAATTCTGTGGCATGAACTCTTAACTTGGGTTTCTGCATTCTGAGCTGACAGTACTTGAAATGTTGATAGCTTCCTTGTGGAGTCCAAGGACATTATTACTCTTTATAACTGGAAAACACTATGCTTAGAGGTTTTTATTTTTATTTTTTAAGAAAAAAAAACAACAACAAAACAATTTGGGGGGCAATTTAGTAATGCAAACCTGATCACAGCCACAGGCACTAACAGGGAGCTTTGAGTGAAATTTGGCCCTGCAGCAACTCAGCATCCAGAAGATAGGAGCCTTCAACTTAGAAGGAATGTGAAGCCGTGGAGGCAATGCACACATCCAGCCGTAGAAGGCTAAGCTCTGCTTTCCCTTCTCCTTTTAATGTACTCAATCAGGAATTTTTGGAATCCCCCTTTTAACATTCTTTCAAAATATTTTTTGAGGCTCTACTATATGTTAGGCCCCAGAGGAAGAGGCTGCAAAAATAGCTAGGATGCCTGGGCTCTTGTGGGATACAGGCTGAAATGGGAAAGAAGCATAAACTCACAAGTCCCAGGGAGCCCAAGGCAGAGAGACATATTTCCAAGTGGCCAGGACCATCCTGGAGGATGAGGTGTAAGCTGAGCCCTGAAGAATAAGGAGTAGTCAGGCAGGTCAAGAGCAGATAGAACAGGGAAGGTAGGCAGGGACATACGAGTTTTTAAGTGGATGAACAGCAGGTCTGAAGGGCCGGATGCAAGGCAGTGTGTGCAGGGGGTGACGTGGAACGATCACTTGGTTGGACTTTAATACAGTTTTTTCATCATATGCACACTATCCAGTGCTTTCCAGCACTCATGGCTTGTGCGTTCGTGTCTGGACATCTCTCTGAGACAAAATGAGCTGCAGACAGAGAAGTGTCAGATATGAGACCTGGCCTGACCATAAAGGTTTCCTGGGTTATGGGCCCTGACCATAAGAACAGATACAGTGACTTTCAGAGTCATCGTCTCACCTGGTCTGAGGCCACCAGTTGGATGGAATTCATTCAGTCGATGAAGTCAGATGAAAAGACCACTGTGGTCCTGCAATTTTAGATAAAAAATTCATCTAGTATCAGAGACTGCAGAGTATGCGGGGAGTTTGGATATTTAGTAAAACAAAGGAAAAAAAAAGCAGGGCAGAGTAGCTGATGGATTTGTATAATAAAGAGCAGGAGAGGGAACAGGGACTACTAGACAGAAAAAGTCTGTGTAAAGAGTATGTTTCAGGGTGAAAGAGATAGAACTGGTGGGAAAAGCTGGCATCTGTGTACAGAATAATAAGGGGGCAGCCATGGAGAGAGAGAATTTTAAGATGCTTGCTGTGCATTAAAAAATTAATCTCCTCCTTTGCCATTTTGTTGCAGGAAGGGGGAACCCCTTCCAGGGCCCGAAACAGGGCTCTGTCTAACACTCAGAAATGAATTGTCCAAGGAGATATATGTACTGACAAAGCAAGAGATTTTATTAGGAAAGGGCGTCTGGGTGGAGAGCAGTAGGGTAAGGAATCCAGGAGAACAGCTCTGCCATGTGGCTCGCAGTCTTGGGTTTTACAGTGATGGGATTAGTTTCCGGGTTGTCCTTAGCCAATCATTCTGACTCTGAGTCCTTCCTGGTGGTGCATGCCTTGTTCAGCCAAGATGAATGCCAGAGTGAAGGGTTCTGGGAGGCAGTCGGACATGTGGTGTTTCCTTTTGACCTTTCCTGAGCTCTTCTGGTTGGTGGTGGCTTATTAGTTCCATGTTCCTTACCAGGACCTCCTGTTGTAAAACAACTCACGCAAATGGTTACTATGGTACCTGGCCAGGGTGGGCGGTTTCAGTCAGTGTGCTTCCCCCAACAATTTCCTTCAGAGATAGTACAGGTTTGAAATACTGATTGATAGTTTTTGGTTCCTGAATTGTGCTTCTCTGAATGCAATACCTGGTTAAGACTGGGCCAATTGGAGGCCTAGGTCTGGAGAATGGTAGAAACTTTCACTTGAGATGGTTGCTCCAATTCAGTAAGTATGGTGTACCTGGCTGTTTAAAAATACAATTAATAGATAACAATTCTGGTTCCTCCCCATGGGATCTTACTAAGAGGGTTGTTACAGGAGGTACATTTTGGTGTGTCTGTCCAGCCCATGACTTTCTCTATCTGAAAACTCTTTCCTTACCCACAAGAACTAGCACTTGACCAGCACGCTGGCACAAGCAGTCACCCCATCTCCTCCAACAGTTGATTCAACCAGGAATGAGCATGTGACCCGGGTTGGGCCAATCAAGACAACTGAAGGGAAAAAGATAATTAATAATTAGGATAAAATTCTTTTTCTGAGGTCTTTGTGGCTTTCTTCTTTCTGGTTCCAAGTTCTCAGGAAGGGGCTGCCCTCGGTTCTTTCAAGACACATAGTCCCCTTCAAATAAATTCTCTGTCTCTTTCCATATGCTCAAGTTCCTTTGAAGTAAGCTTCAACCACCTAAAATCCAAAGTATGTGGCTGAGACAATTGCCTTTTATGGTCCAAATTCCTCTAGCTATTAGGGATCACTTTCTGGTACTCACAGTCTCCTGTGTTTGCTAACTTCTGTGTTAATGGTACAAAGCCACCCATCAACTCTGATCTGATAAAACAGATCAACCCTGATGATCTGTGTTATCTCCAGAATCAGCCAGCCTAGCAGAAAAACAAGTATCTGCTAGTATTTTGTTGAGTAATCTGTTCTCTTGCTGAGAACAATTGTGTCATTTATGGGTTAACCATTTCTGGCTAAACTTCAGCCTGTGTTTGTCTTTGATTATTTTTCTATTGCATCTTCTCATAAGGTTTCTTTCTTGGTGTCTTGCCTGGATATCTCTCTCAGACAAAACCAGCTGTGGTTAGAAGTGACACTGACATTGGTTTTCCAAAGAGGCTGATGTTTTTCAATCTGGGCCATTAGGAAACCTATGTACTTTACACATATGGTGAATGAACATTTGAGGAGACCCTTCCAGACGGAAGTTCTGTCACACAAGCTGAGTACATTTAGCACAGAAGGGCTCACTCACAGGAGATGAACAATTCCCCATGATGAGAGAGGCTCTGAGCGGTTTTTCCTAACAGGTCTTCTCAGATCCCTAGATGTCTATGAAAAATTGTTTCCCAAGTTTTGCTGAATCAGACTTTCTAGGGATGGGGCCAGGGACTCTGGATATTTAACAACCTACCTAGATAATTTTGATCTGTGAAAGCCACTGGCTACATGAGCCAAGAGTAGCAATTCTCTAATCCTAACTTAATTGTTAGATGGCATTTTTACAATTAGCTTGAAACAGAGCAGGACCCTAAAGTCCTTCTCCACTCCCATCCCTATGCCCTCTCCCTGTCTTGTGTCTGTTAAAAACAAAAACAAAAAAACCTTGGTCAAAGAATAAAATTAACCAGAGAAGTGAGAAAAAGCAGACACAAAGGAAAATAGTCAAATAGACAAAATAATAATTTACTTGTTAAGCAAAATCAAGAACCTTTAGTTCCTCCTCAATGGCTACAGATACGATTCTGGGCCATATCCTTTGAGCTGTTTTGTAGATAATGAAACTCCCACTAGGTGGAAAAGGCTGACTCCCTGATGACCAGACTGTAGCCAGAGCATAAGCTGCCACAATTCTGAGAACTGGCCTCAAACAAATGGAACCAAACTGACCCTGCAACTGAAGATTAACTTTACTTGAATCAAGATGGCGCTGGTCAAACCACCGATGAGCAGTTTCATCGGTGCTGTCTCTGCCTGTAGCCCCTCCCTCTGCCTGTACACCCCTGAAACTCCCCTCTAAAACTCTTGCCCACTGACTGTAGGTGGGGGGGTTGAGGGTGGGATTCGGCCTTTGGACCTGTCTGCCCTTTCCCCTTGCTATTACCGGACTCTTAGATGAAGCAAACTTTTCTTCCCACCAACCTAGCGTCTCAAGTATAGGCTTTTAGGTAATGAGCAGCCAGACAACACTTTGCTAACAAGCTCACCCTCTTCTTCAATGCTGTGTATCACTCCATGTATCTCTTTGATATACAGTGATATATATTTCTGAGAAAAAGTAAAGTCAGTTGAACTAAATTTCTTTGTTTGAAGACTGTCACTCCTAGGCAAGAGTGAATATACCTGAGAGCCTTCAAAACTGGATTCTCAACTCCAGGCTCAGATCTCTCCATGCTGACCAAAGGGCTTGTGACTCAGCTTCTTTAGGAATGGGTGGGCTTGGGAGACCTGTTCCTAGATACATCAGACTGAAATGGAGGTCATGCTGAAGAAGCAGATTCTGGGACTTCTCTGCTGGGTCAGTGGTTAAGAACCCATCTGCCAGTGCAGGGGACTCGGGTTCAATTCCTGGTCCAGGAGATTCCACATGTCACGGAGCCACCAAGCCTTTGCATCCCAACTACTGGGGCAGCAGAGAAAAAGATGGTTAGATAGCATCATTGATTCAATGGATATGATTTTGAATAAACTCTGGAGACAGCGGAGAACAAAGGAGCCTCAGGGGCTGCAGTACATGGGGTCACAAAGAGTTGGACACGACTTAGCGACTGAACAACACAACTAACTACTGAGCCCACGCGCCTAGAGCTCGCACTCCACAATGAGAAGTCTGCTCACTTCAACTAGAGGAAGGCGGCACACAGCAATGAAGACCCAGTGCAGCTTTTAAAAGCAGACTCTGGGGTTCGACCCCAGGTCCACTGAATCAGAACCTCTGTGGGAGACTTGCATTATTAACTCTGCAGGCATTTCTTAACTATTGTCAAGACTCAGGCCTTTCTGGGGTGTCTAATAATAATAATAGCAGCACCTATTAAATGCTTACATTAGAAGACAATGAACACTCTCAGATAAGATACTAATGATATCTAGTTTCTGCCATCCTTTCTCTTTGGGTGGGATAATAGTAGTAAAAACAGTGGCAGCAGCAACTACCACCACCACCAGTAACATATTTCAAGCTTTTACAATGGCAGACACAGTGCCAAGAGCTTCACGTGCATTACTCCAATAAACCCAAATGACAATCCCACTATGCTCACGTTTGTTAGATAAAACCCAAGACAACAGAGAGGACGCGGACATTTCCCAAGATGACACAACTAGCAAGTGGTTGAGATAGGACTGAAAACAAATGGGGAGTGCGGCAAAACAAAAGGTGTTGTAGCTGGCATTCAGAATTCATCATTCATGGCTGAATTAGGGTTGCGAGGAACACTTCAGTGCAAAGAGCAGCTTGCGTAGATATGTAACGTAACAATACATAAACACAGGGAGTGTGTGAAGGACCAAAATCCTTCAGTAATCCTAGAGCAGCACCTCCAAGAAAGGAACTGGCATCTGTGTGGAGGTGAGGGAGTCGCGGGGACCAGTTCCTCGGGGTCATTTCATGCCTCTGTGCTCGTGTCCACCTTTGCTCTTGGACCTGTTCTCAGCTGGAGCTTCTGCCTCCCTCATCTTCGTCTGCTTTCCTCATTTTCTCCTTCCTCATCCTTACACCCTTCATTTTATCGTGATGTGCACTGAGCTGACTCCACCAGCCCACGCTCCTGACACATTCTCTTAGCTTCACCTCCACTGCCTCTTGGACTTTTTGTTTTCATTTTATTGCAGTATAGTTGATTCACAATGTTGTGTTCATTTCTGTACAGAAAGTGATTTGGTTACACATACAGACACACACATTATTTTTCATATTTTTTCATTATGGTTTATTATAGGATACTAAATATACTTTCCTGTGCTATACAATAGGACCTTGTTGTTCATCCATTCTATATATGATAGCTTTTATCTGCCTATCCCAAACTCCCAATCCATCCTCCCTCCATCTTGCCCTCCATCTTGGCAACCAGAAGTCTGCTTTCCACGTCGATGAGTCTGTTTCATAGGTAAGTTCATTGGTGTCATAGTTTAGATTCCACATGTGATATTGGATGGTGTTTGTCTTTGTCTAAATTACTTTACTTAGTATGATAATCTCTAGGTCCATCCATGTTGCTGCAAATGACATCATTTCACTCTTTCTTATGGCTGAGTAATCTTTTATTCTATATAGATACCACATCTTTAAAAATTGCATTAATTTTCTTTAGTAGCAAAATTTGATTATGATTTGTGTATTGTCACCACAGTTTCTTTTTTTTTTCTGTTTGTTTTGTAGTGGAGTATAGCCAATTAGCAATGTTGTGATAGCTTCAGGTGAACAGTGAAGGGACTCAGTCATGCATATACACTTATCCATTGTCCCCCAAACTCTCCTCCCATCCAGGCTGCCACATAACCTTGAGCAGAGTTCCATGTGCTATACAGTTAGGTCCATGTGCCACACAGTTGGTTATCCATTTTACAGAAGTGTATACCATACCTTCTTTATCCATTCCTCTGCCCATGGACATTTAGGTTGGTTTCAAGTCTTGGCTATCATAAAAAGCGCTGCAATGAATGCTGCAGTGCATCTGCCTTTTCAAGTTACAATATTCCCCAGATATATGCCCAGGAATGGGATTGTAGGATCTATGGCAACTATATTTTTAGTTTTTTGAGGAACCTCCATACTGTATTCCATAAGGGCTGTGCCAATTTACACGGAATTTCTTAATTTACCTTGAGAGAGAGAAGCTGATTGGTCCACTTTACGACGTCATGCTAGGTCACTTACAGATGATGGGTTGGCTGCCATTCTTGATTCCTATCGTTTTGTGGAGGCATAGGAAGAGGGGGCTCATGTAGTGAAACCATGGTTGCCTGATGGGCATGCTCCCCAGGAGGGTGTGTGAGCAGAACTAACACAGTCACTGTCATCTCTAAAGCCTTCATCCAAAGGCTCTCAGAAGGGCTTACAGTAACTCCCATCTGCAGCTCCCAAGTCGTCGTGCTTAGGGTGGGTGGGACTACTTACTGTTCCAGATTTCTCATCCAGTAGAAAGTCAAGTTTGCAAACTTCTTTAGGATAGGGATCTTTGCTTTGTATATACTGCTGTTTTCTAAGTGCCCAGCACAGAGCAGGTTCTCAATAACATTACCTGAGTGAATGAATAAACAATATTGCAGTAACCAGCAGCTCCCAAATGTTGTGAATCAGACATGGGGAAATCTAATTTACATGCTGCTTTGGTCTTGGCTCCCAGATAGTATTAATAGCATCCTAACCAGAAAACAGCCATGCATAGAACCCTTCACACAATCCACTTATTATTCGCTTAGAAGCAAATACAAATATTTTCAGCCATCTGCTGTTTTCAATTCCTGCTAATAAGTGAAAATGAACTGTGGGGCCCAGGGTTGAAGTCAGTTTCAAGAATCCTCAGGGAATGAAGATACTAAGAAGGTACAAAGCATTTTAACTGGTGGTTCTCAACCAGCAGTGCCTTCTGTCCTCAGGGGACACTCAGCTAAGGGTCGGGATTTTTTTTTTTTTTAATCATGGTAAAATAAAGATAACATAAAATGTGCCACTGTTGAACGTACAGTTTAGCAGTAAGTACACTTACATTGCTGAACAACAAATCTCCAGAATTCTCATCTTGGAAAGAGAAATGTATACTCAAAGATCTTCCCATGAGCTCTTATCAGCCCCAGGCAACCACCTTTTCACTTTGTCGCCTGTGAATTTAACTACTCTAGGTAGCTTATAAAGGCAGAATTACACACATCTTTTTGTGACTGACTTATTTCACCCAGCTTAGGGTCCTCAAGTTTATCCACATTGCAGCATGTGTCATAATTTCCTTTCTTTCAAAGGATGAAGAACAATTTATTGTATGTTTGGATCACATTTAGCTTATCCATTCATCATCAGCGGACATTTGGGTTGCCTCTTTTAGCTATTATAGTGAATAATGCTATCAACACGGGTGTACTAATTATCTCTTTGAAGCCCAGTTTTCAATTATTTTGGGTATATACCCAGGAGCAGAGTTGCTGAATCATATGGTAGTTCTGTTTTTTTTTATTTTTTTGAGGAACTCCCATACTGTTTCCACAGAAGATGCACTGCTTTATATTTTTACCAATAGGGCAAAAGTATTCCGGTTTCTCCCCATCCATGCCCATACTTGTTATTTTCTTTTTCCTTCTTCGTTTTTTAAAAAATACCCTAATGGGTGTGATGTGAGAAAACATTTTTAGTTGTCACAACTTGGGGCAGGGAGCTACTGGCATCTTATAAGTAGAGGTCAGCAATGTTGTTAAACATCCTACTATATACACAGGATGGTTCTATGCCACAAAGAATGGACTGGACGAAAATGCAGATAGTGCCCAGGCTGAGAAATCCTGATCTGAACAATCAGGTTCATCTTTCATAGCAAATCTCACCTCTCCTGACATCTGCAGCTTCTCTATTCTTTTGCTGAGATGCTCAAAGGCAAAGACTTCCACAAACCTAGAAAGTAATGGAAGACTGAGAAGAACGGCAACATTTCTTTTACTCAAATTTTATTGGAAGTTTACAAATGTATTACAGACATCAGTAAAACATCATATCCATTTCACAGGGCACGGATCTCAAGCAAAGTGTTCACAACAGTCTCTGGCAGAGCCCACACCAAAGGTCCACTCAGACCTTCTTAACAAATAGCTTGACACCCAACACACAACACAGACTCTGGTGTGCCTTACCTTCTCAGGCCCTTTGAGGTTTTGTTTACACGCTTGGAATTAAAGCAGAAGATGGACAAAATGATCCTGTACAGGAAAGAATGCGTTTAGGAGCAGGAGAACTGCCGAGGTCCTCATCTGCTAAGGAAAAAGGAGGACCCACAGGCCTTAGAATGTGAAGTCAGGGTCCAGGATAGAACCAAATACTTTACGGAGAAACATGGAAATTAACTAGAAAGGCTTGAGTAATTCTCTCTGAAACATTTAAAAAGGCCTGGTCAGTGACCTATGGAACATCAATGGCCGAATACTTGGTAGGGCGAGGGACATCTCAGAACTCTCAGGATAGAATAAGACACTCCCCCTACCCTGTCATGGATTCTGTATCTAAACCACAGAAGTAATTTCTAACACAATGTTAGATTCTTGTTGGGAAAAGCTAGTCTGGGGAAAGTTATAAGCAGGAAGTAAGCTTATAAACTAGTATAGCCCCCAACAGTAAGTCACGCTTTCTGGGAGTCTTGTATTGAAGGGACTTCTATTTTGAGAAAATGGAAAAAGATTGCAATCTTTTTTCAACTCTAACCTTGATGACTGCTTCCGAGTGGTCAGACAAACAGGCTCTGGTGTCTGCTGAGGCCCCAGAGGGACTGACCACTGGAGGCAAGACAAAACTCTCTTCATTTCCACGTCTCTCATGTTTTAAGAAACATACCTCAAGAGGCAGCAATCTGGAACTGCCCTCAAGATTGGCAGAGGAGGCTTGGCTGAGTTCTGTACCTGGAATGCTGTACGCAGAGTCCTTTTCAAAGCCCTGAAGGTGCTAAACAGTTGCTGATAGCAACCCTTCTGGCATGAAATCCTCAGATGACTGATTTCATCGTCCACTTTCCTTTGTCAAAGATAGATCCTCCTTCTTATGCATTAGCATCTGGTTTCTGTTAGAGAGAAATATGCAAAGAGCACTTCTCCTTGGAAATTAATATTTGTGTTCTTTATTAGAAGGTGGGACTAGAAAAGAATGGGACGGACACTTATCTTACCTCTGCGAAATGGCAAACACAGATTGCTTATAACTGGCCAAGAATCCGAAAATGGAAAAGGAGGCCAAAGAGATTTCTGTTTAGTCTAAAGAAGTCAGCCTCCTTTAGAATCTGCAATATAGGGGCACAGGGATTGGCATCACACAATGATTTATGGATGATGCTTCCTGAATAGCTGGTGAACTGTTTTGGGAAAATGGCAAAAGAGCCCAGGGTAGAAACACAAGGAAGAATCAGTTCACAAGTAAGATTTGTTATCAGACAAAGCAAATCCATTCAGATCAACTGGTCCTGGCTGGCTAAAGTGTTGCAAAGATTTCTGAGGCTGCATCTATGCTCTCTGAAGGGGTACCCTGGTTCTATCTGCCCACATTATAGGTATGGCAGAGACAGCCCCACCTGAACTCAACAATGGCTAGTGGTACCCAAGAAGCAGAAAGCTATTGCAGAAGAGGAAAATATAATCTTGTTGTATTGAAGAAACATCCTATAGAATGGGACAAGGGGAAGAAAAAGAGCTATCCTCAGTTCCTATATGAGAAATGACAAACTGCTTACTTGTGGGGCTGGCAGAGGGTGGACAGAAGGTGAATATAGGTGGACAGGGTCAAACCACCAACTCTAAAAACCACCCCCACCCTTGAACATTGGCAAAAACTGAGAAGTATATTTTTGGTTTCCCTGACCTCACTTACCTTCACACTTGGTAGAAATCCCAGAATGCTATGACAGATGGAAGGCTACCTGAATGCTACCAGCCCGCTAAGAAACTTGCTCATTGTATCAAGGTTGATAGGCACTGGCAGGGCCATTCAGAAAACTGTCACTGATTTCTAACTTGGGAAAGGGCCAGTTCTGTTGCCAATGAACTGAGCAGCAACAGGAAATGAAATGAACGCTAAAGTGTGGTTTTATCCAAAAGATAAGAAGATCAATATGAAGAGAGGTAGGAAGAAAAACCAACCAAAGCATGAGAGAAGAAAATAAACAGGGAAAAGATATACTTTTCTAAACACCATCTATTAAAGATGAAATGGTGATCTAAGAAGAGATGACTGCAAGCCTCAGCCGTGGAGGAAAGCTTGACTAAGTAAGAGCTCCTGGTGATGATCACGTAAGGATCAGATCCAGCCTCAGAAAGGAATGTGCTGAATTTTGAGGAATGGGATTCTGGGATGTTACGTGTAAGTTATCACTAAGAGGCAGAATTCCCAACACAGTGACAACCTGCCATCTCTTGGGCATTCCCTTGGAGGTTCCATCCTTGCAATGAGGATTTACCTGGCCTCTACCAGCAATCTCCACAGGGTGCCTGGCTGCGTCTGGGGTGGGGAGGAGGCATCTGCAGTGGTGGACAAGATGGAGGTGATCTTGCTTTTTCGACTGTCTGACCCTGAGGCTTGTATCTCACCATACCTCCAGCTCTGACCAGTTCAGCTGATGGATGTTCCCTGAGCGGCTAGATCTGAAACTGCTTATTCCTCTCATCCCTTTGCATACTGCTCAGTTGCCAGTGTCTAGGGCACTTTGTTCTGTCTGCTGATGGTGGTCAAAGCCTCATTGGGGAAATGTTAAGAGGTACTCTAAAAAGGACAGATTAAGAAAACAATGTTTACTAGGAGAATTTCTTTCCTCGGATTCCAGGCCACAGAAGACAGACATTATTTTCAGTTATTTGCTAAGTTAAATAATCTACTTTTTGTCTCTCTTTTCTTTTTCCAAAATGCCTTT
The DNA here is from genome assembly GCA_006408695.1 of Aepyceros melampus. Lineage (NCBI taxonomy): Eukaryota > Metazoa > Chordata > Mammalia > Artiodactyla > Bovidae > Aepyceros > Aepyceros melampus. The sequence continues at coordinate 88,282 of SJXQ01000213.1, read as the reverse complement.
CTATTCTCATCAATCCAGAAACTTAGAACTCCAAATTCGACTCACCCGGTTTCTACCAGAAACCTGCCACGTTGGTAGCGTGGTGGTATACATTATGTCTTTATCAGTTTGCCAAGCAGTTTACAAACTCACTATACAAACTTAATAGAGTTAATTCTCCAGAGGCTTGGATAATTAATGAAGCATTTAGATATGAAGAAAGCATGCGGAAAACAGCCACAACCAACACTTGCATCGCTTTTTCAAAAACATAGTGACAATGACAAATGTCATATAAATACCTGAAAAGCAAATTATTTTAATACATCCTGAATAGAGTGCCACTTCCACATCCTTTACAGCCTTCCTTCCCCAGACCCATGTGGGATGGTGTCTACAAAGCCACTTTCCACATCCTCTGCATAAAAAAACACTAGAAAATATTAACTACTATACTGAAAAGAGACCACGCTCACCTCACCATGGCAGATGGCCACTGAGATACACTGTACACCACACTGACAGTACATCTCACTACAGGTGGGTCCCCCGATGGATTATCTCATCCACAATCCATGAGGGGAAGGAGGAGAATGGAAGTAAAAGCAAGCGCTTCACTTGTAACCGAAGCTAGGTAGGAGGTTTTATTTTACTATAAACAACACAACCGTTAAATGTCTTCTTTAAGCACACTCACTTGTGAGCTCATTTTCTATCTGACCGACGGTCCCCGAAGTTCAAAACGGAAACCTCTCTTTCAGCAACATCTGTTTTCCAGAACCATAACACAAAATCTCCTGAGCGGCTCAATCTTTCTAGGCAACCCAGATACTCTGGTTATAGAATGAGTTAAACTGGATTTTCTGTTTTTTTTTTTTTTCCACCAGCACCAGGGGGTGTCCAAAGGTGGTTCTCACCTCTCCTATACTCCATTTCTGGAAGTTCTTCTTTGCTCTGACTTTCCTTCATATTCCCCTTCAGCCTCTACCCTTGATCTGTGGGCTGGATTCTTGTGCCCTTCGGCCCCGGCAGCTTGCTGCCTGCCATCCCCTCGAAGTCAAAGCTTTGATGCATCCTTCCAAGCCTGCAGGTTTGTGTACCTGATGTGAGTGCTGAGCGGGTGGAAGCGGCCCTCCATCTCCACGTATGACCTGTGACCTAGAAAGCACTGTCACTCCCAGAGCCCCTCGGAACCTTTCTGGCCTGAATCTCCCAAAGCTGAAGTTCATTTGCGCTGAGGACAACCGGTTGTCAGGCTAAGGCAGCTGTTCTGTCTGCCTTGGTAAAGGAAAGCGATAATACAATCCAGGAAACAAGCACCAGGAAATAATGCCACACTCAAAACAATGTCATGCTGACATCACACAACGGCACCACTCACAGTCACTTTTGTTTTCCCCACAGGACAGATCAATGGTGAGCAACGTCAGTGTTTCCAGCGGGGATGGCATTTCTCACGGAACTCGACTGACACTGGTTGGTTTTTCTAATTGGCAGAAGTTATGTTGGCAATTATAAATTAAAAAAAAATTACTATCACTCTGTAGAGAAGAGATTCTACTGAGGGTGGGAGCAGACTTAGGATGGCTCCTTAAGATGGATGGAGCATCATCAAATGCTTTGGGTGTAACAGGTAATTTGTGATTTTTTTTTAGCCACAAAAAGCCAAATTGAATAAAATCCTTTGAAAAAGGTCTCACTGACATGTAACAAATTTGTATAGAAAAAAAGAAAAAAAAAAAAAAAAGTGGTCCTGGACCACCCTGTAACACTACTCAAAAGACAATGCTAGACGTGCATGCAAGGCTCCACTGAGTCCTACGATATAGAAATTCCTTTGATATTACAAAATACAAAAATATTTTATCAGAACTCTCATTTACATTGCATTTACAATGGACATGTAAATAACTTAGTGTGGGGTCCTGGCTAATAAACAAATTACTTACTGGAAAAAGGGTCCTAAAAGGAAGAAAACCAGAGAGGCTATATATATATATGTGTGTGTGTGTGTGTGTGTGTGTGTGTTTGTGTGTGTATGTA
>SJXQ01000213.1:74654-85622 GCA_006408695.1 Aepyceros melampus | reverse complement strand
GTCTCTCCTTCAACTGAGAGAGGGCCTCACGCTCGCCGGCCAGATGGAGGGCGTTGTCTGAGCGAGAGCGTCGGGATCGCCGAGAGCGGTGGGGCCGGAAGCGGCGGTTGTCGTCGCGCGAACTGGCTCTCCTCCGTGTGCGCTCACTCATGGGCTGGATCCTCACGCCCTCTGCCCCTGGCAGCTTGCTGCCCGTCATCCCCCCATCGAAATCAAAGCTCTGATGCATCCTTCCATGTGCCTGCAGGTCTCTGTACCTGATCGGGGTGCTAAGCGGGTGGAGGTTGCCCTCCATCTCCTGATACTGCTGGGCGGACAGCAGGCTGCGAACCGACTCGGCGCTGCGGAACTGCATGGACGAGTTCAGCGTCCCCATGTTGCTCAGCTTCTCAGACACATTCATCCCAGAGTCTTTGCTGAGATCTGGCATGGAAAACCGAGAGAGGTGCTCCTGGCGCTTGGCGCCACCATCCGCGGAGAGGCCTGAGGGAGACAGAGGAGAGGTTCACGGAGGTTAATACAAATGTGCAGCGATGAGGATTCCGTCGCCATGGGATACCGAAACCGTCATCTAACCAGGGTCGCTGCAAACCGTTGCACAGCTGTACTCTGCACAAAAGCTTGCTCAGAAAGTATGCGGGAGGGAGGGCTCTCCCCACTCCACAGTGGGCCAGCGTCCACCTGGACAGGGCACCTGGTTAAAAAGCATTTTTTTTTTTTGGGGGGGGGACTAGTCATGCTTCCAAAGTTTCATCAAAATTACTTAGGAGCCTATCAGTGTATCTTTTTTACAATGTCTCCTCTGTTCAGAATTTCACTTTCCAAAGTGCTTCAATCACCTCTTTGGTTCTAATGATGATCTATAAGTTCTCTGGACAAAGAACCTTTAAGCTTCAGAGGCAGGGCCATGCCCAAGTACTTCCTAGCAACACTGAGCCTACAGCCGAGTCCCATAGTACTGGACCACCTCACTGTCACCTTTAGCCTCCAGTAATTTCCTGGTCTGCCTGCTGTCTCTTGGCTCTATCCCAGATATCTTAAAAACCAACTGACTCCCTGGAAGTAGACAGAGGGATATTTATCCTCTCAGGCTGTTTAGTAGATGGCTGTTCCAAGATTCCAAACGGACACTTAGCAGTCAGAGATGTCAGTAGGACTCTGGGGTGGGGATGGGGGCAAGCAGTGATCCTAATGCTCTCGAACAGCAGGAGGTCTGCAATCCTGACGTGCTGTCACTGCCATCACTGAGACTAAAAGCAATTTGAAAGTAGGAGGAGATTCTTGACTTCAGTAACTTCCATTTTGTCCATTTAAAAATAGCACTCTTTCTAAAAAAGCAGTTTAAGACTGGACCAGGTGGCAAGATCTCAGCATTTCTTGATCATTATCAATGAAAAAGAATAGCAATTCTTTCGTTTCTGGTCACAGGCGACATGTCTTTGAATTGCACTGGCTCATTATAACCCCTACCACTGATTATTTCTCCCCACCTACTGGGGCCAACGACTTTCTCTCCCCTCACAAAACTAATACTATGAGCACTGTGAAACACTACTTAGCAGCATCTGTGTGTGCATGCTCAGTCACGTCCGACTTTTTGCAACTCCAAGGACTGTAGCCCGCCAGGCTCCTCTGTTCCTGGGATTCCCGGGCAAGAATACTGGAGTGGGTTGCCATTTCCTTCTCCAGGAGGTCTTCCCGACCCAGGGATCAAACCCACATCTCTTCAGTCTGCTGCATTGGCAGTTAGGTTCTTTAACACGAGTGCCACTGGGAAGCAACATCTACTAAAGCTAAATATGTTGTTGTTATTTTAGTCGCAAAGTCATGTCTGACTCTTTTGTGACACTATTGACTGTAGCCCGCCAGGCTCCTCTGTCCATGGTATTTCCCAGGCAGGAATACTAGAGTGGGTTGCCATTTCCTTCTCCAGGGGATCCTGCCAACCCAGGGATCAAACCTGCATCTCTTGCACTGGCAGGCGGATTCTTTACCACTGAGCCACCTGGGAAGCCCAAAACTAAGTATACATACATATATGTATTGTGTGTATGTATATATATGAATTATGAATAAATTACTTTAAATACTTGTGTTACTTTTTTTGGTGATCTTAGTGTACTCATTTCTGTTGGGTATATAACCAGAGTGCAGATTCTATGCTTTCTTTTTATTTATTTATTAAATTGTAGTATAATTGATTTACAATGATTTAGGTGTTTAGTAAAGTGATTCAGTTAAATATTGTTTCATATATATAAAAAATTTTTCTAGACTCTTCACCTATATACAAATATATATAAATATATAAATTATATATTCTAATATATAATTCTTTTCCAATGCAGGTTACTATAAGATACTGAATACAGTTCTCTGTCCTTGTTGTTCTGTAACTTTCCATTGCCACTCCTGATTACATGCCCAATGGAAATCAGTTTATGGGTCCAAAAAGTGCGCAAGAGTATTCAGTGAAGCTTTCCTTATATTAGTCCAGAACCAGAAAAAAATTTAAATGTCAGTTACAGGAGAAAGGATAAATAAATTGTGGTATTTTCTACATTCCCCATTATAAGGATTTAGACAGGACATTTTTTGAGAAATGGCTAATTCCAGGATTGGAGGAAGGAAGGACAAAAATGAGCATGGAACATCTTGTTATGTTCTGAAAGGTAAGAAAGTGTTTAAGACTGAAAAATGAAGGGGGGCAGTTTTCAGAAGAACACAGGTCCCAGCTTCAAAGGGATCCCACCAGCCAAAGCTGAGCAATTTGAGCATTAAAACTGCAATGATTTATAAACCACTGGAAAAATTAGATTTCCTGAATCCATACTGATAACAAGTAAAAACACCAATAAATAAATGGGGGAAAGAGTGTGTTTTGTGTACAACAGAATGGAGTGCACATACAGAAAGAGTACTGGATTTGGAAGATCATCATTTTCTAACTATTGTCGGTAAAGACTGGCTCATGCAAGATATGAAATCTGCTCAACTTGGGTAAATTTTGCTTGGGGAGCAGGATACTTGCATGGTGTTAATGTTTCCCCACATATTGCTTATCCTTGTAAGGCAAAATTTAGTAACTCTGCGGAAGAGAAATCAGGCAACACTCTTGACTACCTCCATTACCAACGAGTTTCCATCAGCATCATGCCCCTCCGGATGGGGTGGTTGAAGGAGGATGACACACTACTGCTGCAGTGTTCTGTCAAGAACGCACCACCCTGAATGGAGGCAGGAGCAAAGACCAGACAAGCCCCAAATGGGGACTATTCTATGAGGAAGAAAAAGCACTGGTTTTTTTTTTTTTTTTTTTTTTAAAGAAAATCCTGTATCATAAAAGACAAAGAATGAGTCAATGTTCTAGACTAAAGGATCTTAAGGAAGCACAGCAACTATACAATCCCTAAACCTGGACTGGAATCTGCACTGAAGCAAAAATAAACACTGTAATGGATAATTTCTCCTAAATGCCAAAAATTGGAACATAGGGCTAACTGATCAATGCATTATGTTAAATTTTCTGTGGTTAACTGATAATTGGGAGCATGTTTGAGAAGAAACTTATTCTTGGGAACTACACATGGAAGTATATGGTAGTAAATGGCCAAGATAGATGCAACTTGCTATCAAGTGTTTCAGAAATACATTGTATGTATGTGTGTGTATATGTGTGTGTGCAAATAATAAACCAAATGGGTAAACTGTTAACAAAATAGGTAAATACATTATGGGTATTGTTTGTTCTATTTTTGTAGCTATTCAGCAAGTTTGAAGTTATTTCCATATAAAAAGTTTCTTAAAATTCTATGTACAGTGATATGATGCAATGGTTTTCAATTCTAGGGGAAATTACTAGAGATAGGAGACACTACTGGGGCTTCCCAGGTGCACTAGTACTAAAGAACCTCTTGCTCATGCAGGAGACATAGGAGACTCAGGTTTGATCCCTGGGTCAGGAAGATCCCCTGGAGGAGGGCATGGCAACCCACTCCAGTATTCTTGCCTGGACAATCCTGTGGGAAGAGGAGACTGTTGGGCCACAGTCTGTGGGGTTGCTGAGTCAAACATGATTGAAGTGACTTGCAGCAGCAACAGGGGATGCTACTAGCATTTAGTGGGTAGAAGCCAGAGAGATGCTGCTGAACACCCTATAACGCACAGGACCGTCCCCACAGCCAGGAATTATCCTGCCCTCAATGTCAATACTACCCCAGTTGAAAAACTATGCTGTAATAGAATATTATACAACGAGAGTGAATATCTACACTGGACAACATGGATGAATCTCATAGAAAATGCCCATAGACACAAGGGTCCATGCAGTACAATTCCATTTATGTGCAGTTCAAGAACAGGCTGAGGCTGTCTGTGGTGAAGAGGTCAGGAGAATGGGTTGGGGCGTAAGGGACATATTCAAGGCACAGGAATGTTCTCCACCTAGATCTGGGTGATGGCTGTAAAGGAATGCACATGTAAAAATTTCTTGAAGTGCAGTTTAAATGTTAGTTTGCTTTACCTTATGTGAGTTATGACTCAATAAAATGGTGTAAAAATAACGCAGTGTTCTCATTAAAGAGCCCAATTTAAACACTGGATGTGCCTACTGAGAAACTATTCTGCCAAGCATCGTACTTTTCAGTCACGTTTTTTTAAATTTAAATTTCATTACTGGGATAATTGTCAGGGCAAGAGGAGTGGAGTTCTCTGACTCCTGCTTTCCGCACTGCTTATCAGTGACGTACACATCATAAAAGCTGATTTACAACAGCCTAATCACTTCCAGAACCTCCCCAATCTGAAGGCGGAGAGGAGAGGAGAGCAATGCAAGATGATGAATGACTAGCCTGAGCAGATAAATGTAAGGAAGGAAAAAAAATTCTTCAAAAATCACACTGAGAAACAAAAGTTATAGAGGAGGGTGTGATGTTTTTTTGCTGGGCTTTCTACTCAAGCCCTGGAATGAAATTAGGGTCAGGAGAAATAATCTAGCAAATACTGTATGCTGTTTTCCTGAACCTGCCTCTTAGAAGCCCCAAACTCATGCATTTCTGAGACTGTCTTGTGTGTGAATAGATTCATATTTCAATGAAGAGGCAACTCCAGACCAATTCTGAGCAGAACTAGAAAGGGGACTTGGGTCAACTTTTGAGACCTCTTGAGATGCATCTGTAAAATGGGCATAACACAGTACCTGAGTTCACAAGCTGTGGTGATGATCAGCTGAGAAAAATGTCATTTTAAAGCCTTGTCACAACTGTCATAAATATGTGTAATTCTGATTCTCTGTCCATCTCTATATGACAAGCTTATAAGCATCAAGAGGGCCAGAGCTGGTTCCTGTTCTCTAGCCCCGATCTCAGCAGCTGGTGCTCGACACATGGGAAGAAAGTAAACAAGGCCTAAAAGTTCCCCACAAAAGAGCGCACACTCTCCATGTAGCGTGAGACTCACTCTCAGAACAATGCACACCAGGACTTCCCTGGTGGTCCAATGGTTAAGAGTCCACTTGCCAACGCAGAGGACACGGGTTCGACCCCTGCTCTGGGAAGATCCCACATGCCATGAGCAGCTAAGCCTGTGTGCCACAATACTGAGCCCACGTGCCATACAGCCCATGTTCTACCACAGGAGAAGCCACTGCAATGAGAGCCCATGCATCACAGCAAAAGACTCAGTGCAGTCAAAAATAACGTTTAAAAATAGCTTTAAAAAGAAGGGAAATGTGTGTGTATTTTTTTTTAAAGCACATCAATACAATCTACTTGAATGGGGCTCTTGATGCCCCTCAGCTCTCCTGCAATAAATGTACTTTTTTTGGTGCCCAAGCCATGACTCTGTGTGTGCGCGTGCGTGTGTGGGTGTGTGTGAATGAGCACAGCTATGTGTATGTGTACAGGAGGCAGAAACTGCACTCAGAGTTCCCCAGAGCTCCAGCAGAAATCCATGGTCTGACCCCACACTTAACACTGGCATTGTCAGGGTCCCAGCAAGTCCTGGAGACCCTGGCAGAAGATTCCACCAGACAGCCCAAGACACAGATGCCAAGTTGCTTTCCCCTCCAGCGGCACCCTGTCTTACTAACAGACAGAGAAGGTTTTCTCCTCTCCAAATAAAGTGGCCTTTGTGGAAGCTCTAGACCAGGGAGTTAAACGCTGCGATTTATCTTTATCCCTGGGGTGAGCATGGCCAGAAGCAAAAGAAACGTCCACACACCGCAGGGGCTGTGGGTTTCCCTCAGGTCCCACAGGACATGCCCCAACAAAGAGAGGTCAGTATTGAATTTAGCCTGCGGTTAAACTGTCAACTGGAAAATGCAGCCAGGCGCTTTAAGCAACACTCAAGCGTTTCTGTCCAAGGAGTGCCCCCTCACTGCAAACAGGAGGTTTTAACAGAAGCCAGTGACAAAAATCAATACCTTCAAAGAAAGCTTTGGGTCTGATGGAAGAGAAAGGCAATCTTTGTGGTGCCCCCTCCCTCCACTGATCCTAAGGGTAGAAAGTATTCACTGAAGCACAGAGGAAAGAAAATGCAGACTGAAACGCACTGGCAGTTCTTTTGGTACCTCTGCTGTTCCTTATTTATTGCCCTTTCTAATCCCTCTCAACCCCAGCAAAAACAAAATGAAAACAAAATTAGAAAATTTTGAAAACAAAATGCAGAAAATTATGGTTCTGCCCGCTTGAAGGATGCATTCACATTTTGATGCAGTAAAAGAAAAAATATCTACTCATTTTTGCCCTCTATTTACAACCCATACTGGTGATTTAGGTTTTCCAGATTTTTTTTTTCTTTCTTTCTTTCTTCTCTGAAGCAGAAATGTGAAAAAGGAATTGTTTAGAATAGGGACTTGCAAACTATGGCTCAGGGGCTAAATCCAGCTCACTATGTACTTATTTTTGTAAATAAAGATTTACTGGAAAGCAACTACACTTAGTCATTTGCATGCTGTCTATGGCTGCTTCCTTGTTACAATGGCAGGAGTCACTGTGACCGAGACTACATGACCTGCAAAGCTTATAATACTTATTATCTGGCCCTTTCTGGAAAGTTTCAACCTCTGGTTTAAAATGGAAAAGTCTGGGAAACTGTGTCATGTGTGAGCATCCCCGAAGTCAAGGGCTCTGTCCAGGTTAAGTGTCTGAGACCATCAAAAAATGCCTTTGGGGTACCAGCTTACTTAAAGTGTGTGTGTTGGGGGGTAGTCTGCTCAGGTCCCTTGGGTTCTTTTTTACCAACTAAGTCGACTGATTTCATCAACACCCTGAACCTCAAACTAGCAACAGCTAGAGAGACTGTCATCTGGGCAGTGAGGTTTAACCACCATAAGTTCCCAGGCGACAGGGTTTGAACAGAATACGACAAGGAAGGCTGGAGGAGCAGGGATGGAGAGACAGGGAGAGTGAGAAGGGAAGGAGGGGGAGATTATGAATGCACTCAAAACCGCTTGCTCTTCCAAATGTGATCTGCGGACCAGGGGCAATGGCAGCCAATCCAGACTTGGAGAATCGGAATGTGCATTCACACAAGATCCTCTGGTGATGATTCTCATGCCCTTGAGGGTTAGAGAAGCACTGCCTGACTTCTGACAGCACTTCAAGGGCAATCCTTCTTTGCAAATACAGGAGCTTCTACTCCAGAAAAGCCCGAACCTTCAGAGACGCTGATCCAAGGTTTCTCAGCCTTGGCAGTATTTGCATCTGGGGCAGAATGATTCTCTGCGCTGGGGTGGGGGTAGGGGGCTAGGGCTCTGCCTTATGCATTGTGGGAGGTTAAGCAGCATCTGCACTAGAAGCCTAAAGCACCCTCCCCACTCCACTTTCGACAACTCGAACTGTGTCCACACAGTGACAAATCTACCCTGGGGGACAAACTCAGCCCGGTTGAAAAAGTGTACAAAGTGTTAATCGCTCAGCTGTGTCTGACTCTTTGCAACCCCATGGACTATAGCCCACCAGGCTCTTCTGTCCATGGAATTCTCCAGGCAGAATGGGTAGCCATTCCGTCTTCCAGGGGCTCTCCCTGACTCAAGGATTGAACCCAGGCCTTCTGCATTGCGGACAGATTCTTTACCATCCCAGCCATGAAGGACGAACTCAGCTCCATGGAGAAATGCTGCTCAAATGCTTTTAATTCTGGAGCTGCAGCTGATGGCAGACTGAGGGGGACTAGTCTCGACACTCCGGGAGCGGCGGGGTTAAGCCTGACCACCAGGCAGGGCAGACACACCCACTTTCTGAAGAGAGAAGAATGTGTTCCCCTAGGCTGGGCATCTCCCAAATCAGGGAATTGCCAAGCTGTTTTCTCTCTAAATTCCTCTCAACAAACCTACTCCTGACAGCCTGTCCTTCCCTGGGTGGGTTTAGCTCCAGCCCTTGGCTGTCTTACTTTCCTCCCAATTTTGAAGCTTTGAAATCTCGAGCCCTGGGCACACCTTCCTTTCTTCCTTTGGTGGTATGCCTATCGAGCAGGTCCCAAGTGACCAGCAGGTCATAAGTGTACACAGGCCACGCGCCTGCCATCTGTTTCCACGGTACCAGGGAGACTTGAAACAATTTCCTTCATCAGCTGCTATGGGGGAGGGGAGAGGAGGGAAGGGTGGGTCACTTCCCTATTCCTGATGCACAGGGAGACTGGCCCCGAAATCGAAGACCAGCTGGTTCCAGAGAAGGCCATGACTAATTCTGGCTTTCCCAGTGGACAGCACTACGGGAGGAACAAGTCTTTGAACCAGTGTGGTCTGGAAGTGACCAGCATCACAATAGGACTTAAGTCAAGTCTCAGATCTGACAGACCCGGTATGGTCAACCAGGACGAGCCTGATCAAGATCAAAACATGGGCTTGGACTGGAAGTCTCTAGCCTTCTACCTGCTCACTTGTGCATTAACTTCCTGATACACTCACCCAGTAACAGACAGATGCATAAAAGGTAGCGAAGGGGAAAACCAGGAGGCCGCACTGTTTGAAACACGTGGGGTCAATTTTCACTCCCCCTCAGCTCCATGGGAGATTGTGGTGGCTGTGTGGCCACAAAGCTGATGGCTAACTGAAAAGATGTGCAGAAAATTTGAACCAGTTGATGATGACTTGCTGGCATTTGCTCTGAGCTCGCACTGGCCCCTTGCTGCTTTCCAGAAGCCATCAGCCCCGGTCACCAAGCAGACCACACTGGAGTATTTGCTCAGGAAACACTTATTCCACGGGAGGCAGAAGCAAAACGGCTCCCTTGTGGTAGAGAGCGGGCAGCCAGGGACCAGAAACTCACTTGGTTTCTTCAAAAGGGTTTTTGCTGAAGCCCTGCCGCTGCTGGGCACTGTGAGTGCGACTGTGAACAAGGCCCTTTCAGACAGCACCTCACAGGAATATTCCACCATACAGGAAAAGCAGATTGACTGAATCACACACCGTTACAGCTACTACAAGTCATTAGGAGGCAGGGAAGAAACACGAGGCTTAGGTGCAGAATTAAAGACTGGTCCTCCCTAGACAGAGTGCTGGTGGAGAGCCCTGTGTTGGTGATAATGACGGTCCGACACAGAGGAAGCGAAGGAGCCAGTCAAACCAAGAGTTGCGGAGGGGGGTGGTGGGGGGAAGTATTCTAGGCAGAGGAATGAGAATATTTTGTATCAGAGAAAGTTCCAGGTGCTCTGAGAAGTGACAGAAGGGCTAGACCACAGTGAGTAAGAGGAGAGCAGCACGGACCAGGCCAGGGGGATGACCAGGAGCCAGAGGGGGCTTCTTCTAGGTCATTGGGGGTTTGAGAGCATCCTGCCCATGCTGGCAGGCAGCACTGGGGAAACACCCAGAAGGAGCAGAGGGCGGTGGAGAAGAGCAGGCTTCACAGATTGCATCCAGCTCTGTCCCTTACAGCTATGGCTCCACCATGAGACCCTGGGCAGTTCCATGCTGTAAAGTCCTCCCAGCTGTAAAGTGGGAATAGTAGTAGAATCTACTTCATTAGAAGGAAGGCGAGTATTAAGTGTGTTAACACACAAAGTCCTTAGAACAGTGCTGGCCCAGAGGAATAAGATGGAATACTCTTATTGTCTTCATCACATATTTGTCACTATTAAAAGCATTTTTCTGCATACTGTCATAGAGAAAATTCCTAGGAATTGTTATGGATGTGAGAGTTGGACCATACAAAAAGGCTGAGTGCTGAAGAATTGATGCTTTTGAATTGTGGTGCTAGGGAAGACTCTTGAGAGTCCCTTGGCTGTAAGGAGATCAAACTAGTTAATTCTAAAGGAAATCAATCCTGAATATTCTTTGTAAGGACTGATGCTAAAGCTCCAAATACTTTGGTCACCTGATATGAAGAGTCACCTCACTGGAAAAGACCCTGATGCTGGGAAAGACTGAAGGCCAAAAGAGAAGGGGGCAGCAGAGAATGAGATTAAATAGCATCACCGACTCAATGGGCATGAATCTGAGCAAACTGCAGGAGATAGTGAAGAACAGGGAAGCCTGGGGTGGCAAAGAGTGGGACAGGAGTGAGCAACTGAGCAACAACAGGAGTTGTTGCGTCATCTTTTGAGTGGATAACAGAAAGTTGGAATAATATGCCCAGTGTCACACAGGAGCTATTTTAGAACTCGTCTTTGATCTCCTGCCTTTTATTTTTATGAGTAGAAGGAATATGGCAGGAGTCCCTCCACTCTCCTGGAGGGACAGGAGGCAAAGAGAAGTAAAAATCCATCAATATGAAAGAGCTTTGAACCAGAAGCAGCACTTGAAAAATTCTTCTCATTAATGGGTATTTTTCTCCAGTACAAACAGGAATTGCTGCTATATGCAACAGCACGGACGAATCTCATAAAAGATGCCAGACACAAAAGAATATGCATAGTATGATGGAATTTATGAGAAATTAACAACTAGCCCAAACTCATACAAGCGTTGGAAGTCAGGACACAGGGTACTTTGGAGAGGAGGGAGGGGTGGGGGGGTGGGAGGGGCTAAGG
>SJXQ01000213.1:34789-74488 GCA_006408695.1 Aepyceros melampus | reverse complement strand
GCTAAGGGACTTTCTAGGGCATTGCTTGATCTGGAAAGAGGTGCCCTGAGTGTGATGATTCACTGAGCTGCAACTGCACATCAGACCTCTGGCTAGGGAGCCAGAGAACCCACAGAAAGAGGGAGAGGGGACTTCCCTGGTGGCTCAGTGGTAAAGAATCCGCCTGCCAATGCAGGAGACAAGGGCTCGATTCCTGTTCTGGAAAGACTGCACATGCTGCAGGGCAGCTAAGCCTGTGCTCAACTACTAAGGCCATGTGCCCTAGACCCTTACCCACAAGACAAGCCACTCTCCTCCCACCTTAGCCAAATCTTTAATTTCCCTTTGTGAAATTCCATGGATTATATGCTTATTATGAACTTTGCTTACTATGAACTTTTCACTGGTCTGGAAAGCAAAGGAACTGGAGGCCAGTCTCAACTTTATTGCAAAGACCAAAAGGATCTTGAATAAATCCTTTCTCTCTGAACCTCACCTCTTCCTCTGAACCTCCACCAGAGATTCTCCAAACTCCTCCCACCTGAGAGTCTGCAAGTTTTTTTGAGGTATTACAAAAGATTTTTTTTCCAGTTAAGATATAATTGACAGACCATTATATTAGTTTCAGGTGTACAACACAATGGCTCAATATTTGTGTACACTGCAAAATGATCCCTACAGTAATTCTAGTTAACATTCATCACCATACACAGCAACTTGTTTTTCTTGTGATGAGAACTCTTAAGATCTACTCTCTCAGTTCAGTAGCTCAGTTGTGTCTGACTCTGCAAACCCATGGACTGCAGCATGCCAGGCTTCCCTGTCTATCACCAACTCCCAGAGCCTACTCAAACTCATGTCCATTGTGTTGGTGATGCCATCCAACCATCTCATCCGCTGTTGTCCCCTTCTCCTCCCGCCTTCAACCTTTCCCAGCATCAGGGTCTCTACAAATGAGTTGGTTCTTCACATCAGGTGGCCAAAGTATTGGAGTTTCAGCTTCAACATCAGTCCTTCCAATGAATATTCAGGACGGATTTCCTTAGGATGGACTGGGTGGATCTCCTTGCAGTCCAAGGGACCCTCAAGAGTCTTCTCCAATACCATAGTTCAAAAATATCAATTCTTGGGCGCTCAGCTTTCTTTATAGTCCAACTCTCACATCCATACATGACTACTGGAAAAACCATAGCTTTGACTAGACAGACCTTTGTTGGTAAAGTAATGTCTCTGCTTTTTAATATGCTGTCTAGGTTGGTCATAGCTTTTCTTCCAAGGAGCAAGTGTCTTTTAATTTCATGGCTGCAATCATCATCTACAGTGATTTTGGAGCCCCCCAAAATAGTCTGTCACTGTTTCCATTGTTTCCCCATTTATTTGCCATGAAGTGATGGGGCTGGATGTCATGATCTTAGTTTTCTGACTGTTGAGCTTTAAGCCAACTTTTTCACTCTCCTCTTTCACTTTCATCAAGAGGCTCTTTAGTTCCTCTTCACTTTCTGCCATAAGGGTGGTGTCATCTGTGTATCTGAGGTTACTGATATTTCTCCTGGCAATCTTGATTCCGGCTTGTGCTTCATCAAGCCTGGCATGTCTCCTGATGTACTCTGCATAAGTTAAATAAGCAGGGTGACAATATACAGCCCTGATGTACTCCTTTTCTGATTTGGAACCAATCTGTTGTTACACATCCAGTTCTAACTGTTGCTTCTTGACCTGCATACAAGATTCCTCACCAACTTTCAAGCATACAATACAGTATTATTAACCAGAGTTACAGAGCTGTACATTGTATCTCCATGACTTATTTTCTTTATAAGTCTGTATCTTTTGATCCCCTTTACCCACTTCTGTGAGAATATGATTTTGATTCCATGATCTAAGAGAGATACTGCTCATGATCAGATCAGTATGGATTTATGGATAGGGACCACGGCAGCACCTGATTCCCGAGGGATGGTCCATAGGAGAAAGGTAAGTTCTAATCAAGGGAGTAAAAGGGAAGCAAGAGCAGTTGATGGGATGCTGCCAGAGGGGTTATAACTGAAAATAACTAGATGGTTCCAAGTAGTCAGGAAATATTTAGGGGTATAGTTTGTTGGCAGAAACAAAAGAAGAGTGAAAGTGAAAGTTGGGCAGTCATGTATGACTTTTTGCGACCGTATAGGAATCCTCAAGGCCAGAACACTAGAGTGGGCAGCCGTCCCCTTCTCCAAGGGATCTTCCCAACCCAGGGATCAAACCGAGGTCTCTTGCCTTGCAGGTGGATTTCTCTACTGTCTGAGCCACCAGGGAAGCCAAAGAATACTGTAGTGAGTAGTCTATCCCTTCTCTAGGGGATCTTCCTGACCCAGGAATCAAACCAGGGTCTCGTGCATTGCAGACAGATTCTTTACCAGCTTAGCTGCCAGGGAAGTGAAAGAGAGACTAAACCCAAGATGTGTGTATTTGGTCATCTTTCACTGTTCTAAATCTATTGCCAGCCCATAAATGAATCACGTGGTACCTGGAGCCTGACTCAGCCCCTACAAAGTCCTAACTGAACAGACAAGGCTCATGTTAAAATACAGTGTGGTCCTGGCACCACCTGGGTCATATTTACCTGGGGGGCTCATCCCAGATCTACTGCATCAGAATTTCTAGGAGGGAGGCTCAAGAATGTGCATTTCTAACAAGATCTTCAATTAATTTTGATGCCTTTAAAATTATAAAAAAGAAACAAACAAAAACCCCCCAAAACCCCACTGCTTTGAAGTCATATGACTGAATATGTAAACAGGTCCCGGCACCAGCTCCACTCACTTGCCAGCAACCTTGGACTTCAGAGTCTGAAAAGCTGCCTGTTATGTAATTTGGCCATGCCAGCACCAAGCAAGGTGCGAGGATTCTGTGACCTGCCAAGAGCCGGGTCACTGTCAGATACACCATTTCCAGGACAGTTTGTGTTACCTTTCCCGCCAGATCTTGGCTGCTGAAGTCTGATGACTTAATTTCCCAACCCAGACAGGGTAGATGGCAACCCAGCTCCCCTGGAAACTGTTCAGATGGCTGGTACCCGAGAAACCCATCAGGATGCTGGAGGCTGGTAGAGAGGGAGGGATTTTACTTGGTCTGTCTCCAACTCTTGGGCCATCAGAGCAGGTCCCTGCTCTCTGAGCATGAAAAACACCCGAATATCAGAGCAAGTAGGTGAATGCTCTGGGCCTGATGTACAGCGCCTGTCCTCAAGCAGGATTTGGTCCTACCAAGTGACCACCTCAGGGCCCCTAGTCTTCTAAGGACAAAGTTACACAACCCAAGAGGGCAATGTGGTAGCATCTACAGAACCTTCTTGATCCTGAAATACCCAAGGAATTCATACTACTGAAAAACTTGAATAAGCACACAGACGTAAGTAAAAACATATTTACTGGAAAACAAATTGTGCCAGTATAAACTTGTAAAAAACCCAAGTGTCCAGCAATAGAGGATATATTAAAAGGATGACAGTATAATCATACCATGAAATACCGTATAGGTTCAGATGAGTTAGACCTAAAAAGACCAACAAGGAAAGATGAACAAGGTATACTGTTAAGTATGTTAAAAAAAAAAAAACCTACAACGAGGACTTCCCTGGCGGTCCAGTAGCTAACACTCCGCGTCCTGATTGTAGGTTCTATCCTTGGTCATGGAACCAGATCCCACATGCCGCAACTAAGAGTTTGCATGCCACATTGAAAGACCGTACATACTGTACAAATAAAAAAGACCCTGAGGGCTGTAACTAACACCCAGGGCAGCCAAAATAAATACATAAATAAAATATTTAAATCAACAACAAATTGCAAAACAGCATGATAACTTTTTTGTTTGTATCTGTCAGTGTATGCCCAGAGATAAATACCAAAGGACTATTCACCCAATGGTTGTGGTGGGAGGAGAATTGATGGGACTTACAACTTCGACTTACGTAAGACACATTTCTGTAGTTGTGCAACTTTGAAAAAAAATGAATTGTTTGTAATTAGAGAAGCTTATAAAATGCCACAGAAAAAGTTGGCAGCCTACTCCCCTTTACCTTAGCCTATCTCCCAGGAGATCCAGAAGCCAGGTGTGCTTTCTCTGAGGCTGAAACAAAGCTGGGGACAGGGATATCAAATATAAGTCTGTAATTTCTGGAACATGGTGAGAAGGGACAAGAAAATAAGTTCCTCCCCAAATCCTGTGCTAAGTTATTCAGAGCTGTTTGCAACTGAAAATACCTGGAGCTCACGTGAGAAGGGCGGGTGGTTTCAGATTTCAAACCATCCCGTCTCCACCCACACCTCGACCTGGAAGTTCTGAACCCAAGAAAAGCACCTGTTGCCTCTGTACCTGGTTTTAAGTATGAGCACCATGGACATTTACCTGTGGTTATCAGCACCGGCCAAACACTGCTTTATGAGGCAGTCTGCTCACAAAGGATTCCAGCTGCCTCTCATGAACCATTTGATCTTGGGCAAATCTCTTAATCTCTCTAAGCTTCTGTTTTCTCATCTTTAAAATGGAGACTCATTCTTTCAGCATCATATTTCAGGAATGTCTACAACGTGTCAGATTTACCAAATACCTACTGTGCTTCAGCTGCCAGGCACTTTCAGCTGCTGGGGCAACAGCAGCAATAAACCAAACCATATGAAGTCTCTGCCTGCATGCAGCTTCTGTTCCACTAGTGGAATAAGCAGGGTGACAATATACAGCCCTGATGTACTCCTTTTCTGATTTGGAACCAATCTGTTGTTACACATCCAGTTCTAACTGTTGCTTCTTGACCTGCATACAAGATTCCTCACCAACTTTCAAGCATACAATACAGTATTATTAACCAGAGTTACAGAGCTGTACATTGTATCTCCATGACTTATTTTCTTTATAAGTCTGTATCTTTTGATCCCCTTTACCCACTTCTGTGAGAATATGATTTTGATTCCATGATCTAAGAGAGATACTGCTCATGATCAGATCAGTATGGATTTATGGATAGGGACCACGGCAGCACCTGATTCCCGAGGGATGGTCCATAGGAGAAAGGTAAGTTCTAATCAAGGGAGTAAAAGGGAAGCAAGAGCAGTTGATGGGATGCTGCCAGAGGGGTTATAACTGAAAATAACTAGATGGTTCCTAAGTAGTCAGGAAATATTTAGGGGTATAGTTTGTTGGCAGAAACAAAAGAAGAGTGAAAGTGAAAGTTGGGCAGTCATGTATGACTTTTTGCGACCGTATAGGAATCCTCAAGGCCAGAACACTAGAGTGGGCAGCCGTCCCCTTCTCCAAGGGATCTTCCCAACCCAGGGATCAAACCGAGGTCTCTTGCCTTGCAGGTGGATTTCTCTACTGTCTGAGCCACCAGGGAAGCCAAAGAATACTGTAGTGAGTAGTCTATCCCTTCTCTAGGGGATCTTCCTGACCCAGGAATCAAACCAGGGTCTCGTGCATTGCAGACAGATTCTTTACCAGCTTAGCTGCCAGGGAAGTGAAAGAGAGACTAAACCCAAGATGTGTGTATTTGGTCATCTTTCACTGTTCTAAATCTATTGCCAGCCCATAAATGAATCACGTGGTACCTGGAGCCTGACTCAGCCCCTACAAAGTCCTAACTGAACAGACAAGGCTCATGTTAAATACAGTGTGGTCCTGGCACCACCTGGGTCATATTTACCTGGGGGGCTCATCCCAGATCTACTGCATCAGAATTTCTAGGAGGGAGGCTCAAGAATGTGCATTTCTAACAAGATCTTCAATTAATTTTGATGCCTTTAAAATTATAAAAAAGAAACAAACAAAAACCCCCCAAAACCCCACTGCTTTGAAGTCATATGACTGAATATGTAAACAGGTCCCGGCACCAGCTCCACTCACTTGCCAGCAACCTTGGACTTCAGAGTCTGAAAAGCTGCCTGTTATGTAATTTGGCCATGCCAGCACCAAGCAAGGTGCGAGGATTCTGTGACCTGCCAAGAGCCGGGTCACTGTCAGATACACCATTTCCAGGACAGTTTGTGTTACCTTTCCCGCCAGATCTTGGCTGCTGAAGTCTGATGACTTAATTTCCCAACCCAGACAGGGTAGATGGCAACCCAGCTCCCCTGGAAACTGTTCAGATGGCTGGTACCCGAGAAACCCATCAGGATGCTGGAGGCTGGTAGAGAGGGAGGGATTTTACTTGGTCTGTCTCCAACTCTTGGGCCATCAGAGCAGGTCCCTGCTCTCTGAGCATGAAAAACACCCGAATATCAGAGCAAGTAGGTGAATGCTCTGGGCCTGATGTACAGCGCCTGTCCTCAAGCAGGATTTGGTCCTACCAAGTGACCACCTCAGGGCCCCTAGTCTTCTAAGGACAAAGTTACACAACCCAAGAGGGCAATGTGGTAGCATCTACAGAACCTTCTTGATCCTGAAATACCCAAGGAATTCATACTACTGAAAAACTTGAATAAGCACACAGACGTAAGTAAAAACATATTTACTGGAAAACAAATTGTGCCAGTATAAACTTGTAAAAAACCCAAGTGTCCAGCAATAGAGGATATATTAAAAGGATGACAGTATAATCATACCATGAAATACCGTATAGGTTCAGATGAGTTAGACCTAAAAAGACCAACAAGGAAAGATGAACAAGGTATACTGTTAAGTATGTTAAAAAAAAAAAACCTACAACGAGGACTTCCCTGGCGGTCCAGTAGCTAACACTCCGCGTCCTGATTGTAGGTTCTATCCTTGGTCATGGAACCAGATCCCACATGCCGCAACTAAGAGTTTGCATGCCACATTGAAAGACCGTACATACTGTACAAATAAAAAAGACCCTGAGGGCTGTAACTAACACCCAGGGCAGCCAAAATAAATACATAAATAAAATATTTAAATCAACAACAAATTGCAAAACAGCATGATAACTTTTTTGTTTGTATCTGTCAGTGTATGCCCAGAGATAAATACCAAAGGACTATTCACCCAATGGTTGTGGTGGGAGGAGAATTGATGGGACTTACAACTTCGACTTACGTAAGACACATTTCTGTAGTTGTGCAACTTTGAAAAAAAATGAATTGTTTGTAATTAGAGAAGCTTATAAAATGCCACAGAAAAAGTTGGCAGCCTACTCCCCTTTACCTTAGCCTATCTCCCAGGAGATCCAGAAGCCAGGTGTGCTTTCTCTGAGGCTGAAACAAAGCTGGGGACAGGGATATCAAATATAAGTCTGTAATTTCTGGAACATGGTGAGAAGGGACAAGAAAATAAGTTCCTCCCCAAATCCTGTGCTAAGTTATTCAGAGCTGTTTGCAACTGAAAATACCTGGAGCTCACGTGAGAAGGGCGGGTGGTTTCAGATTTCAAACCATCCCGTCTCCACCCACACCTCGACCTGGAAGTTCTGAACCCAAGAAAAGCACCTGTTGCCTCTGTACCTGGTTTTAAGTATGAGCACCATGGACATTTACCTGTGGTTATCAGCACCGGCCAAACACTGCTTTATGAGGCAGTCTGCTCACAAAGGATTCCAGCTGCCTCTCATGAACCATTTGATCTTGGGCAAATCTCTTAATCTCTCTAAGCTTCTGTTTTCTCATCTTTAAAATGGAGACTCATTCTTTCAGCATCATATTTCAGGAATGTCTACAACGTGTCAGATTTACCAAATACCTACTGTGCTTCAGCTGCAGGCACTTTCAGCTGCTGGGGCAACAGCAGCAATAAACCAAACCATATGAAGTCTCTGCCTGCATGCAGCTTCTGTTCCACTAGTGGAGAACGACAAAAAACTAAGCATAAAAATATATAAGTGCTGCAGACAAAAACAAGGTAAGGAAGAGCAAAGAGAACTGTTGTGGGGGCTACAATAGGGAATAAGAACAGACCCTTACACAGTGAGTTAATGCATAGGCATAGCCCTTACCTCATCGCAGCTATTCAGTAATGAATGCCATCATCTCCACGACTACTATCCCTAAGACCACTGTCCATGTGACCTCCCTGCCCCACCTCTGTGGCTTGTCCTCTGTCAGTCTGTCTCCACTGAGGATTTCACAAGGGGTGCCTTTTTGGATATCTACTACGGGCAAGGCATGGTATTCAACAATTTCACATGTTCAACCTCATTCAAGTCTCATCAACCCGGGAGAGTGGGTATAGTCCTCATTTTTCAGCAAAGAAATCTAGGGTTGGCAAGGATCAGTCCCCCAGATCACACAGCAAGCAGCATTCAAATCTGCATTAGCCTGACTGAAGGCTTAAGCTCTCAACCGAGGGTGTCTTCCCAAGGCTGAAAGCCAGATCCTACCTGCCCAGCTCGCTATAGGCTATGCCCTCCCTCCTGAGGCCCTGGCAGCAGTGCCCACAGGCCCTGGGGGTCCTGCCTGAGTCGCACCAGGCCAGGATGCTGAAGATAGCCAGAGACGGCAAACCTAGAATCCTGACCTTTCTTTCTCTTGGTTCTGTTCTGTGATTTGAAGTTTTCCCATCAGACTTAGAATGAGGGCCGCAGATACCGATTAAAGTGGAACCCTCAACAAAGAAGAGAGATGTTGGTGGTGGTGGAAGGGGAGGAGCAGACAGAGGAGAAGAGGAAGCAGAAGGCCTGGGTGGTCTGAGAGAACCCACCTGCTTTCTCTACATCTGGAGCCACTGCGTTCCTGAAGCTGGTCTAGCATATCCATGAACTTCTGCAAAGGTGGAAGGAAACTAGGAAGACAGATCCAACCTCTGCTGCCAAAGAGATGAAGTGATTCTTGACAAAGTCAAACCCGGGTATTATCAAAGTGGGGAGTGAAGAAGCTGTGCTCTGCCCAACCCGGGGAGAGACAGAGGGTGAGGAGGGGCAGGAGTACTTTACAAAGCACAGTCAGCATTCTAACACCATATTAACCATCATTTTCATAGTATGAACTAAGAAAATGTAGCTCAGTTTAGGGCTGTGGCAGAGATTCTCAACCGTGGTGCTTTCTGACCGTGGGGGTCAGATAGTGCTCTGTTGTGGGGGTGGGACTGTGCCCTGTGAGATATTTGGCAGCATCCTTGATCTCTATCCACGACATGCCAAGAGCATCCCACCCTCTCTTGTGACAACTCAAGAGGTCTCCAGACATTGACAAATGTCCCTCCCCGCAAGCACTTCGCGGGGGCAGTTCTTGGTAGAGAACCACGGGATTATGACTAAATACACAGGACTCAAGTGTTGAGACCCTGGTTCAAGCTGCTGGCTGTATTATGGCTCTGAACATGTTTTAAGTCTCGGATTCCTTATCTGTGAACAGAAAGGACACGAGACGTCTGCTTCACAGCACCATTACAAAGGTTAACCAAGAAACGTCTATCTGAGTGGTTAACACAGTGTCCCACTTAAAGGACTTCACAGACCTCAGCTCTGTCGATGACAGTAGATGCTGGGGATGTAAAGAGGACAGCACCTGGACAAGAGAGGAGGGGCACAAGGAATCGGAAGCGGGGTAGGGTGGGTGTAAAAGTCCCCTGTCATTTTGTTAAAAACTGGGCACACTGTGAGATACACTGGCTCAGGAGCAGAACCACTACTACTGAAAGCAAGCTGCAGAGGGTCGTGGTTCTACCGGAGCACAGAAAAGCAGTGAGCAGGAGGATGCGGGGGACCCAGCGGGCACAGCCGGTTGCCCCAAGCTTGCCATGGCAGCTGCTGAGGTTGTCTGGGCTGAGCCCAGGCAGGCGCCCTGGCTCCTGTGTGGTGGCATATGGCTAGACAGCTGTGAGGAAGGAAAGCCAACAACGAAAGGGTGAGGAAGAGGATTTGTCCAGGTGCCTGTGGCAGTCGGCCGACCCTGCCCACTCTGGCTTCACTGGCTGATACCTCTCTGGAGAACCCTTCCCATCGGAGAAAAACCTGAGCTTTGTGTCAATTCCCTTTTTTCAGCCAGATTAAGGGCCGATGTCACCAGGAGGCTCCTCTTCTTTCAAGAGCTTTATGGAGAGCAATACGAGAAGGTGGTGAAAAATTGAGCCTGGCAAACCTGCTCTAATTCCCACTCGCCCAGTCACGACCCATGTGACCTTGAACTCTCTGATCTTTGGGTTCCCCATCTCCAAGATGGGAATAAAAGCAATAAGCATTGCTGTTGTTCTTTACTGTGATTCATTTGATTTTCATGGGTTAGTCCTTCAGTTCAGTTCAGTTCAGTCGCTCAGTCGTGTCCGACTCTTTGCGACCCCGTGAATCGCAGCACGCCAGGCCTCCCTGTCCATCACCAACTCCCGGAGTTCACTCAGACTCACATCCATTGAGTCCGTGATGCCATCCAGCCATCTCATCCTCGGTCGTCCCCTTCTCCTCCTGCCCCCAATCCCTCCCAGCATCAGGGTCTTTTTCAATGAGTCAACTCTTCACATGAGGTGGCCAAAGTACTGGAGTTTCAGCTTAAGCATCATTCCTTCCAAAGAAATCCCAGGGTTGATCTCCTTCAGAATGGACTGGTTGGATCTCCTTGCAGTCCAAGGGACTCTCAAGAGTCTTCTCCAACACCACAGTTCAAAAGCATCAATTCTTCGGCGCTCAGCCTTCTTCACAGTCCAACTCTCACATCCATACATGACCACAGGAAAAACCATAGCCTTGACTAGACGGACCTTAGTCGGCAAAGTAATGTCTCTGCTTTTGAATATACTATCTAGGTTGGTCATAACTTTTCTTCCAAGGAGTAAGCGCCTTTTAATTTCATGGCTGCAGTCACCATCTGCAGTGATTTTGGAGCCCAAAAAAACAAAGTCTGACACTGTTTCTACTGTTTCCCCATCTATTTCCCATGAAGTGATGGGGCCAGATGCCATGATCTTCGTTTTCTGAATGTTGAGCTTTAAGCCAACTTTTCCACTCTCCTCTTTCACTTTCAACAAGAGGCTTTTTAGCTCCTCCTCACTTTCTGCCATAAGGGTGGTGTCATCTGCATATCTGAGATTATTGATATTTCTCCCAGCAATCTTGATTCCAGCTTGTGTTTCTTCCAGTCCAGCATTTCTCATGATGTACTCTGCATATAAGTTAAATAAGCAGGGTGACAATATACAGCCTTGACGTACTCCTTTTCCTATTTGGAACCAGTCTGTTGTTCCATGTCCAGTTCTAACTGTTGCTTCCTGACCTGCATACAGATTTCTCAAGAGGCAGGTCAGGTGGTCTGGTATTCCCATCTCTTTCAGAATTTTCCACAGTTTACTGTGATCCACACAGTCAAAGGCTTTGGCATAATCAATAAAGCAGAAATAGATGTTTTTCTGGAACTCTCTTGCTTTTTCCATGATCCAGCGGATGTTGGCAATTTGATCTCTGGTTCCTCTGCCTTTTCTAAAACCAGCTTGAACATCAGGGAGTTCACGGTTCACGTATTGCTGAAGTCTGGCTTGGAGAATTTTGAGCATTACTTTACTAGCATGTGAGATGAGTGCAATTGTGCGGTAGTTGGAGCATTCTTTGGCATTGCCTTTCTTTGGGATTGGAATGAAAACTGACCTTTTCCAGTCTTGTGGCCACTGCTGAGTTTTCCAGATTTGCTGGCATATTGAATATAGCACTTTCACAGCATCATCTTTCAGGATTTGAAACAGCTCAACTGGAATTCCATCACCTCCACTAGGTTTGTTCGTAGTAGCTATTACAAAATCAGAATGCATTTATCCTGAGAGTTTTGTGCATCTCTGCTGATGAAAACTGCAAATCATCTTGAGTGTTTCCTATGATTGAGAAATTGTTTTTGGAGAAGGAAATGGTAACCCACTCCAGTATTCTTGCCGGGGAAATCCCATGGATGGAGAAGCCTGGCGGGCTACAGTCTATGGGGTCGCAAAGAGTCAGACACAACTGAACGACTGAGCTCAGGAATTGTATTCAGTGCTTTCTCATTTAACCCTCTGAAAGGGTGGTTGTAGATGAGGAAATTCAGACTCAAAGAGTTTAGGTAATTTGTATAAGGTCACAGAACTGCTAACAGTCCAAGCCAAGAACTCTAAATAGGGGCTTATTAGACCCTTGAGACCATCACCTTAATGGCAATTTCTAGATGCTTTTGGGCAGGATGTGGCAGAGCAAAGATATTACCAGAGAGCATCCTATATGCTCAGAAATGAGTGCTCTCTCCCTTAGGATGTGTGCTACTTCACAGACAGAAAGAAAACAGATCAAACTAGGGCACTAGAAGCAGAACCACTCATAATCATCCCAGAAACCAGAAATACATGCACCTGCTGAAGAATTTGGATTTGCCTTAATACGTTGCTTCTTAAGCTCGTCTGCCTGGAAGAATTACAGGGAGTCTTAAAACATCCCCTGAAAAAAAAAAAAAACAAAACCAAAAAAACATCCCCTGGCTCAGGACAAACCTCAGACTAGTTAAACTGAACTCTTAGGGGTGGGGTCGAAGCATCTGTATTCTTTTATATTCCCCAGATGATTTCATATGTGGCAAAGATTGAGTACCACTGTGTGAAGATTTTAGTATCTACTGTGAAGTAAAATTCATATTTTGTGGCCAGATAAGAAAAATTTGAACATAACAATTCTTCTTCAGACTTTCTTGGTGGTTCAAGTGGTTAGGACTCAGCACTTCCAATGCAGAGGATATGGGTTCGATCCCTGGCTGGGGAACTAAGATCCCACATGCCATGCAGCATGGCCCCCACCAAAAAAAAGCCCTTAATTTTTTTCTTCTGCCCTTGGAACCTCTTTTCTCCACTGTACATTAGATATCAACCACACCTCCCTCACCGGCAAAAATACCTCCTCAACCGTGAAGAGCACCATTCTCCCACTACCACCAAGACAGCTCCTTGAAGGATAACATTCTTTTATGGAATGAATGGGATTTAGTCAGCACTGCCCACCAGAAATATATATCCAGAAACAAAAAAAGATGATACTCCTTCTTGATCTTGTGAAGGGTCTCAATGGCCCACCACATCATACTTACAGATCTGGGTTGTGCAAATTGTCAGTAACATGTCATTTCATGTACAGCCCTGTCTCAAAAACTTCTAGAACTATATGTAGACCTCTAACGGGTGGGAGAGTTCTTGGAGCCTTCTAAGAGGCTGTTCCCAGGTTAAAACTTGACTGAAATAAAAATTTCTGTTTCTTTCTTAGATCGCTTATTACTATTTCACTGACACTACCTTCCATCTTTCCAGCAGGTGCCCAGTGAAACTCTCTCTTAAAAGAGATGGAGAAGGCCTGGTGACCTTCTCTTGAAAATAGTGTTAAGTACTCACTTGGTAACTTTGAGCTTGAGATAGGAATACCCATGAGGTAATGGCTCCCTTTCCTTGTTAATGAGAACTAAGTTCACGACCACCAAGGGCCCTAAACAAACGTGTGATGGTTCCTGAGATTTTAAAGGATGAGCCTTGGGCACTAGTCACTGAACTGTCCTAAACTGTGAATCTACTTGGTCTCATCTCCTATCATGGTGCTGAGATTCTAGGAGGACAAAGTCACAAGATTTCCTCCCTATAATGGAAAATCTTGTTGAACTCTTGGCGCTTCACTTTAGGAAGAAATTTTTGAGGAAACGAAGGAGGAGGCTGGGTGAAAGCCTTCTGTCACTACTGCGACATCCACCCAGGAAACATCCACCTTTCTTCCTAAGGACCAATGCATCTGTCCTAAGAGCCCTAGAGTCTGTTCCCTGTGGCCCAAACTGGCTAATTCGTGCAACAGGAGAAGAAGGAGATGTGTGAATCATATGTTTAGCTACATGTTTTCAGGGCTTACTGTTTACTTCAGGAAAGGCTTTGCTTTAATCAGATTTATATATTATTCGCTTGGCTAAGACAGGATACCAGGGGTAAATTCAAATGCACTATGTATGTGAAATCCAGCAGATGACCAAGCCAGAAATCAGCACCTAAAGGAAAAAACAGGCCACAGCACCCCAAAGGTCCACAGAAAGAGTTCACAGACTTTTTCCCCCTCCAAAACACTTTTGTTTTCAAATGACAAGTTCCCTCCTCACACTTCCCAACACACACGATATTTTTGACCTTACTCTTGCCTTTGCTTCCCCAACCTACTCCGCAAGTCATCTGACTTCTTCCTACTTATACATTCCTCTGAAAAGGGACCAGGACAGTGTTCTCAGAGGGATTCCAAGAGGCTGAATTTGAGCCAGCAATAAGATGTGAGTGCTTCATAGCTCTAAGTATAGCTCTCCCCTTGACAACTACACTCTTAGCACACTGGCCTGCTTTCCAGTTACCAGAATTTAAAGCTCTCTCTTGCCTCAGGGCCTTTGCACATGCTATTTCTTAAGCCTTTCACCTTCTTCCTCTCCTCCTCCCTTCCTATGCAAGGTCAACTTCTTATCCAATTCTTAGCTTAAACACCACTTCAGACAGCTTCCATGACAACCTTTTTAATGTTGTTAATCCTCAATACTCTCTCAGGTCTTTACCCTGCTCATGTCCTTCATACCACATACTATCATCCGCCTTAGTGTGTGCTTATACATTCCCTACTACAATTATAACCATCTCCACCCTGCTCTTCCACAAAGCTGCATCAGTGGCTGGCTCTTTTACTCTTGGGCTTCTGGTTGGGGTTGATTCCCAGTAGGAAATCAGAGGGTAGCATGGTACTTATCACTCTGGCTCCCTCTGCCAGGCTGAACATTGGCTGAGGTTCTCTGCCTAAGGCCTCAGTTACTACCCAGTGGCCTCCCCCACCAGGCTTCCTTTAATTACCCTTTCCTGTGCCATCTGTTTCCTGCTGGAGCCCTGACCCACACAGGGACTGAATCTGATTTATTCACCAGCGTACACTTGGCAATGAACACAGTGCCTGGCACCTGGTAGGCACCCAATAAGTATTTGTTGAATAAATGACTATAAAACAAGTCAGAGCCAACATGTTTAAAATGTCTTTCTCTTCCTCATTCTTTTTGTTTCAAAAAGAAAAAAAAATCTTGTATCAAACTCTGGTATAGAAGATGGATAAAAAACAGAATCGTTGGGACTGTGAGTGGATGAGGGAGACACATGAGCATGGCTCCCTTTGAAATGACAACTCTATAAATAAACAGAAATGGCAACTCGAGAAAATCAGTGCATTAGAGATGTATTTGGCAGAAGGTTACCAGAAAGGATGACAGGGCATCTTACACAGTTTCTCCCACTAACATACGTAGTATTAGGGTCTAGGTTGAGAGTGAATGATTTTTACATCTCAACGCTCCCAGGAGGGCTTTGGGTTCAGCAACTGGATCACAACGGTGGAGGTGGAACTTCTGGCACCCACTAAGGATATTTACAATGCTCCTTCTGCGGCCGTCCTGGGGCTCAGAGAAAAGCTGGAATACAAATGTCCTTCAAGCTGCTGGGTTCCATGCGATACTGACAGATAAAGATGCATCACCCACATGAGCCAACTAAAGTCCCCACAATAAACAGCTTCAGAGGGCAGAAGATAGGGGAAGCCATCTGTTTCCTGGGCTGCCCTCATCCTGAGCAGAAAGGGCCACAAAGTAAAATGCTCCAGGGACAGAAAGCCTGGCCATCCCCGGTTCACTTAAGAATGGTGAGATCTGGGAACTTTATCTAATACCCTCTGATAAATCACAATGGAAGAGAATATGAAAAAGAACACATATACATATAAGTGAGTTACTCTGCTGGACAGCAGCAATTATGACAACACTGGAAATCAACGGTACTTCAATTTTTTTAAAAGTGGTGACGTCTGGGGTGCTTCAGACCTTTATGAACCTCCGGGCAGGCTGGAATTTGTCTCTCTGTCGAGGGACTTAAACTCGGAAACAGATCTGCAGCTAAGAGCCAGACCTCACTAGTCAGTGAGCCTCCAAGGCTGATAATGATCTCAATGGAAAACTTCTATTGCTGGGACTCCCCCCACCCCCATCCCCTGCACTGTCTTCCTAAACTCAGGGCCCAGAGATTGCTCATCCACAGACTCAAACAACAAATTAACTCTTCTAAACTGCAGCAAGTGAGAATTGTCTGAAAAGTTAATTGATACTGGGGAGAGGGGGAGATTATCAAGGGAGAGGCTCCAGTCTAGGAGCTGACAGTCTAGCATCCTTACACAGGGAGGCCAGGCTCCATTACCACTAAGAGGTGTTATATGGGCATACTTAGGCCTCAGATTCCTGTAGCTTCTTTCAGAAGCTCAGACAAGGTGGGAAATCAAGACTCAGGGAGCAAGGGGCTCATGTTTCAAGCTGCAAACATTTCTGAAAATCCAAGCCACAGAGCTCCCCAGCTATGGGTGCCAGCGTGGTCTGGATCTCTGACACTATAGAACCGCCAGACCTCAGGCTCATCCGTGGATCCGGGCCCTCTCCCTCTATCCCTGTCTGTGATCATGAGGTCTGAGTTCCTGCAATCTTCCTTCTCCCTGGTAAGTGAGCAACGGGCTGAGACAGAGTTAAAAGGAAAGAGACAGGAGGTCGGCGCTCTGGGGTACTTAATAATAAGAGTAATAATAACTCTCAAATATTGAGACAGCCGAGTGCCAGGCATGCAATTAAGCGCCTTCTGAATATTACCTCCCATTCCACCACAGACCCACGTGGCAGAAATTTACATTTGTTCTCTAGGAAGCTCAGAGATTGAAGCCACTTGTCTGAGGCCACGCAGCTAGAGTGGTGATGGGAGTTTCAACCAAGTTGGACTGATCCTGAAACAGTAACCCGCTCTCTGTGGTGTGGCTGGGATCAGACCAACAAGCAGAAAGGGTTCTGTTAGCTGCAGAGGGGGCTTCTGAAATGCCAGGCCAGGCAGACCCACCGCCTGCCATGTGACATCATGACCTCCTCAGATGTGGCTCTGAGAGGCATTGATGGAGGCTGATGCTTTCTGAATGAATTCCTGGTGTCGAGACCAGGCTTTCTCAGCTCTGGCACTACTGACTCACGTGGCCAGAAAAGTCTTTGCTGGGTCGATGCTCTTTGGTGACCTAGAGGGGTTGGATTGGTGGTGGTGGGGGTGTGGTGCGACGGAGGCTCAAGAAGTGGCGGGGGCTATATGTATACATACAGCTAATTCACGTTGTTGTACAGCAGAAAAACCAGTACAACGCTGGAAAGCAATCATCCTCCAAGTAACAATTAAAAAAGTTTCTGGGAGGGGAGGTGCTCTCATGTGCACTGGACATGTTTAGCAGTATGACCCTGGCCCTCTATCCACTAGCAGCCAAGAACACCCTGCACCTCAAGATGTGACAAATAAAACTGTTTCCAAATATTGCCAAATGTCCCCTGGGTGACAAAATCCCCACCCTCCCCACCTCCACCTGCCCCATTGAGAGCCACTCATTAGACCATCACACTCACCCTGAGGCAGTGTTTCTCCACGAATGTGCATCTCAGGCAAAGGGAACTCCCCACCACTCTCCCCCTGATCTTTTCCCCAGGACCCAGGATCCAAACACAAAGAAAGAAAGAAAAAGGATGAGTTCTTCTAGGCTCTTCTCTCATTTCCCTTCCAGCTCTGAGCTTAATCTGCTCTCCAGGAAAAGACACAAGTAAAGCCTGAAATGGACTTTTCTGCCCTTCTAAAATCAGCACCTCTGTTTTGAAAGGCAGAAGTCAAAAATCTGCTCCAGCCAGGGGAGCAGTCCAGGGCAGTTATAGAATCCTTCTATAGATGTTAGCACCAAAAGCACAATATCAGAATAAAAAAATAAGTCCTCACAGGTGTCTCTGGATGGATAACACACTCAGGAAGGCAGATCTGACTGGGTAAGATGCTTAACTTCAAGAAATGAGACTCCCTCAGACGTAGCACAGCTGAGAGTCAAGGATTTGTTCCCAGGAAAGGTCCAGAGAATAGGAATGCACAGAAGGACAGTTTCTACTCCTTTGTGCAAGGAGTATAATGAACCTGTTTTTCCCTCCACTGCTTGTACATGGGGAAGCTAACAGAGAAAATGGAAGATGGGGGCTAGACGGTCTGCAAACTGGAACACCAAAACCTTGGGTGGGTGAGAGCTGAGAAAGTTGATTCTCCAGAACAGAGGAGAGGAAAAAAATGGAAGAAATATGTCCTATATCTTTACTTAGTGGACGGGGAGTTCGGCGTGACATTTTTAAGCTGTTAAAAGCTTTTGTACCAAAGAAAACACGAGGTTTTTTCTTAGTAATTTTGTGCTGGAACACAGAAACTTTATCTTCTAGACGGTGCCCCGCCTGTTTGGTCAGCCTGATTTGTGACAGCTGCCTCCCAAAAACATGTCATGGTCTGGTTTTGATTTGGGAAGGGCAGGCTGGAGGAGCTGACTGGAAGAACAGAGCTCAGAACGAACGAACGAACGAACACACACACACACACACACACACCACACACACCCACACACACACACCCCTCCCCCATCCATCCACCCATGGACAGCTAACTAGATGCTCTCAAGGTGATGCTGGTAAAACATTGAGGAGGGCAAACACAAATCAACCTGTCTCAAATTTTTATGAAACTTTGCTTTCATGGCCTTTTGATTTTCACATTGATTTAGAACTGAAAGAGCCCTGTTTGAAGACTAGAGTGCTTTCAGTTCAGTTCAGTTCAGTCATACAGTCGTGTCCGACTCTTTGTGATCACATGAATCATAGCCTGCCAGGCCTCCCTGTCCATCACCAACTCCCGGAGCTCACTCTAACTCATGTCCATTAAGTTGGTGATGCCATCCTGCCATCTCATCCTCTGTCGTCCCCTTCTCCTCCTGCCCCCAATCCCTCCCAGCATCAGAGTCTTTTCCAATGAGTCAGCTCTTCACATGAGGTGGCCAAAGTACTGGAGTTTCAGCTTTAGCATCAGTCTTCCAAAGAACATTCAGGACTGATCTCCCTTAGAATGGACTGGTTGGATCTCCTTGCAGTCCAAGGGACTCTCAAGAGCCTTCTCCAACACCACAGTTCAAAAGCATCAATTCTTCGGTGCTCAGCTTTCTTCACAGTCCAAATCTCACATCCATACATGACTACTGGAAAAACCATAGCCTTGACTAGACGGACCTTTGTTGGCAAAGTAATGTCTCTACTTTTTAATATGCTATCTAGGTTGGTCATAACTTTCCTTCCAAGGAGTAAAGGTCTTTTAATTTCATGGCTGCAATCACCATCTGCAGTGATTTTGGAGTCTAAAATAAATAAAGTCTGACACTGTTTCCCCATCTATTTCCCATGAAGTGATGATCTTCGTTTTCTGAATGTTGCTTTAAGCCAACTTTTTCACTCTCCTCTTTCACTTTCATCAAGAGGCTTTTTAGTTCTTCACTTTCTGCCATAAGGGTGGTATCATCTGCATATCTGAGGTTATTGATATTTCTCCCACAATCTTGATCCAAGCTTGTGCTTCTTCCAGCCAGCGTTTCTCATGGTGTACTCTGTATATAAGTCAAATAAGCAGGGTGACAATATACAGCCTTGACGTACTCCTTTTCCTATTTGGAACCAGTCTGTTGTTCCATGTCCAGTTCTAACTGTTGCTTCCTGATCTGCATATAGGTTTCTCAAGAGGCAGGTCAGATTCTCTGGTATTCCCATCTTTTTCAAAATTTTCCACAGTTTATTGTGGTCCACACAGTCAAAGGCTTCGGCATAGTTAATAAAGCAGAAATAGATGTTTTTCTGGAACTCTCTTGCTTTTTCCATGATCCAGCGAATTTTGGCTGTTTGATCTCTGGTTCCTCTGCCTTTTCGAAAACCAGTTTGAGCATCTGGAAGTTCACAGTTCACGTATTGCTGAAGCCTGGCTTGGAGAATTTTGAGCATTACTTTACTAGCGTGTGAGATGAGTGCAATTGTGTGGTAGTTTGAGCATTCTTTGGCATTGCCTTTCTTTGGGATTGGAATGAAAACTGACCTTTTCCAGTCCTGTGGCCACTGCTGAGTTTTCCAAATTTGCTGGTATATTGAGTGCAGCACTTTCACAGCATCATCTTTCAGGATTTGAAACAGCTCAACTGGAATTCCATCCCCTCCACTAGCTCTGTTCATAATGATGCTTTTTAAGGCCCACTTGCCTTCACATTCCAGGATGTCTGGCTCTAGATGAGTGATCACACCATCGTGATTATCCAGGTCGTGAAGATCTTTTTTGTACAGCTCTTCTGTGTATTCTTGCCACCTCTTAATATCTTCTGCTTCTGTTAGGTCCACACCATTTCTGTCCTTTATCAAGCCCATCATTGCATGTAAAGTTCCCTTGGTATCTCTAATTTTCTTGAAGAGATCTCTAGTCTTTCCCATTCTGTTGTTTTACTCTATTTCTTTGCATTGATTGCTGAGGAAAGCTTTCTTATATCTTCTTGCTATTCTTTGGAACTCTGCATTCAGATGCTTATATCTGTTTTCTTCTCCTTTGCTTTTTGCTTCTCTTCTTTTCCAGCTATTTGCAAGGCCTACCCAGACAGCCATTTTGCTCTTTTGCATTTCTTTACCCTGGGGACGGTCTTGATCCCTGTCTCCTGTACAATGTCATGAACCTCAGTCCATAGTTCATCAGGCACTCTACCTATCAGATCTAGTCCCTTAAATCTATTTCTTACTTCCACTGTATAATCATAAGGGATTTGATTTAGGAATGGTCTAGTAGTTTTCCCTACTTTCTTCAATTTGAGTCTGAATTTGGCAATAAGAAGTTCATGATCTGAGCCACAGTCAGCTCCCGGTCTTGTTTTTGCTGACTGTATAGAGCTTCTCCATCTTTGGCTGCAAAGAATATAATCAATCTGATTTTGGTGTTGACCATCTGGTGATGTCCATGTGTAGAGTCTCCTCTTGTGTTGTTGGAAGAGGGTGTTTGCTATGACCAGTGCATTCTCTTGGCAAAACTCTATTAGCCTTTGCCCTGCTTCATTCCGCATTCCAAGGCCAAATTTGCCTGTTACTCCAGGTGTTTCTTGACTTCCTACTTTTGCATTCCAGTCCCCTGTAATGAAAAGGACATCTTTTTTGGGTGTTAGTCCTAAAAGGTCTTGTAGGTCTTCATAGAACCGTTCAACTTCGGCTTCTTCAGCGTTACTGGTTGGGGTATAGGCCTGGATTACCACGATATTGAATGGTTTGCCTTGGAAACGAACAGAGATCATTCTGTCATTTTTGAGATTGCATCCAAGTACTGCATTTCAGACTCTTTTGTTGACCATGATGGCTACTCCATTTCTTCTGAGGGATTCCTGCCCACAGTAGTAGATATAATGGTCATCTGAGTTAAATTCACCCATTCCAGTCCATTTTAGCTCGCTGATTCCTAGAATGTTGATGTTCAATCTTGCCATCTCCTGTTTGACCACTTCCAATTTGCCTTGATTCATGGACCTAACAATCCAAGTTCCTATGCAATATTGCTCTTTACAGCATTGGACTTTGCTTCTATCATCAGTCACATGCACAGCTGGGTATTGTTTTGCTTTGGCTCCATCCCTTCACTCTTTCTGGAGTTATTTCTCCACTGATCTCCAGTAGCATATTGGGCACCTACTGACCTGGGGAGTTCCTCTTTGAGTATCCTATCATTTTGCCTCTCATACTGTTCATGGGGTTCTCAAGGCAAGAACAGTAAAGTGCTTTGCCATTCCTGTCCATTTTTCTGCTGTATCCAGTGAAAATGCTAAAACCACTTGGCAAGTATCACCCTCTTTCATATTTAACCCATACTATGTAATTAAGGAATATCCCAACCATACGGTTCAGATGTGTTCTTAACTCATTATAATGATATTTACTATTATCAAGAGCAAGTTGATCTTGGAGACATCTTCAGAGCTTCTCAGAAGAAGTATAATTCACTTTGCTTTTGTCTAAATAGGAGGCTGAACTCAGGGCTAAGAGGAGATGCAGAAGGGCACTGCAGGACAGACGAGCATTCCAGCCACAGATAAGACGGTAAGTATGATGGCAATTATCTGATCACCAAGATGAGGAGTCTGCGTTCCTCTAGCTCAGCAGTACTTTCTCAAACTTAGCGGGCCTGAGAGTTCACCGGGGGCACTTGTTAGAAAAGCTGAGCCCTGAGAGATTCTATTTGTGAGTCTGGGATGGGGCCCAAGAATCTACATTACTGACAAGCATCCCAGATGAATATAATGTAGGTGGGTCCCTGGATGAGTCTAACTGATGGTGGGGATGACTGACTGTTTATATGGATAAATACACTTCCCAAAGTTGGCTCTGCATGGGTCATGCTAGGAAGTGGGGTTTCGATCACATTAATTTTCCAGTGTGTATGGCTTGAATAGGGGTGGCTTAGACAGGTGAGGCTCAGCACAGTGCAACTCACAGGCATCACCCTGTGGCCGGAACACCTTGTGCAGGGGATGCTAAAATGCTTTCCCAAGGGGCCAAGCTGAGGAGGCCCCTTAGGATCTGGTGAGCCTCTGAGCCAAAAATTTAGCAGGTTTATGTTGATAAGAAAAGGGAGGGTCAAGAAGTATGTTCTGTTGATGGAAACCAAAGAAATCAAGATTTAAATAAAATCCAATTGGAAACTGCCTAAATGTCCAATTCCAGAGATGTGATAACATTCATTCAGTGGAATACTAATGCAGTCATCAAAAATGATAGTTACAAAAGCTCTGAAAATAAGCTAACAATAGAATGCAAATGAAGAAATTCAGGGCACAAAATATTCAATATGCCTGTAACTCCAAGAAAAATGATATACCAGTATATAGGGAAAAACTGGAAAAGTCACTGAAATATTAGCACTAGTCAAGTGGTGGGTGTTAGGATATTTTCCCCCACTTCTGTCATTTTTCTCAATTTTTCTCTTTTACATTTTACTAACTGTCAATATTTTAAAGACATAAATCCGAAAAATCTGAGTTTCAAAACCATTTTCAAGTGGATAAGAACTATCTGATTTCCCATGTGAGACTCCTAAATTCAAAGGTTCTGAGACAAATTCACACTCATTCTTTAAAAATTCGCTTTGAAAAATCTTATGAATCTAAAAAGCCTATCATCCTCTGGTCTCCACTCTAGACCCATTTTCTTTTTTCCAGCGTTGCCTTTTCAGTAATAAAATGAATAAAATCAGCAATCTTTTCTCTCCTGTCAGCAACCACGATTACTTACTCTCAGCATAGCTGACTGCTCATGCCCAAGGAGGTTATAAATAAGCCTCCTGAGTGGTTATTAAAAACCAGGACACTGGAAAAGTTTCTCTGGATCCAGAAAATATCAGCGAGACCATGACAGGGAGCTACTGTGGATTGGGCTCTGTCTGTCTGTCCACTGTTCCCCATCTGTCTCCCCTGGCTGTGACAATGTCCTCTGCTTTCCCACACACCAAAGCTTTGACTCAGCAAAAAATAATGAACAAATAGATTCTCCTACAACATTCGCTCTGCTGGCTTTCATCTGGTCCCTGGTCTGTGAGCCTGGTTCAGAGTCGAGAAATGCCAAGAGGGCACGCTTTCATGGGGGGCACGCACCGAGGAAGTCAGCCATGAAACCAGTCAGAAAGCACTCCTGAATAACATCCTCAACACAGAGCCAGAAGGTTGGGTCCCATCTAACCTGCCCCTCTAAATCATCTAGAACCTTCACATTACAATCAGCACAGGTACATGTCCCGAAGACCAGAGCTTTGTTTCCATAAAAACAAAACAAAACAAAACAAAAACATGGCTAACAACCATAATGGACATTTGATGTCAAGTTGAAATGGTGGGGCTTTTGGAGGAAGGAACCAGATCAAGGTATGTGTGTGGGGGATGGTCAGCCCCAGATGGGTGCCATACCTGTGGTTTATACTCCTGCAGCACCATCCCTCCTCTTTTGTAAAGACTATCTGGATTTCCCTTTAAGAAGCTCCTCTTCTCCATTCCTACAGTTTTGATGACTTTGACCCTACTTGCCCAGTTCCCAGGATGGACATGTTGGACACAGGCTTGGCCAATCAGAGTAATGATTCCCTCCAGCTCCCTACCAACCTGGGAGTTAGTTTAACAAATGTTAGGTGACCAAAGTCACGCAAATGCAACTCAATTCTGGGACTGTCACGGACACTATTAAAGAAGATCAGCCCATTCTCCTTGACCTGATGTTAACAGATGTTAGCCTGGGGTTGCTGAGCACCCTCTTCTACTCAGGGGAAGAGTCACTTGAGAATGATGCCACCATGCACAAAATAAGAACTGAGACAGGAAAGAGGCTGAATCCTGAGTCATTTGTGTGCCTGGATCCAGCTGTACCAGGAATTCCCAATCTGAGAACTCTGTACTTCGTGAGGAAAAACAAAATCTTGATTGTTTACACACATTGGAATTGGGATTCTGAGGCTTGCAAACAAAAGAGTTCCATAATTCCAGGGAACAAAGATGATCCCTATGCATTTCCCCAAGTACTCCTGGGGTTGGCTCTAGGACCAAACAACAGAACTCAAGGTGAGTTCCAGGTTTTCAAACTTGTAATTCCAGACTGGGCATCTTCCATGTTTTCCCCATGAAGGAAAGGATCAGAAAGTCCGGGCCATATGATTTATGTGAACCTTTGAGGGCTAACTCCTTGAGTCATGGGTGCCAGCTGCTTAGGAAGTTTTATCCAACAATTTAAATACAGAAATTGGGTTAGAGGATGGATATCTAAGCTATGTAGAACAATGGGAGAAATGTTCCTGTCTCAAATTAAATACACAAATGTTTCACATTAAAAGGATTAAGAAACATCTCAGACATTCTTGGTAAAGTGGGCTGTTCCATTTGTTACTTCAGATTCTCACACTGAAGCTTCTTTGTCCTTCTTTTTAAGTTTGCCATAAATTAAAAAAAAAAAAAAATTACCCCATTACCTGCTAGCAATCAATACATCCAGTTGTGCAAGTGAGCTTTCTTTGTCAAGGTGTATAGGTGTGTTAAGGTGTAAACGTGCTATGCATATATGCTTATAATAAATAAGCAATAGGGTATATAATACAGCACAGGAAAATACAGCCATTATTTTGTAATAACTTTAAAAGGAATATCATCTATAGAAATATTGAATTACTATGTTGTATACCTGAAATTGATATGATATGATAAATCAACTATAGCTCAATAAAAAGATAATAAAGGTGTGGATGTGCCACGTCAATACAACATTAATCAAAGATGGCAGGTTTCTACCTCTGCTGTGTGTCTGAGTATCCAAGCCAATGATGTGTGGACTTTCTGCCAATGCTGGCCTGGGTCAAAAAACCACAGAGTAAGCAAACTGATTCAACTTTTCTGTTTTCACATCCACGCAATTCTGCCTCCCGGGATCATTCCCCCAGGGCACCGAAAAGCTCTGCCAATTTCCTCTCCTAGGTCGCCATCACGTGCACGCTTTTAAGTCACTGCTGTGTTTACACCTTGGGGGCTGCCGCCTTCATCTCTTCTCCTGGTTGCACATCCTGGATTGCCTCCTAATGGGTCTATCTGTATCAGCACTTACCCTCTTAAAGTCAACTCCCCACACAGCAGCTAAAGCCATCTTTCCAGAATGCAAACCTGATCATGTCACTTCACCCCTGTTGGCCTGTAACTTCAAGTGCTTTCCACTGTCCTTAGTGGAAAGGCCCAAACCCTTAAACTATTTGAAATGGTTCTGCACTATTCCCCTTGTGCCTTCCAGCCTTATTATCCTCTGTGCATCACCCAGTTATAGGGCCTTCTTTCAGGTCTTTATATTTGCCATACATCCTACCACAGGACCTTTGCACATGCTGCTTTTGCTACCTGGAATGTACCTTCCCCTTTAACCCCTTAAGAATTTTTTTTCTGTCCTCTCTGATCTTCCTAACTTAGCTAGAGCCCTCTCTGTATACCCTCCTAGCCCCACATTTACCACTGATGTAATTTTAAATAATACAATTAGATGGTTCAGTTCAGTTCAATCGCTCAGTCATGTCCAACTCTTTGCGACCCCATGAATTGCAGCACGCCAGGCCTCCCTGTCCATCACCAACTCCGGGAGTTCACTCAGACTCACGTCCATCGAGTCAGTGATGCCATCCAGCCATCTCATACTCTGTCGTCCCCTTCTCCTCCTGCCCCTAATCCCTCCCAGCATCAGAATCTTTTCCAATGAGTCAACTCTTCGCATGAGGTGTCCAAAGTACTGGAGTTTCAGCTTCAGCATCATTCCTTCCAAAGAACACCCAGGACTGATCTCCTTTAGGATGGACTGGTAGGATCTCCTTGTAGTCCAAGGGACTCTCAAGAGCCTTCTCCAACACCACAGTTCAAAAGCATCAATTCTTTGCTGTTCAGCTTTGTTCACAGTCCAACTTTCACATCCATACATGACCACAGGAAAAACCATAGCCTTGACTAGATGGACCTTTGTTGGCAAAGTAATGTCTCTGCTTTTTAATATGCTATCTAGGTTGGTCATGACTTTCCTTCCAAGGAGTAAGCGTCTTTTAATTTCACAGTTGCAGTCACCATCTGCAGTGATTTTGGAGCCCCCCAAAATAAAGTCTGACACTGTTTCCCATCTATTTCCCATGAAGTGATGGGAATAGATGCCATGATCTTAGTTTTCTGAATGCTGAACTTTAAGCCAACTTTTTCACTCTCCTCTTTCACTTCCATCAAGAGGCTTTTTAGTTCTTCTTCACTTTCTGCCATAAGGGTGGTGTCATCTGCATATCTGAGTTATTGATATTTCTCCTGGCAATCTTGATTCCAGCTTGTGCTTCTTCCAGCCCAGCATTTCTCATGGTGTACTCTGTATATAAGTTAAATAACAGGGTGACAATATACAGCCTTGATATACTTCTTTTCCTATTTGGAACCAGTCTGCTGTTCCATGTCCAGTTCTAACTGTTGCTTCCTGACCTGCATATAGGTTTCTCAACAGGCAAGTCATGTGGTCTGGTATTCCCATCTCTTTCAGAATTCTCCATAGTTTATTGTGATCCACACAGTCAAAGGCTTTGGTATAATCAATAAAGCAGAAATAGATGTTTTTCTGGAACTCTCTTCCTTTTTCAATGACCCAGTGGATGTTGGCCATTTGATCTCTGGTTTCTCTGCCTTTCTAAAACCAGCTTGAACATCTGGAAGATTGGAGGTTAGAGGCTGGAGAATGTTGGAAAGATCAGCTAA
This sequence comes from Aepyceros melampus, assembly GCA_006408695.1. Taxonomy (NCBI): domain Eukaryota; kingdom Metazoa; phylum Chordata; class Mammalia; order Artiodactyla; family Bovidae; genus Aepyceros; species Aepyceros melampus. The sequence goes on along the minus strand of SJXQ01000213.1, from coordinate 47,442 downwards.
GTACATCAGAAGAATATATAGTCTCCAATCCTAAGGAAAAGGCAGGTAATTTATCTTCAAGATTTTCTGTAGATCCTTGGGCAAAGCAGCGAATGCCCCTCTGTCTCTGAGAACATTTTGGAAAGCAGCCCTGAACCACGTCTGACAGCTGAGAAAAATTGCCCAGACCAGCACTGATACAGTAGCCACAAGCCACATTGTGACTTTGATACAAGCCACATGTGACTATTGAAATTTGAGTAATCAAGATGAAATGAAATGAAAATTTCAGGCCATCAGCTATACAAAGCCACCTTTCAAGTGCTCATCAGCCATGAGCTGAATTTTAAATTTCATTTCATTTTAATCAGTTTCATTTCCAATCACCATGTGTAGCTAAACCAGAGGCTACCCTATGGACAGCACAGATGAAGGAGTGAGCTGTTAGGATGGGCAGAATCTCAACCCCATTATTAACCTCTTTGGGCTTCCCTGGTGACTCAGCTAGTGAAGAATCCACTTGCAATGTGGAAGACCTGGGTTCTCTCGCTTGATTGGGTAGATGCCCTGGAGAAGGGAATGGCTACCCGCTCTGGTATTCTGGTCAGAGAACGCCATGGACTGTATAGTCCATGGGATCGCAAAGAGTCTGACACGAATGAGTGACTTTCATTATCATTAATATCTTTGGGAATTCTGTCCTGAGCCCTGGCTTTTCAAATTCTAACTTAATTCTTGGTTTGGAGTACCATTTCTGGAGTTACACTCCCTAGGTTCAAATCCAGCCTTCCTATAGGAGCTGTGTGGCCTTAAAGCAGTCATTTAAATTTCTTAAGGTCCAATGGCCTCATCTATGGCATTTGATGAGTAATAAGACTTCCTTTGTAGGGTTTCTGGGGAAGGGAGTGATCATACATTTAAACACACTAATATAGTCTTTGACACACATGACTTTCTCCAGTGGTTACCTGAATTTCATTTTTTATTTTTCTCTCTCATCCTAAACATACTGGTGCATGGTTTTGGCCTCTCAGGATGTTTTGGCTTCTGGTATCTCCCAGCATCCAGCTACTGTGCAGGTTTGCATTTTTAGGTTTGAAACTGTTTCTGTGGGCTCCTCTTTTCCCTTATCAACCTGAGAAAAACATGGAAAACAGGCCTAAAGAAATCCATTTTGAGCCTCTGTGTTTCCATGGATCTGTCAGACATGGCAGTGTTGGAAGGGAGATTATAGCTAATATTTGCAGCACTGTTCGTAGCATCCTTCACCATGGGACCTCACTCTAAACGCCTTTCACATACACCAAGGACGTGGTATTAACTAGACTTGGAAAGTCAGTCTTTTTGTTGCTGACTCTTACTGCTGCACGTGAATTTTGCTGGAAAATTCAGTAGTTTTTTGAGAAGGCAGCATTGTGAATTTTGTGTATCCTTAAACCCTAGAATCCCAGGCTATGAGTGAAGGCTGTTTAGTCGCTGAGTTGTGTCTGACCATTTCATGACCTGTTCCTCTGTCCACGAGATTTTCCAGGCAAGAATACTGGGGTGGGTAGCTATTCCCTTTTCCAGAGGATCTTCCTGATCCAAGGATCAGGCCTGCATCTCCCAATTGTCAAGAGGATTCTTTACCACTCAGCCACCAAGGAATCCCTGGGAGTGAAAGTACAAATCACAAAAGGCTCAGTCAAAAATACCTTGATCCTTCAGCGAAAACTAGGTTTCAAGATAATGGATTTTTTTTTCTCTTCCATGGCCAGTAACTTGTTATTAACTATGTCTGCAGTGTTTAATCTGGCATGAAGCATGAGCTTTTTGTGGGCAGCATTTTTCCCTTACAGAAAGTTTGAAACGCCAGGGAGCCGCAGTGGCTTGCCAGCCTCAAATCTCAGCTGGACACCTGCAGTTTTGGTTTAGAAGTGGGAGTGGACTTTTATCATTGGCAAACGTGGTCCATCCCTTCTGCTCACTTAGAGTGAATCAGGCGGGCTTGGTCATCATTGCACCCCCCACTAAATGGAGTCTTGCAGAAGCTCTTTAAAAAAAAAAATTAGCTGCACTCTGCAGCATGTGGGAGATAGTTTCCCGACCAGGAATCGGACCTGCAAACCCTGCAATAAAAGCGTGGATTCTTAACCACTGGACCACCAGGGAAGTCCATTGCAGAAGCTCTTTGACCCTGCCATTGTCTAACCATGCCTCTAAAGCAGCTTGCAGCCTGGGTGATTACAGTATTATAAATAAGAGTAACAAAATCAACAACAGCTACCATTACTGGATATTTATCATGTACTAGGAACGGTTCTAAGTACTTTACAGAAAGTAACTCACAGCATCCCTGTGAGGTAGATAGAGCTATTTCCACTTTACAGGTAACTTAAGTGAGATCCAGAGAGGCTAAGTAGCCCGAGGCCACATGGCTCAGAAGTAGAGGACCGGGATTCCCAGCTCCAGAGCCTGTGCCCCGGACCCTGTGCCATGGCAGGAATGCTTCATGGTGATGATACAAGGGAAGATAATCATAGCAGATCATTGACTGGGACGTGACCTGGTAACAACTTCATATATGACATCTCTTCCAGTCTTCCTAACAGCCCTGTGAGAGAAGTCTGATTATTATACCCATTTTACACTAAAGTGTAAAGTGTACATGAGTACACTGAAGTGCATAGACATTGTGACCTCCCCATGGCCCCCACTAATGGCCAGGACCTGAGCCCTAGGTGTGGTAGTCTTCAAAGCCCTTACTCTGCACCTCGATCTGCGTCTTCACAGGAAGGGTGGTGTTCACAGTCCGGAGATTTGCACAGTAACTCTCTGAAGACTCAAGGATTCCTTTTCCTGTGCAGCCAGTTTGTTGATGGGTCTGTTAGGCTCAGGCAGGGCTAGAGGGAAGCCTAAAAGCCCAAGCGCCAATGGAGAACTGAATGGCAGAAGCAAGGGAGGTGGTCTGAGGTGACACGCCCAGGTGAGAGGCAGGAAAGACAAAGGAGACGAGTACAAATCATCCCGGGGTGGGCACTGGGCAGGAGGCACTGATGGGGAGGATACCACGGCCATAGTGCAAGGTGGAGTCTGGGTTCAAGTCACACTGGAGCAGACACAGAATAGAGCTGGAATTGAGAGTGGTGCCACACAACACTTGGACTGTCAGCTGGCCCCCAGGAAGGAGGACAGTGGTAAGACTGACGCTAGGGCTGTGCCTTAAGGATCAGCCAGATTCTATAAGGAGTGAAGGTTCAGGGAGAGCTGGGACCTGGAGAATCAAAATACAGATGTGGATCGGAGTGAGGGAAGGGAAAGGCAGTTTCTCTGTTCATTCATTCAGTCAGTCAGCAGCTGTGACTGGAGCGCCTGCTCTACGAGCTACAGCAGAAGGAATGAGAGCATGGGCTGTAGGCCAGTCTGCCAGCTGGAAACTGGAGTTTGTGATTTAATACCTATGTGACCTTGGGCAAACCTGGCTTATCTATTCTGTCTCACTGTCTCACAGTATCACATTGTCCTCATCTTTTTTTGGGGGGTGGGGGACCCCACAGTACATGGCTTGTGGGATTTTAGTCCCCAGACCAGGGATTGAACCCAGACCATGACAGTGAATGCACTGAATCCTAACCGCTGGACCACCAGGGAACTCTTTTACTGTCTTCATCTTAAAAATGATATGATAACATTGCCTTGCAGAGTTGTTGTGGGAATTAAGTAAGTAAATTTCCATAAAGAATTTAGCACAATGCCTGACACCCTCTGAGTTACTGCTAGAGATTACACTCAGTAGGTGCCATGCCTCTGCAAGGTGCTAAGGTTGCAGTGAGCTAAAGTGGACATGGTCTTGCCCTCCTGCACCTCATAGTGTAGTAGAATCTAATACATAGTAACCATCTAACCTCAGATATGCAGATGACACCACCCTTATGGCAGAAAGTGAAGAGGAACAAACAGCCTCTTGATGAAGGTGGACAGTGAAAAAGTTGGCTTAAAGCTCAACATTCAGAAAATGAAGATCATGGCATCTGGTCCCATCACTTCATGGGAAATAGATGGAAACAGTGGAAACAGTGTCAGACTTTTTTTGGGCTCCAAAATCAGTGTAGATGGTGATTGCAGCCATGAAATTAAAAGACGCTTACTTCTTGGAAGGAAAGTTATGACCAATCTAGATAGCATATTAAAAAGCAGAGACATTACTTTGCCAACAAAGGTCCATCTAGTCAAGGCTATGGTTTTTCCAGTGGTCATGTATGGATGTAAAAGTTGGCTGTGAAGAAAGCTGAGCACCGAAGAACTGATACTTTTGAACTGTGGTGTTCAAAAGACCTTCCTTCTCAAGAGAAGACTCTTGAGAGTCCCTTGGACTGCAAGGAGATCCAACCAGTCCATTCTAAAGGAGATTAGTCCTGGGTGTTCTTTGGAAGGACTGATGCTAAAGCAGAAACTCCAGTACTTTGGCCACCTCATGCAAAGAGTTGACTCATGGATCGGAGTGAGGGAAGGGAAAGGCAGTTTCTCTGTTCATTCATTCAGTCAGTCAGCAGCTGTGACTGGAGCGCCTGCTCTACGAGCTACAGCAGAAGGAATGAGAGCATGGGCTGTAGGCCAGTCTGCCAGCTGGAAACTGGAGTTTGTGATTTAATACCTATGTGACCTTGGGCAAACCTGGCTTATCTATTCTGTCTCACTGTCTCACAGTATCACATTGTCCTCATCTTTTTTTGGGGGGTGGGGGACCCCACAGTACATGGCTTGTGGGATTTTAGTCCCCAGACCAGGGATTGAACCCAGACCATGACAGTGAATGCACTGAATCCTAACCGCTGGACCACCAGGGAACTCTTTTACTGTCTTCATCTTAAAAATGATATGATAACATTGCCTTGCAGAGTTGTTGTGGGAATTAAGTAAGTAAATTTCCATAAAGAATTTAGCACAATGCCTGACACCCTCTGAGTTACTGCTAGAGATTACACTCAGTAGGTGCCATGCCTCTGCAAGGTGCTAAGGTTGCAGTGAGCTAAAGTGGACATGGTCTTGCCCTCCTGCACCTCATAGTGTAGTAGAATCTAATACATAGTAACCATCTAACCTCAGATATGCAGATGACACCACCCTTATGGCAGAAAGTGAAGAGGAACAAACAGCCTCTTGATGAAGGTGGACAGTGAAAAAGTTGGCTTAAAGCTCAACATTCAGAAAATGAAGATCATGGCATCTGGTCCCATCACTTCATGGGAAATAGATGGGAAACAGTGGAAACAGTGTCAGACTTTTTTTGGGCTCCAAAATCAGTGTAGATGGTGATTGCAGCCATGAAATTAAAAGACGCTTACTTCTTGGAAGGAAAGTTATGACCAATCTAGATAGCATATTAAAAAGCAGAGACATTACTTTGCCAACAAAGGTCCATCTAGTCAAGGCTATGGTTTTTCCAGTGGTCATGTATGGATGTAAAAGTTGGCTGTGAAGAAAGCTGAGCACCGAAGAACTGATACTTTTGAATGTGGTGTTCAAAAGACCTTCCTTCTCAAGAGAAGACTCTTGAGAGTCCCTTGGACTGCAAGGAGATCCAACCAGTCCATTCTAAAGGAGATTAGTCCTGGGTGTTCTTTGGAAGGACTGATGCTAAAGCAGAAACTCCAGTACTTTGGCCACCTCATGCAAAGAGTTGACTCACTGGAAAAGACCCTGATGCTGGAGGGATTGAGGGCAGGAGGAGAAGGGGACGACAGAGTATGAGATGGCTGGATGGCATCACTGACTCGATGGACGTGAGTCTGAATGAACTCCCGGAGTTGGTGATGGACAGGGAGACCTGGCGTGCTGCAATTCATGGGGTCGCAGAGAGTCGGACACTACTGAGCAACTGAACTGAACTGAACCTGCAATCAGGACCTCCTGATTTCCTCCTAAGTTACATTGTGAGGACAATCAAGTCAGAACAGACAAACTCAAGAACAACTGCTCTAGACAGTGGTTGTATGAACACCAGCAGAGAGTTGTTCAAAATGCAGGTTCCTGGACCCCACCTCTACTGGGTCTGATATACTGGGCCTTGAGGGGAGGCCTTGGAATTCATGCTTCAATCAAGCAGCCAATGATTCTGATACAGGTAGTCTAGCTTTGAGAAACTCTACTTCAGAGTCTGAATTACATACATATCTCCTGGCCTCTTAAATAATTATAGCATATAAATCTTTTGAAAACAGCACAAACTGGGCTGGAAGCCAGGCAGTCATCACTCTGTGCTAATTGCACCCTTGTATGACGTTAAGGCAACATGCTTAGTCACCAAGGCCTCATTTTTTTCATCTGAAACATGGGGGTAAAGATTCCTGCTCTTTGTCCTCCAAGACAAAGGAGCACACAGCTGTGAAAGCATCAGAGAGGATGATGAGGTTAATAACTCAACATACATATATCCTACAACTCAGAGACACATTTTGCGTCCAGCAGAGAGTTCCAATAGGCTTTACATTAAAAAAAAACCCAAAATTTTAACTTATTTGGGAACCTGAAGATCTACAGCATGGAGCTCAGATGAGGTTGGCAGCCTGATGTGCGGAAGGGCGTTGCACTGGGGTCACATGCAGAGGTTCCAATCTCTGCTTTGAAAAGCTGGATGACTTTGGGCAAGTGCTTCAACCTCTCTGCGCTTCAGTTTCTTCTACTCTGAACTGAGAATGTTAAGAGTCTCTCTCTTTCAAAGAGTTGTGATGATTTAACTGAGTGAATATTTATCAAGCGCTTGGAACAATGTTTCAATGTTTCTCCCATGGCAAGTGCTATATCACTCTTGGTTGAATAAATAAACAAACATTCCTGCAAGCAGCAATAACCAGCTGGAGCCCAGCGGTGGCTGTCCCTCCAGAGGGGGCTGACGTGCATAAGGCTGTCACAGTTTCCAATGGGACAGACACATTTGACTCTGGGATCCCTACTGGAAGGGACAGACATATGTCTCCCTCCTTCCTGGTGTCCCATCCACAAAAGGCAGAGATGGTCAATGCTCCTATTTCTCCATCTATCTGGAGCGAAGGACCAGTTTTCATATTTCAGTCCAGTGTGGCCTGATACGTGACCCACCTGAATAGGACTGATACCCAGCACATGCCACAGACAACTCACCCACCGTTCTGTAACACCCTGTCCGGTCCACACCTGAACCAGTAGAGACAAGCCCACTGAACATGTGCTTGGATGTTGCAATAATGTCAAATTGCTCCCAGAGTGCGTAAACACTGTTAATATCAGTACTTATCTCAGGGTACACTGTGAACAAGACTTTGCATAGTGTCATCTTGGGGAATGCTGACATTGTCTACACGTGTACACAAAACAGCTGGACAATTTAGTTGGCAAGAGCAGGCAATGGATTGTCTGTCTTGCGTCTCTCTCAACACTTTTGTCCTTCTCAGCCTGCCTGCTTGCTCCTTATCTATCCTCATTTCTTTCATCTTTATCCACACACTAAAACCAGCTCCCTAATGAGATACTGGAGCTCCCAACCGCCTACCCTTTCTCTTTAATGTCGCTTTTGGCTGAGGGCGCTCTCCTGCCCCTGTGCCCACATCCACAACCTGATGCCTGAGTAGCTCTCCAGTTGCCCAGGACCAGTGACTGACTGACATGGCTGAGCAAAGCATCAGTCCCTTTGTCCCAAGAAGGAACCCACCCCACCGTATGGTTGCACTCATCCTCCAGAACCCCCTGTGGGCTCAGGCTGAAGCTCGATCCCAGCCCAGACACCATTTTCCACTTGGCTCCTTCCCCCATCCTTCCCTGTTTCTCTCGCTCCTCTTCCTTGGCAGCATGTTACAGCATGTTCATCACAGGCACCTTAACCCCTGTGTCAGGCTCTGCTTAGGAGGAATCCAATCAACGGAGCCATCGGCATGGGGTTCACCTTCCTCAGCAACCTGGTAGAGGGGCATGTGGCGGGCATGACACAAAAATCCTGAGGACCAGCAATCAGAGGACCCTGAGAACATTCTCAGGGTACCAGGAGACCAGAACGTACCTGTTGCATTAGACAGCGCCAGCGACTCCATGGAGCCCCGCGGGGTCTGCTCGGTGGGCGTCATGTCCTCAGTGTACTTCAGCGAGCTGATGGGGTGCCGGGTCCGACACTGCTGAGCGGACAAGCCCCCTTCCTCCTCCTCCTCTTCCTCGTACTTGGGGACCGGGATGCCGCCCCGGGTTTCGTTGAAGCTCTGGCTGGACATGTCGCTGTAGCTCTCCTGGGACCGCAGCCTGCCCGGGTAGTAGTCCTCCCGGCACTCCTTGATGAAGCTGCCACCGTGGCCCTTCATGGCCAGCGACGAGCTCCTCTTTGGGTTGCCGAAGTGCTTGGCCCACACGTCGGGCTGGGCTCCAGCACCCTGCCCACCGGGGCTGTAGGAAGTTCTGATGTTGCACTGGCTGAGGAGCTGCAAGGGGCTCTGTGGCTGGCTCTGCTCCAGCTTGTTCCCATAGTGGTATGGCTCGTCCCGGCTCCTCCAGATGGGGTCCCGGTTGAGGCTGGGCGTCTGGCTGGACAGGCTGAGGAGGTCCATCTGCAGTGACAGGGGTCCACGTCGGCCGACAGCCGGTTGGAGCTCACCTGCAGCTGGCTGTGCTGGTTGAGCAGCGGCTCCTCCGTCTTGCCCTTGTTCTTACCGATCTTGGCGCTGCGCCGGGACTCCTTGGCCCGGGCGTTCTGGAAGGCGGAATCGGAGGAGTCTGAGCCATTGGGGTCCTCGCCGGCGCTGCAGGCCCGCGAGCAGAAGATCTGGCCTTGTTTGGGGAGGAAGGGCCGCCCCAGGAGTGACTTCTTGCAGTGAGCGCAGCAGAAACATGTTTCGGTGGCGTGCCAGTGCTGGCCGTCATACGTCATTTGACCTTGGTCAATTCCTGGGAAAAGAAGGGACATGAATCAGAGCGCTGTGACACGACATGAAACGTACAGCACCCTGGTTTGGCTCTGGGTTCTAGATGCTGCAGAATAAAATGTCAACAGGTCGACTATCAGACTCCCGTGTAACCAGTCATGTCTTATTATGACAATTGCCGTGTTTTACCAGTCAGGTCCTCCTTAACTCATGTGCCCTGAGGGCAGAGAAACCACATCAAAGTGGCCTGTCCATGAATCCTTCTGCCCAGGGCGCATTCCTCCAGATAAACAGCAATAATGATACTCAGGTGTGAGAATCACTGCTTTAAATGCTTTGCATATATGTGAACTCACTTAACCTCTCAACTGCAGGAGGGAGGCAGATCTCTAATACTATGTCCACTTTTCAGATGAGAACACAGAGGCATAGGTGATTAAGTAACTTGCTCAGTGCAGAAGAGCTAGCAATCACAGACGAGATCTGTACCCAGCATGTCTGGCTCCTAACCGTGACCTTGATAATCGTCTCTTTCACTCTACTTCGTGGTCCTGTCCATCCTCACAGCTACCCTTGACCATTGTCCATCCTCACCTGCTGTATCTTCTTCACAGCAGGAATACTGCTTGACAATGAGCCACTACATATGTACATCTATTAATTACTAAAAGGGAAGCTGGATGATGACGTTTCCAGGGTATCTCCATGAACACGGTCATGCCCAGGGCCTTGTCACATGTGGAATGGGCAAGTGAACTGAATCCCTTCACTGCCGTATGACACTCTAAGAGGACATCAGTTTAGCAGCTCAGTGGAAAGGAAAAAAGTGGATTTCAGCTCATGGTAAGGAAAAACTTGGACCTGGTTTGTCAAAGACATCTCCTTACCATAAGCATGCATATCCCTTGTGTAACTTCCTCCCTGTGTCAAAGCTATGCCCGTTTTATATAATCTTGTCATACCTGCTTCCAGGAACTTCCCATAGCCCTGGCTGTTCTGCCCTCTTCTGGTTATAGGACTTAACCCCCTGGTGGGACACCATCTTCCTGCCACCCTTGGGCCATGAGCTTTGGGTGGGGCTAAAGCCACAGCTGGACTGGCACTGTTCAGTAAAAATACCATATCTCCTCCCAGCCCAATAACTAGTTTAAGGGTGTGCACGTGACCTGCGCCAGGTCAGTGAGACAGGCAACTGCGTCTGTTACTAAGGTAATCACACAGGGGGACCTTTTGACAGCAGTTACTAAACAGGCAGAATGGGAGCTGGCAGTGGTGGGGGCCCCTTCCCCCACCCCTTAGGAGTGCAGACCCAGCAGTGACTGTGGGATAGGAGGGGACCTTGGCAAGACTCCTCATAGCTCGTGATAAATGTCTTCCCTGAAAGGCAGTATGGATGGAAACTGTCACCTGTGGTGGCCGACAGTCCTGAGTGTGAATTGTCCAGGAATAACCTTTAGAGACTTGTCTAGAGAGGGTGTGAATGAGAAACAAGGAAAAGGAAAAGGGCAGGAGCAAAAGGCCAACAGTACAGCAAGCCTCTCCGGGCCCTCTCTGTGTTCGCCTCACTATCTTTATGTTCCTGGTCCAGAGAGAGAGAAGAGTAAGGTATGAGCCTCTCCTAGGAGCTCCTCCCCAAACTAAGTGGGTCTCTGCTTATTTAGGTGTCAAGCTATAGGGACCAAAAGGGGATATTTAGAGGGCCACGAGAAGCTACAAGGGCACCCCAAGGTGACTGAGGCACTAATCAACTCCCTGTCACAGCACCACTTCCCCAGGAGGAGTGAGAACTGGCAGGGATGGGGCTAGAGACAGCAGGCCCAGAGCTGGGGCTTCACACACACAAGGGAATATTACTCAGTGATAAAAGGAGAAAAACTGGGTCATCTGTAGAGACATGGATGGACCTAGAGGCTGACATTCAGAGTGAAGTAAGTCACAAGGAGAAAAACATATCATATTAAACATATATATGTAAAATCTGAAAAAAATTGATATAGACAATCTTATTTGCAAAGCAGAAAGTGAGACACAGATGTAGAGAGCAAATGTATGGACACCAAGAAGAAAAGGGGGTGGGATAAACTGGGAGATTGGGATTGACATATATACACTATTGATACCATGTATAAAACAGATAATAAGAATCTGCTGTGTAGCACAGGGAACTCTACTCAATGCTCTGTGGTGACCTAAATGGGAAGGAAATCCTCCCAACGAGGAGATATATACACACACATAGGGAGAGACGTCTATACAAACAGTACATCTGTATCTATCTGTCTGTATATATAGATGTACAGCTGATTAACTTTCTATTTAGTAGAAACTAACACAACGTTGTAAAGCGACTATATACTCCAGTAGAAATTTAAAACAAAGCAAAACCCCCAAAAAACACTTCCCTCACCAGGCTACTGGGGGGAGCAGAAGGCCCTAGTACTTAAGAGTGAGGCCTCAGGACTCAGACAAATACAGGTCCAAACCACAGCTCCACAGCATGCCAGCAGGTTATAAAGACCCTGAAACCCATCAGCTTAGTACAGCTGCTGAAGGGCTGTGTGACCCTAGGCAAGTGGCTTCACGTCTCTGGGACTGCGTCTCCTCCACACTAAAACAGGGATGACAACAGTACTTACTTCATGCGGCTGCTGCGAGAACTGAGTTAAGATGCAGTCAGTGCTTAGACTCTGCTAACTCTTGGTCTTCTTGTGTGTTCATGAGGTCTCAACACCTGTCTCTCTCTGCCCTGAGGGCTGCTACCTAGTGCTGCTGTCCAAGAAAGAGCTGAGGCTGGCTAGGTCCTCCCCCTCCCCGTCTCCTTGTCCTGAGAACTGGAGCTGACACTCGGCTGCCCTGGGTCCTCGCTGTGAGCTCCAACTCAGCACGGCCTCCCCAGCAGCTGCAGCCTCACCCGCTGCCTGTCTGAGGTGTGGGAAGTCCAGTTCCTACGGCCTGTGCTCCACCAGCTGTGTCTCCGTGCTCCTGCAAGGGAACACGCTCAGATGCAGCAGTGCGGGCCTGGTTCTGGGGGTGGGGGCTCCGCACAAGGCTGGGTTGCGGTGGGGAGAGTGGAGGATGAGGCGTGTTCCAAAGCAGTCCAGCCGGCATAGGAACGTGGTCCCTGATAAACATCAACGATGTCAGATGGTGCTCTGAACTGCTCCTGAACTCTAAACATCTGGAAAAGGGCTTGGCCGTTCCACATCTAAGCGTTCCTTTTTTATTCCCTCTCTAAGCCCTTTAAGTACTTCTCTGAGGGTGTATATGTCTACTGCTGCTACAGCCTCGGTCTGTTTATAGGACTGTTTACTCTGCTGTGTGCAGGCAAAAGTACTGTTGCCCTGGCAACAGCTGCCTGATGCAGGGTCCGCGCTGTGCGGCTGTATAAATAGGGAATATTTGGATAATATGGTCAGAGCAGAGCACCCAGACACTGTGGTATGCATGATACACAGAGCGCACCCTTTCTCTGCTGCAGGAAAAGTATGTTTTACAGAAAAGTGGATTTAAGGGAAAAAAATAAATCAGGGACAACATTTTAACTACAGCAGTGATAACACTGCAGGCCACAGTGGTCCCCCTTTCTGATAAAGCATGGATGTCTTTTTACGGTTTTCAGAGGGAGGGAGAAGGGAGTGGCAATCAAAGCTAAAGAGGACAGAAACAGGGGAAAACAGAGGTGTGCATTCCATGGTGACAGACGTATTTTCTCTCTTCCAGGCTGCTGGGTGAAAATTTTAAGTGGCAGTTTCTGGAGAGGCTTTTCAGTCTCACTGGAAAGGGACAGAAGAAATAGAAATATGAACAAGCGGG
>SJXQ01000213.1:0-34623 GCA_006408695.1 Aepyceros melampus | reverse complement strand
AGCGGGGGGCGGGGGGGCGGGTGGCTGCTGTATGGAAGGTGTCTGTGCATTCTGCCTCTCTCATCCAAGCAGGCATCTCCCTGTAGACCCAGAGCCACGGAGAGCGTGCTGGGTCAGCACCTCATACCACCTCTCCTGACTGAGTCCCACCCCCAGCCCCTTGTCCAGATCAAGACTCTCCTTTCCTTGTTATTCAGTTGCTCAGTCATGTCTGACTCTTTGCAATCTTGTGGACTGAAGCACACCAGGCTTGCCTGACTTTCACCATCTCTCAGAGTTTGCTCAAACTCATGTCCATTGAGTCGACGATGCCATCCAACCATCTCATCCTCTAATGACCCCTTCTCTTCCTGCCCTTAGTCTTTCCCAGCATCAGGGTCTTTTCCTTTCCTAGCTCTCAGAATAAAGGGAAGTATGCCTGTTTAACTGCCTTGACTTATGAGAAACAGAAGCTGGTGGGTACCTGGTTGAGGCATCAGGCTGTGAGAGGTGAAGATTTCAGGGGTTGGGGAAAGGGGGTTTTTTGTGACAGCCCAGCTCCCAGATGGGAACACTGTTGGACCCAGGTTGGCATAGCACTGCTCATCCTTGGGCCTGGCAGGGACTTCAGCTCAGAAGGGCTCCATGGAGGCAGGTCTGAGCCCACGGGATGGACCCTAAAATGACAAAGGACCCCTGAGGATATAGTAGGTGTCTGAAAGCTGTGATTTTAATCAGCACCCAAGCCCTTCAAATTACGAACTAACTTTTCATCTGACTGCATCGCTTCTGATGAGCCAGGGAGACAAGGCCACCTCTTTTTGTTCCCGATAAAATCTTTTAAGTGAGGTAAAATGGGCTCCAAGACTGATGATCTCCACACCTCCCCACGATAGGTAAGGAGCTGGCAGCCTCCAGGCAGATTTCTTGGAACAGCACAAGCCACAGGAAATCAGGCTGCTGGTCTCGGAGACATTCATCCACTGCCAACTTCTCTTCTCTTTTTAAAGGGCAGCTCATTCTCAAGGTGCCAGAACAGACGACTGAGTGAAGACGCTCCAGATGCTACATGATCAGGAACAGTGTTGAAGGGCTGAACGAATCCGTTACTTGAAAAGGGAAAATGATTTTCACCATCTCAAATCTACCACTTATTTGAGGCGTTTATAGCTTCGGAGCTATTTGAGGTTCTCTTGCTTTGTTTTTTGGCTGGTTCAGCTTTTGCTGATTTCTTTCAGGACATGCATGCCAGCTGCCACTTGGTTTCCTTGACTATCTTTTTCTATCAAGAGGACCATTCTGTTTCCTCCTTCTGCTGATCCCTGAGGTTTTCCCAGGAGGCCGTGGAAGACATCTGTTTATATTTCTCCCTCCTCTGAGATCTCTCCTCCTCTGCTTGGTAGTTAAGACTGTCCACCATGTAGCCCTGCCTTGGGGGTGGGTCTAGGACTCAGGTATACCAACAGGAACCCCCCTATTCATTTGTTTCCAGGGTGGAACAGATGACTGACCTAATGGCCGGCTATAGCATTTCTATTTGGAGGACCTGACTTAGATACTGGAAAAGTCATGATTCCATCCTTTTTAGAGAACAGTGCTAAAGCTGGTATATATAAGTGTGAGGGTCACTGTGACACCTTGTGAAGGCACCCTGTTTCCAAATGATGCCAACAGAAGGCAAGCTGAAACACAGAGGAAAAAAAAAACAAAAACAAAACAGATTCTCTTCAATCCCTTGATCCATCCTTACCTGAAACCAACATCTTTCCTGGCTTCTGCAGTACTATGAACCAAGACATTTCCTTTTTCACTTAAGGGAGTATCAGTTGGATTGTTATTGCTTGCAACCAAAGGGATTCTAACTATACCAAGACACAAAGGAGATCCAGTCAGGGTAGGACCAAGATGAGCACCGAGTGTTGCCTCACCTATGTGTTGGGCACAGGTGTCGCAATATTCTGCGTACAAGGACTCAAAGCAGTGGCAGCAGTAGGGCCTTCCCTCCTTCATGATGTAGCGCTGGCCGCCCAGCACGGCCTCACACTCGAAGCAGCAGAAGTGTTTCTGTGCCAGTGTCGACCCTCGGCTTCTGTACACTCATCTGCAAAGATGATCTGCAGAGGGAGAGGCCACAAGGCCAGTGGGTAAGAAACAGCCATGAGGACACACTGTAAAGGAGGAAAGCTATGAGGGCCCTGAACTAAAACGGTAGGGAAACTGGTCCCACCCACACATTATTAAACAGAAGTAGACACATATATATTTACTCTATACCTCTATCAGTTTCCCCATGTGGATTTTCCTAAAGCACATTTAAACAGTTTCTGACCTGGCCAGTGATTAATTTAACCACAGTGTATTCAGACAAAGAATGGTTTACTGAAAAGAATATAAAGCAGGACTAACAGCTGACAGCTCATGGACATTTTGGCCATTATCTGTTTAATTTGGATTATATATGGTATTTTTTAAAAATGAGAAATGTCATATAAACACCTGGGATCCTGGTTTCTCTTTTGAAAATACAGTATTTGGCAACGTGTGCTATACATTCCTGCATGGCGACAATAAAAGGGGTTGTTGCTTTCAGATGAGTGATGAGTTCTGCAGTTTGTCATATTTTTCACCACTTGCTGTTACCTTAAAATGAGTCACCTTTATTTACGGTAACCGCCTAACCCTCAGAGGTATTTCTGTTTTGACCCATGAGACAGACTTGTTTTCGATTTAAAAGCAGAGATTTAAGAACTTACTACAAACTGCAGTAATCAAGGCAGAAATAATCTCAGACATTTATGGCCAAACACTGATTGACAAGGGTGACAAGGAAATTCAATGGAGGAAAGAACAGTCTTTTCAATAAACCTGCCTGGTACAACTGAATAACTGCACGCAAAAGAATAAACTGAACCCCTACCTCACAGCATATATAAAAGTTAACTCAAAAGAGATCAAAGACCTAAATGTAAAAGTGAAAAATTTATAAAATGTCTAGAAGAAAAGTAAAGATGTAAATTTTCAAAAACTCGGTTTCCAGTTAGGCAATGGTTTCTTAGCTATGACACTAAAAGCATAAGCAACAAATGAACAATGGAAGCTGGATTTCATTGAAATCAAAACTTTCATGCTTCAAAGGACATCATTAAGAAAGTGAAAATATAACTACAGGATGGGAGAAAATACTTGCAAATCACATATCTAAGTGACTAGACTCCAAAATATGTAAACAAATTTCACAAGGACACAATAAAGAAAATCACCCAACTGAAAAAATATGCAAAAGACTTGAAGAGACATTACTCTCCAAAAGAAGATATGCAAATAGCCAACAAACACACGGAAAAAAAGATAAACATTATAAGCCATTAAGAAAAATCTAATCAAAACCACCATGTGATGTTATTTCATACCCACTAAGGTGACTATATGGCTTCCCTGGTGGCTCAGACAGTAAAGAACCTGCTATAATGTGGGAAACTGGGTTCGATCCCTGGGTTGGGAAGATCCTCTGGAGGAGAGCATGGCAACCCACTCCAGTATTCTTGCCTGGAGAATTCCATGGACAGAGGAGCCTGGTGAGCTACAGTCCATGGAGCCCCAAAGAGTCGGACACGACTGAACGACTAAGCACAGCACAGCACAGGTGACTATAATTTAAAAGACAGACAGTAATAACTACTGAGGAGAATGTGAGAAATTGGAATTCTCATTCATGGATAGCTGCAAATGTAAAATGGTGTAGCTGCTCTGGAAGACAGTTTAGATTCCCTCAAAAAGTTAAACATAGAACTACCATATGGCCCAGCAATTCCACTCCTGGATATAAACTCAAGAGGACAGAAAATATATGCCCGCAAAAAACCTGTATATGAATGTCCACAGCGGCTTTGTTTACCACAGTCAAAAAGTGAAAACTACTTAAATGCCCACCAATTAATAAATGGCTAAACAAAATGTGATATATACAGTTGCTTATTATTCAGTCATAAAAAGGAAAGTACTGATACACGCTGTAACTCGGGTTAACCACAAAAGCATCATGCTAAGTGAATGAAGTGATGCATGAAAGGTCATATGCTGCATTAATCCACTTATACAAAATGTCCAGATATGCAAATTCATGGAGAGACTAGATGAATGGTTGCCAGGGCTGCGGGGAGGGGAGAAAGGGGAGTGACTGCTGATGTATCTGGGGTTTCTTTTTAGATGATAAAAATGACCTGGAGTTAGGCAGTAGTAATGGTTGTCCAACTTTGTGAATATACTAAAAACCACTGAATTACACTCCTTCAAAGGGTAAATCTTATGCTGTATGAATTAGACCTCAATAAGCAAAAATTTCAAAGTGCTTTAACATCCTACTTCATTTCCTATTAGATAAAGTATTAAGAGCACTCACTTCCAGATGGGGCAACTGAGGCAGGCAGGGAAAGGTGCTGCCTAGAATAACAAACTTAGACCAACTACCTGCTCAGAGCGTCTCTTATGAACATCAGCATGAGAATCCGTATCAGTTAAGACTGATAGATTCCCTCCTAGAAGAGTGAGTCTCTGATGGGCAGTTTGTAAGGAAGAAATGCCATGTACCGGTGGTCTCTGGGTGACAAAGTGGAGTGTTGTTTACAGGATCCTACATAGCCTTACAGGGTCAAGAAAGAACCAAAAGTATATTTTGCATAGGAAGAACCCCCTGCCGAAGACCTTTTTCCCAAATTATTCCTGTAAAAGCGGTCAAGCTTAGAACATTTTCCTTTCTGCTCCCAACTTTTACACTAATCCAGGTTTTCCACCTTTCAGCCCCCAGACCACACCTGGGTGTACTTTGGCTGGGAGAAAAGATGAGGTATGAACCTTGGGTCCAGTCTGCTCTCTGACCTGGATGAGTGTATGGGGGCAGAAGAATCCTAATGGAGTAGCCATCTGCCCCGGAATCCTCATCAGGAATTTCACAGATTATGGGAGAATCATATCATGCTCCTCATTTTCTTCTCTTCTCACCCTAATCTGTCCCATCAAATCTCAGGAAACCCAAGATTTTAAGATATTCAGAAATGACACATTATTACTAATGATGATTGCTCCCTTGGATTTGGGCTGCAATTGAAAGCTCCACAACAATCCCTCCCCCTTCCCCTTTTTTAAGAGTTCTGAAATGACCTAGTGCCCTAGAAACTGTTTTCCTATGAGACTGTCAAATTCAGTAAAGCAGGTCACAGGCCTGGACATTCCAGCCAACAGGGATGGGGCTAGACCCACTCTCAAAAGAGTTAATAGGAGAGGCTGGAGAGGCCTGTGGTTTTCCTCCATGCAGGAACCACACAGCAACGAGCTGGCCACGGTGAAACCCGGGGTGACAGTGGGGCTGCGGGCCCAGGGAGCGGAGCCAGCTCTGACCTCGTCGCAGGCTGCGCAGCGCGGCTTCAGGCACTCTGCGTGGTGCCTGCCACAGTAGATCTTCCCATCCTGGTAAAAGTAGATCAGATCCACCAGGAGCTCATTGCAGACGGTGCAGATAAAGCAGGGTGGGTGCCAGCTGACACCGTGGCCGGCGCGCGATGCAAACACAGCAATGTCCCCGCCATTGATCTGGCCTCCACACTGCGAGGTGAACAGAAACAGGTCAGTAGGAGGTACAGCAGCCCCCAGCTCTCAGCGCCATGCGGAAAAGATACACGACCACCAGCGTCCTTAGCTCGTTACTGAGCACTTACTTTCAAACGCGTGACTGTGCTACCTGCTTTATACACATGGCAGGCGGGTTTCTCTTGGCCCCCCCCCCCTTCCTAGGGCCTACAAGTAAGACGAAGATCATTGTCACTGAGAAAATAAAGAATCACAGAGGTGGGAGAGAACGGCAAAGTCTGTCAGTGCAGTGACACAGAAGAGCTCTGCTGACAGGAGGCAAACGGAGCAGAGGTCTCATTATCTCTGAGACATTGCAAACTCCCTGCCGGATGCCCAGCCACGTCGAACGCCTGCAGCAAGAGGCTGTGTGGCATGGGGGAGCGAGAAGGAAGCCTGCAGGGACTCGGGGAGCTGGTGAGGCCTACACATAGGGTGGTAGGGGAGTGGGTTCATAAAAAGATGCCCACCTTTTATCATCTAGGTTTCTCTAGAAGCCTCTCAGGCATGCTTCTGGCCTGCTTCCTCTGAATCTTTGTACACAGTCCCAAATGAAAAGGTACTGCTCCTAAGGCCAGACTACAGCAAGGACTTCTTTTTTCTCCCTTTCCTATCTTCTCACTCATTTCCAAAGTTCCTTCCTCTGCCCAGAAAGGAGCAAGGTAAAATCCACGATAACCCATGCTTACAGTTGGGCTCAAGATAAAATCAATAGACTCTGAGGGTCTTGGAGGGAACAGTAAAGTGTGAGGCAACAGGTTTGGGGGAGGCTTTTTGCTGATCATGGTATTGGCCTGAGAGTCCAGCCCCACCTGAGAGGCTGACTCTGGGGGTGACGTATGAAGAGCAGAAAGGCCACCCCTAGACCTTTCCCACACACTGCCATCAAAAGCGCTGAGATGCTTCATAGAAAATGAAGTCCAGTGGAGTAGTCTGGAGCTCATTCAGGTAAGTGACCAGACATAAGAAAGACATTACATTACAGAAAGTGATACCCCTGCCTTGTGTGGCAATGTTAGCAGAGAGGAGGTATGTGTATTGTTAGAAGATAAACCAGGGGGCACATTAAAGCTTTCCAGTTTATTTGCTCCAACACTGATTTGAATTGAGTAGCAAGCATCAAATTGAAGGTGGCTGAGACAGAAACCTAGGGAGAGAGTTTTATAGAGAAATCAGGGAAGTAAAAGCAAGGAAAGTATTTCAGTGACTATAGAGATTAAGTGGTCCCCTTATTTGGGAAAGCCCGGCTGGCTGCTTGCAATTGGTTGCTCTTCAGTATCATTTTCTCAGATTCCGGTACCCTGACTGGTTCAGGTTTTGGTCTGCTGATACAGGCTACCAAGGCAATAGAGCCACAATGGCAACCCACTCCAGTGTTCTTGCCTGGAGAATCCCAGGGACAGGGGAGCCTGGTGGGCTGCCGTCTATGGGGTCGCACAGAGTCGGACACGACTGAAGCAACTTAGCAGCAGCAGCACCAGCAGCAGTCTAATGCCCTCCTTGTTTAATTACTGTAACAATACAGAATCCCATTTCACCCTCACCCTGATTCTTGGCCTAGGTATTCGATACCCCCATTTTGGAGATGACAAAACTGTTAGGAAAAGTAATCGGGTCCAGGTCGCCGGGCAGAATCATGTGTCAAACGTACATCTTTCTGTCTCCATGCTGTCATCACTGTTCTGTATCACTCTCAACATCTGCCTATGAAATGCCCAGCTTCCCTTTTGCTTCAGGGGAGCCCTCCTCGGCTGGTCAAGGAGAACCACTCAAGAGTGGCAGAGGCTCTGAATGGAGCACACAGAACCTCACATCTTAAACTCTGACCACCTGCATCTCAGGGGTGGGTGTCAAGGATGAGGACCCCCTTTGTCAATTCTGGTGCTTTGGCTCCCCTGTTAAGTAGCATCTCCATTTCATCCACTGAGCCTTCTAAACTTCGCTCTCTGAAATCCCTTCCTGAAAGGGCCCCCAAGTAAATGGCGTCCCCTCTGCTCAGGCAGCATGCTGGCTTTTCTTCACCAGTTCAGGTCGTGCATCCTCTTGCAATCTGTGCCTGAAAGGGTCCCTAAAGTGCTTAAGGAGTTAGATGGTGGCCACTCTTTGAGCAGCAGGGCTAAGAAAAGTGCTCAGTACATGACCATCCTCCCCAGAAGGCTTTTGGAGGTCAAGAGGTTGGGGAGGGTGAACCCAGGCAGGCCTGATTCCCACCCTCTTTTCTTAGAAACCCTTCTCCACCATGCCTGGAGCACTCTACAAGAGACTAGAAGAAAAAACAAATCCAAATTCTCAACTCAGTGAGGTCCTAGAAAGAAAGTGGGAGGCCCTAGAAAGAATGCGGGAGGTCCATGCACTTTGCTGAAGAATCCTCAGACCCAAGGAGATGACCATTTACCACCTCTTTAAAGGGCACTGGTCCTAGGATGATCCTGGGAAAGAGGGTGGCCATGGTCCAGGAAAATTCCACTTTCTAAAGCACCCATTTAAAAATATAATTCTATCATGTCCTTTCTCTGCTCAAATCCCTCCAATAGCCCTCTCTCTCCTTCCAGTGGTTGACACAGCCTTCCATGAACTGGACTTGACCTGCGCATACTCTTCCTTTGCCCCTCCTGCCCTGCCACGCAGGCCAACCTGCTATTCCTGGACCATAAGGGAAACGCTCCTGCCACAGCATCTTTGAACGTGCTGTTCCCTCTCACCCCGCTTCCCCTGCCGTCACATGACTCACTCCCTCAGTTCCTGACTGTCTCTGTGGAGCCTTCCCAGCCACTTCCCTGAAAACTACAGCCACCTCATACTCCCAGTATTAACTCTCTTCCCCACTGCAGTTTTTTCTCTTACTTATTGACATTATTATCTGACTTCTCTCCTAGGACAGAACTCCTTCCAAGGGCAAGACCAGGCTTTCAAACCTTTTGCTATATCTCCCAGACCTACCAAATAGGTTCTCAAGAAAATAATTGCTGAATGAATGAATCAGGGAAAGGATGCCTGACTGAGCCCCCGGGCACGCCCCAGACCACGTGCTCACCTGTTCACAGATGGCTCCCGTCATGGTGACCGGGAAGGGCCTCACATTGCCGCGGCCCAGGTTTTCACGTTTCCTCTGGTTGCTGAAGAGCTTTAGCTCCCTCTTCTCTTCCTCGTCCAGGGAGTTGCAGTAGCGAACCTGGACAGACACAGAGGAAGGTTGGGGGGCGGGGTGGTGGTGGTCATCTTTTGTTCCTGAGGATTCCTGAAGCCCTGGCCTCAGACATTTTTCTTATTAAACACATGTGCATTAGGTTTCACTGTCCTGGTGGGCACTTGAATACCACCAGGCTTGGGGCTATTTAGGTGAGTGTCTACCCGAGATTGTTGACCCTCAAAAGAGCTTCCTAGAGGCTCGAAACTCTGGAGCACAAGTCTCAGGCAGGCCAGTGGTTGGTA
Source organism: Aepyceros melampus (assembly GCA_006408695.1). Lineage (NCBI taxonomy): Eukaryota > Metazoa > Chordata > Mammalia > Artiodactyla > Bovidae > Aepyceros > Aepyceros melampus. The sequence goes on along the minus strand of SJXQ01000213.1, from coordinate 25,590 downwards.
CCTGTTTCTCATGCTCACTGGCCCTCTCTGCTCACCACACTGAGAGCCACGTCACTGGGAGAGCTTTGCTGCTATTCAACATCTGGGACTTCCTTCTTCTACAAAGGGATGTAGATCTTCAAATTTATCATCATACTCTCACTCTCAGATGGTAAAGCAGCTACCGCAATGCAGGAGACCTGGGTTCAGTCCCTGGGTTGGGAAGATCCCCTGGAGAAGGCAATGGCAACCCACTCTAGTACTCCTGCCTGGAAAATCCCATGGATGGAGGAACCTTGTAGGCTACAGTCCATGGGGTCAAAAAGAGTCTGAGAGGACTGAGCAACTTCACTTTCACTCTCACCTCCATGGGCCCAAGGAAATGATACCTGACACCAAAGGATGGCTCCAGGCCAATGAGCCAGAATTGTGGTCAACACGCTCATGGCGTCTGTTTCCCAAAATGAGATGGGAACCAAGGCGTGAGACTGAGAATTTGGTTCAGAGTTCTCTGTGTTCTCTCAGGAAGTACTTGCGTGTTTCTCTGTGTGTAGGAGGGAGAAGGCTGCTCACTGGGCTTTGGTTAACAACTTGCATAAGAGATTTTCCTTCTCGTTCAAAACAGAAACTCACAAAAATTAAGGAAGGGACATTAAAGATATTCAAATCTGCTATTTCTCATTCTCTCTTTTATTTATGCACACCTTGGGAATTTTGCTGTAATCTTGAACTACTATTTACTTAATACTGTTTTAAAAACTAACTCATTTCTTTTTTTACTTGAATACATTTACTTGAAAAGAAAGTATATTATGACTATAAATAGAAAAGCAGTATCACTTGTGAAAAAATAGGGCAGTCATAAAACTAAATACAGAGTGAAAACAAAACCATACTGCTGGCTTCTGGCTGGTTACTTTTGCTTGTAGGAGATTCGAAAATGGAGGTTCTCAATGCTGTTACTTAAAAATAGAGACTAGTAGGAGTTGGAGAGGTGTGAGACACCTGCCCACCCAAACTAAAATTTCCCCCATGATCACTCAGCCACAAGGAATGAAATACAGTTAAAAAAGGGAGAGAGTCTCTCATTATGTCGCTCAGGATTATTTACCCTCATGTCCTTGTGCCACCCACAGCCATGGATCTAGACATCTTCCGACACATGGATCTAATCCCACCCTCTGTCTTACTTCAGAATAATCTGGACACAGGTACGTTACCTGAATTGCCTGGATGATTTGTCCTACAGATGGTCAAAGGGCAACCTTTGAACTAGGACTAGTTTGAAAGCCACTGCAGCTGTATACATCAAAACTGTCTAACCTATGTGAAAAAGGGCATGATCAAATATTTACTTTAGAATCACCCTTTGTCCTTTAAAAGGCCATGTCGAATGGACAAATCTGTCCATTGGGTCACGTGTAAGCAATTTTCACCAGTAGGAAGAAAAAATTTGAAGGGTCTATTTTCATGAAATCACAGTCAACCATAAACAGAAATAACAACGAAAAAACAGAGAGGAGCAGGTAAGAGCAGACCAGTTTCTTCTATCAAGTAAAAACAAAAAAATGTGAAAAAAAGAGTCTTCATGTGGTACATGTACTGCCATGATCTGAATAACCCAGAGAATATGATTACACCACTGACAATTTATGGACATGCTTTGAAACATAGGCACACCCCTCCTGCTTGTAAAAACTGGCATTTTCACTTTCAAATTAGTTACCTGGGCATCAGGTTACAATGCCTGCTTTCCTTTTTAAAGGAGAAAGCATTATTTAAATCTGTTTCATGAAGTCTGAAACAAACAACAGGAAGGGGAATTGTGACTTTCCTTTTAGGGAGTTGCTTCAGTTTTTAAGCTTTTGCTCTGCTTATTCAAATTAATTTTTGAGGCTCCTGGTTTATTCCTTTTATTCAAACGTGGGACAACAAAGACTAAAAAACCACACACTTATTTCCTCAGGGACTGAGCTTGTGGGTGGGGGCAGCTGGTAAAAAGCTGGGTCCAGCTCTCTAAAGGAGTTTTAGATTTCTCCTTTTACCTTGAAATTATGGCTTTCTTTAAAACACAATTAGAGTTAAGTAGACAATTGGATTCTATAGGATCACTACTTTTAAAAACCAGATACTTGAACATTAATTTCTAGTTTGCAAACCTAAACCTCCCAAGCATGATGACCTTTTAAAAACAGATACACAAATTTCCTTTTAGGATCAATTTGACTTCAAGATGATAAATGCCTGCTTAGAGTGCCCTTGTCTGGGTTCAGAAAAAAAGACAGTCTACAAGTCATACTTTCAGGAGTATAAAGGATAACCTTGGCAAGCTGGATTGGAAATAACAAAAACACAGATGTTCACAGCTGCAAATCTGGACACGTAACTTCTACAGCAGTGTAACATGGAAAACCTACAACTCATTTACTAAGAAAAGATGCTGAAAATCTAAGAGAGTCACAGAGTTTGTGCTGGGCTTGAACTGCCCAGGGAATCTCATTCATCTAACATGCTCAGGCAACTGGCATCGCACACTCTTCCACTAAGTAACCTGGACCTGAACTTTTACAGGTTAGTGCTCTCTGCCCCCAGTAGTTAGTATAGTGCCAGGCACAGAGGCAAATCAACCTCACAATAAGATTCTGCTTTTCAGTAAACCGCTCCAGAGGCATCTGACAGTTTCTTTTACCTCTAATCAAGGAAACTAAAACCTAAAATAAATTGCGCGAGTTTCTCCTTGGGGATCTCACTGACTGCAGGATTCTGATGACAAAAAAGTTAACAATTCACTGAAAGTTCTAAGAAAAGGCTTCTGAAGGCCCCTCTAGCCCCTTACCTCATTGTCATGCGGTGGCAGCTGGTGTAATAGCTGCTTGATTCGAAGTTTCTCTCCAGGACTGTTGACATAGGGGACTTTCTCTTCTGGGAGACAGCTGTAGTACTGGTGAACCTGAGTGGTGGGAAAGCACATGGGTAACTCACCCATTCCTCAAACCACCTGCCCATTCCCACATCCTGGGCAGACGGTTCCCACAGCCAGACTCCATCTGCTTCCCACTGTCTCCACCCTTCGTGAAACTCCACAGCCTAGGAGTTTTCTCGTTGCAAGCAGAGACATTTATCCTTGAAGAAAGAGTCCCGCGCATCTCCCCTGTCTTGGGGCTTTTCCTCTCTCTGTAAGGAAGAAACAAAGCCGGCAAACGTTCCTAGAAAAAGAGATTTAGGCAAACATGCTGATGACCCCAGGGGCCAGGCTTTCTCAGCAGGCTCCCCTGAGAGCTGACTTTACCATTTTCTCTGTGTGTCTCCGGCATGTAACCTGCCCTCCCAGCCAAAAGGATGTGTCAGTGCCTGTCTTGGCGCTGGAGTCTTTGGCACTTGGAGGACTCTTGGGTCCTTCAGCCTCCACCTACACTAAAAGCCCTCTAGGTTTTCAGCTTTTCCCAAGGACAGGCCAGAAGATCAGGTCTGTTAAAAAGGCACTGAACTTGGGATACAGCACGGGGAGTTAAAGATCATCATCAACATGTTTTGTGTTTTTTTTTTTTTTTTTGCTACATGTTAGAATGCTCCTGTTTACAGCTGTTAGGACATACTCTTTCAGTCTCTGAGGCTCATTCAACCCTAATGACTTGGGAAAGCACTAAACATCTAATTTTGCCTGAGAAAAGAAAACAGACATTCTACCATCCAGTTGCATGCAAGCTAGGAGAAAAAATTGGCCAAAACAGAAGGTATGCTTTATATAGGAGATTTAAAAAAAAATTCCCACAAGCTCAGATGATATCATGGAAAATACTTTTCAACTATCTCTAAGCATTATGACCAGCTCTTGTGAAACATTCAACAAAACGGAGAAGACAGAAGACATGGGACCCTAAATTCACTGTATTCGTTATACTCCTCAACCATGGTCACATTCCCTGGAGTTTAGGGAGCCTTGGATATGACTATATGTTTTGGGAATGCTGGGGTGAAGAGTTGCGAAAGCTCTGTCTACTTTGATCTCCAGAAATGAAATCATAAGTGTTAGAAGAGAGAGGAAGAAGGCTTTATGATGACAAAGTCTTAAACAAAATGTGAAAGTCATTCTTATTTTTGTAACAAATGATCGTAACCATTCACCATCATGTGCATATCATCCTCTTAATCAAATCCCAAAGGCAAACATAAACGGATTTCTTGTCCTAGACTAGCTGACTTTTGGAACCCAGAGCCTTGCAACCCCTCCCTATAGACACTGGTAGGGAGCCAGGGCCTGGAATTCAGGTTCTAAGGCAGCCCAGCACTCTCTCTGAGAAGACATATGAGCCCAGATCATGAGACAGTTTGGGATTAGAAACTGGCGATGAGCCCATCACAGACTGGCATAGCATTGTGTGCGCAGAAGAACTGCAATCCACATGCTCACCTGTAGGGGGCCACAAATAAAGAAGCAGTTGCAGTATACTAGGGAATGGGTTTTGCCTGCCACGTCAAAAAATGACGGGTGGAAAGGCCTTGTGGCATCCTCACTTTGTCACTCTCACAACTCCCATGATAGTTAACAGAACATTAGGGGCAAATGCTAATATAACATGAATCACTGAATGGATAAGCAACAAAGTCCTACTGGATAGCACAGAGAAATACATCCTGTGATAAACTGTCATCAAAAAGAAATGGAAAGAATGTATACATATGTAGAATTGAAGGAAGACCAGTTTTACACAATACCATACATCAACTATACTTCAATAAAAAAATTTTTGTAAATGCATCATACTGTGGATGCATAATCATCAAGAGTCTAATGTGAGCTCCACTGACCTTCCTGGCAATCATCCCTTATCACTCACACAGCCCTGTCTCCACTGCCCAGAGCCGTCATCTTCTGAACTGGTGCCTCGAACAAGCCCTGTCTGCTACTGTCCAAGGCTGACGCAGGCTAGAGTCTTCCCTGTATCTTCTGCAGCTATGGCCAAGTAGATCTGAACCCCGCAGTCCTGGCTCTGTCCTTACCCATCCCCGTGTTTCTGAGGTTAAAACCTCTCAGAATCCTTATCACATGATTGTGGCAATTAAATGGCAGTGGAGGCAAAGTATTTAGCCAGCAATAACAATAAATAATAAGAATGCACAGCAGTAAGTATATCATCCAGCCTGGTATGCTTCAAATGGGACAAACCAGATTTTCATGGCCTCCCTTCCATTTTAAGAGGTAGGCAACACCGCTAGCTTGTAGAGTGAGATGAAACCTGTGAAGTTCCCACTGTAATGGGTCTAAGAAAGAAGGTTGTGAGGAATAAAATGCTATTAAGCTAGTTTGGTTTCAGGGAGAAGAAAAGTAACTTATTAAAAAGATGTAGTGTTTTCTCAAAACCCCATGAGGAAACGGAAACTTCCAATGGAAAGTGACTGGAAAGGGATTTCCCATCTCTCTAAGGCTGGTGTTCTTTGCTCTATTCTTTCCTCTCAGCAGATCCCCACACAACTGGGAGTCGACACAACCTCAGTTCAGGAGTCCACCCTAGACTGATGAGCCTTGCTCAATTCCAGTTCCTTACGGAAGGCTCCTGGGTGAGGACCACACCTGCAGGCTGGATTGGAGAAGTTTCAGGCTATTTTAAGTGCTGCATGCATGCTAAGTCGCCTCAGTCGTGTCCAACTCATTGTGACTCCCTGGACTATAGCCCACCAGGCTCCTCTGACCATGGAATTCTCCAGGCAAGAATACTGGAGTAGGTTGCCATGCCCGCCTCCAGAGTATCTTCCTGACCCACGGACTGAGCCTGCTTCTCATGTTTTCTCCATTTGCAGGCGGGTTCTTTACCTACTGGAGCGCCACCTACTGGAGGATAAAAGAGTCCCAACACATGATCAGGCTAAGGGGGAGGAAGCGATGGAGAGCTCTAGAGATATTTAGGTGGTAAATAAATACTTTAGTACTCCGAGGTCCACCCTAAAGACTGAATTCTTAAGTCTGCAGAGGCAGTGACTCTTTTGGAACATCCTTCCTGGCTGGACATCTTGTGTTGCCTTTTATAATTTAAGGCTACTGATCACCACCACTGAAAATGTATCTTTTTGACCAGTATTCCAGTAATTCCTTGAATACAAAGTGTTTTAAAATAATTTCTCTCAAGGCTAGCAATAATTTGGTGGATGACTTCAAATAATAGTTGGGGGAAGACTTAAAAGCTTCGACTCTTTGCCACCCCCTACACCCCATGGACTATAGCCCACTGGGCTCCCCTGTCCCTGGGATTCTCCAGACAAAAATAGAAGAACTTATCTAGTAAGATGCTCCACTATTAAACCAAAGCAGCTAATATTAACAACAACCTACCAAATCACTCCCATATTACATGGCAGGTAATCTGGCTTGCTCTGCGGGAAGAGTGAGTTGGTGCTTCAACACTTTCAAGGCTCTTCAAAGCCTGTTCAAGTCCAGGAGGAAAAATAATCACTTTGTGCTGCCTCTGTGTCTCTTCCTGGTGTTTAGGAGCTGGACTCTGCAAGCTCTTCACTGAGTAAAGGGAATTAGCAGACAGATGGGAAGGAGGGAGGAATGGCTTCCTTTCCCCATCTGTCTCTGGCTGAACATGGAAATGCTGCATGCATGGAAATGCTCTGGCATCTTCCATAATAAAACTACTGTATAGCTCAAAACAAACACCAATCATACCAATGGGAAGGGGGAAATATTTAATATACTTCCTGGCACTACAAAAATTAAATTTGGCACCACCACTGAAAACCCCGCAGATTGCTCATTTTAGCCCAAACATGTTTCTCTTGTTAATTTTTACAAGTAAATAATCAAATCCAATAGAATTTTGTCAACAACGATCACTACCAAACCATTATCTGACAGGCTGATGATGTGATTTTTCCTCCTGTGTATACTCAGCGTAGTTCTCCAAAAGCAGGTCTGTGGCCTGTGCTTGGGACTTCGCTTCGGTTACAGATTGGTCAGGTAGAGGTGCCCTATGACTGTGACCTGGGTGTAACCATACGAGGTACATTTCCTCCAAACAAAAGCATGCTGAACACAATACACTCGCTTAGGAAAATGAAATAGCTGAAGGCCTTTATTTAAACATGTTACTCTCAACAGTGAGGTTTGGCAATAACCAGTCTGTGTCAAGACGGATTGTCAGAGCTTTAGTCGGTGTGTGCAAATAAAGTCGACGAAGCAAGACCTTGCCCGACTGGGAAGACTGGGTTTTTCAGAAGGAACTGCAAATTTGATAGCATTTCTGCTGGAGCAGAGATGGAAGCCAAAAAGTCAGTGACTACTCGTTGGAGAGAGAAGTGCTTGACACAGGAACAGTGGTTCTCAAATTGTAGCTTCCACCCAACCACATGGAAGGCTCATTAAAATACATATCTCTAATTCAGAGGACCTGGGGGTTGGGGGTGATCATTTGCATTTCTAACCACCTCTCTGGGGATGCCCCTGCTATTGGTTCAAGGAGCCTATTTTACGAATCTTAGAGTTACTCATGTGTTTTCCTTTAACAGCCAACCCATGAGATTACCAGATATCCCAGGAGACCCAGAGGAGGCAAATGAAGTTATATGCTCTCACTCAATTTTGTAAGTGTCTCCCTCTCTATAGTACTTATTTTTAAAAAATTTTTTTTACTTTACAATACTGTATTGGTTTTGCCCTACATTGACATGAATCCACCACAGGTGTACATGAGTTCCCAACCTTGAACGCCCCTCCCACCACCCTCCCCATATCATCTCTCTGGTTCATCCCCGTGTACCAGCCCCAAGCATCCTGTATCCTGTATTGAACCTAGACTAGCGATTCATTTCTTACATGATAGTATACATGTTTCAATGCCATTCTCCCAAATCATCCCACCCTCTCCCTCTCCCACAGAGTCCAAAAGTCTGTTCTTTACATTTGTGTCTCTTTTGCTATCTTGCATACAGGGTTATCGTTACCATCTTTCTAAATTCCATATATATGTGTTAGTATACTGTATTGGTGCTTTTCTTTCTGGCTTACTTCACTCTGTATAATCGGCTCCAGCTTCATTCACCTCATTAGAACTGATTCAAATGTATTCTTTTTAATGGATGAGTAATACTCCACTGTGTATATGTACCACAGCTTTCTTATCCATTCATCTGCTGATGGACATCTAGGTTGCTTCCATGTCCTGGCTATTATAAACAGTGCTGCGATGAACATTGGGTGTACCATAGATTCTTGTCTTAATTCTCTAATGAACCTCAAAACCTATTTCTTTGTCCCATATGTGTTATCTACCAATTTGTTATTCCCAATGTCACTGTTATAGTCTTCCCTCTGGAATTCACAATGGCACACCAAACAATTACACAATATTGTACCTCCCTATCTTTCTAGTTGCATCTCTTATCTTTTCCCCAGAATCACTTAGCTCATCAATTATAAGGAATACTTCAAGTCCTCTACATGCAGTCTGTCTTCTCCTTATTTGGATTTTTTTTTTTTTTGGTCTTAAACACTTTATGCATGTTCCCCAATTTTATGTCCCAGTTCACGTTACAAACTTTAAATTGTATCACGTTTTAGGTTCATGTTATTGAAATGAATAATTACATTAAAAAAATCAAACAATTTGCCTGATAATGGGCGTGGCTTATATTTATCATAAGTTTCTTTTATGAATATATGTGACTATGTGTCTGGCTTTGCTATTTAAAGGGGCAAAATTAAAATAAATAATGTAAAGCACCCACATGACATAATGCTAGACCTACTGATTTCATCTTTAGTATGTGTGTGTGTGTTTGTGTTCAGTCATGTCAGACTCTTTGTGACCCCATGGATTCCTCTGGTCTATGGCATTTTTCAGGCAAGAATACTGGAGTGGGTTGTCATTTTCCTCCTCCAGGAGATCTCTGCAACCCAGGGATTGAGCACATATCTCTTGCATCTCCTGCACAGGCAACTTCTTTAGCATTAGCACCCAGGAAGCCCATCCTCACATAGGCATGCAGGCAGTTCCCCAGGATGCTCTGATTTCCATGGTATACAAGTTATGCTCATCTGTCACCACAAAGGGTTGTTATGCTGCTGCCTTGGTATGTGTAGAGACAACAAATGACGGATATATCATGGCCTCGAAATAGTGATCCTCTATAGATATTAACAATAGACTATTAGTAATTGTTTTTGTGACTGGACTGAGAGATACTAGAAATGATTGATCTTGACAGTAGAAAAAGAAAACCTGCATGAGAGATTAACTTTTATGTTCAGGTTTTGCTAGTTAGTAGTCATTTCTCAGTGTTATTTTATTATTTATTTTTTTACAAAAGTGGTCATTTCATACCACACATCTTTCTGTCTTATGATGTAGTTAGTTTGAAAGATTTATTGATCACTTTTTTGCAGTTATATAAATAATTGAAGTATATGTGTGTGTGTGTGTGTGTGTGCGCGTGTGTACTGAGACAGTTTCAATATTATTATATAATTTTATGAACAATTACACCTACTTACTAAAATTCCCCATTGAATGTTTATACAACTGACCTAGTTCCCCAACCTTTCCATGTTCTTATTTCCTGTCATGATCTTAATTATGTCTACTTCTGTTTATTCAAATTTCAGGCATATATAACATTGTTGGGAATTTAAGAAGCATGTTAAGTTTTAATTTGGGGAGATTTCCTACAGAGAACCACATATCACATCTAGGAGGAAGTTACTTTGATTGCCCCACATGAAGTTGAGATGATTTTATTGATTCACTATATGCCAATAATTCATTCTTGAGTATGATGATGATATTTTACATGTTAATTCTGAAACATGTGTAGTGAAACATTATTTAAGCAAAATTTTTTAAACTTCTAAAGTATTGTTTTAAAGTATTTATTTTGATTTGGGTGGATATGCAAATACTCTGCATTACATAAACCTATTCCAATACGTATATTATTTTTATATTTGTATTCACAATAGGAAAAATTTTCAAATATGTATGTCTAATGAAATTTTAATGAAATCACCCTTATGACTACTAAAAGTGAATATTTTTAATTTCTCTTATTTTCTAAAAGAGTAATTCCATGAAAATGTCAAATATGTTTTAACAAACATGAATGAAAGAATATTTTATTACCAGAAAATGAAGAGCTATAATCAACTTTCAATAAATACTGAATAATTTTGTTCTTCATTAATGCAACTCCACCAGAATACCCAAAATGGATTTTTTTACTATTTGCACCACATATCCTCAAATTTCTAACTTATATGTGGTCCTACCAGCTACATGTTTTAAGGAAAGGATCACTTTGCCATACTTGGTTTCTACCGTGTGCTATCTAGCTTGGCCCCAAATGCTGTTTAATAATTTAAATGAGAATGATTTTTCAACTGGTATAACCTTTAAAGACTTTACCCTCTAAAAAATTTTTGGAAATCACAGAGAGGAAACTATTTTACCTCTTAGAGCAAGACTTTGGGGATGCTCACAGTGAATTTAAATCTTTGTTTCTCAAACTACTAATTATATCACATGGGCTATGCCTAAGAGTTACATAAGATTTTTTACATACACCACTTCTCTGATGAATGAAGATGTATCACTCATAGTAATATTTAAGAATAGATATGCTATTGTTTATAAAGAGGTTTTTAAAGTTCATGATTGCAGGGCATTGCAGTGGTAGTAATGAATGTGTTTTTAATTATTACAATAAAATGTAGTTACACCGTATAAATAATATTCAAAGACTAGCTCAATATTAAGGAATTTTTTAAACATAACAGATTATCTGTCTACCTACCTATGTTTCTTGGACAAATTATACTTTATAGGAGTGGGAGTGGGTAAATGCATCAATAGCTCTGAAACTCACAACTACAGTTAAGTTAGTTATTTTAAAAATTGATTTTACTCCTTAGGGAATTGAGACTTGCAAATTATCATACAATTTGTAAATGATGGAACCGGTGTTTTCATCCAGGTTTGACTGGTTCCAAAATACGTTTATCTCCAGATTGTGCCATGTTGCCTCCTTATGGATTGTGACCTTTCACAATGATATTAACAACATGTGATTTGTAAGAGATTGAAAAAATAATACTGCCTTAAAGAATGTGTTAGGCCCCTGTCCTTGTAGTGGTAATTATTTTGAGACTAGTTAAATACTATACGGGTTCCCTAGTGGTTCACATGATAAAGAAACTGGATGCAAGGAAGAAATGCATCCTTGGGTCAGAAAGATCCCCTGGAAAAGGGAATGGCTATGTAGTTTATTGTTTTTGCCTGGAGAATCCTATGGACAGAGAAGCTTGGTGGGCTAGAGACCATGAGGTCTCAAAGAATCAGACATGACTTAGTAACTAACACTTTCTCTTTCACTTGGCACAATTAAACTGATAATTTTTAACAAAGGAATAATGGTAGGCAGGCATATGAAAAGATACTCAACATCACAATTAGAGAAATGCTAATCAAAATTGCAATGAGGTATTGACCCACACTGGTCACAATGCCATTATCACAAAATCTACAAGTAAATGCTGGAGATGGTTAGTAGAAAAGGGAGTCCTTCTATACTGTTGGTGGGAAGATAAATGTGGAGAACAGTAAGGATGCTCCTCAAAAAGCTAAAAATAGCTACCATATGATCCAACAAACCCAGTCCTGAGCATATATCCAGACAAAAAATGTAATTCAAAAAGACACATACACCCCAGTGTTCACAGCAGCACTATTTATAATAGACAATACGAGGAAATAACACAAGCACCCATTGACAGATGATTGGCTTAAGATGTGGTGTGTACACACACACACACACACACACACACACATACACACACACACAGTGGGATATTACTGAGCCATGAAAAAGAATGAAATATTGTCATTTGCAGCAACGTGGATCTACCAAGGGGATATTATACTTAGTGAAGTAAGTCAGACAGAGAAAGATAAATACCAGATTATACCACATACATTTGGAATGTAAAAAAAAATTACAAATGTATCTATATACAAAAAGAAATAGATTCACAGACATAGAAAACAAACTTATCATTACCAATGGAAGAGGGACAAATTAGGAGTATGGGATTAGCAAATACAAACTACAGTTCATGTAATAGATAAGCAACAAGGATTTACTATGTAGCACAGGGAATTAAGTTAAAATTTTATAATAACCTATAATAGAAAATAATCTGAAAAATACATACATAACTGAATCATTTTGCTGTATACCTGAAACTATCAAATATTGTAAATCATCTATATTCAACTAAAAAAGAAATAATTATGATTGGTAGAGATACAAGGCAATTTTATTTGAAGCTTATACTTAGGCCTTCATGAAATAAAATCTATATGGAATAAAAAAAAAAATAGGCTATGGCAACTGGATGGCATTTGAATTACTAAAAATGTATCAGAAAAAGTTCTCACCAACATTGAGAAAAACTTCTCTGTATCTTTCAGTGGAAAAGAATCATTATAAATATTTTACATAAAATCTTGAGATTATAGAGCATTTTATGAGTGTAGCTTGAATTTAGGAACTTGTATGGAAAAATGCATTTTTTCCTATTAATAAAAAATACCTTTTAGAGTAATGAGACTTCTCTGGTGGTAGTTGGTAAAGAATCCACCTGTCAGTAATGCAGGAGACCCAGGTTTGATCCTTGTGTCTGGAAGATACTTTGGAAAAGAGAATGGCAAAACACTCCAATATTTTTGCCTGGAGAATTTCATGGGCAGAGGAGCCTGGTGGGCTACTGTACATGGGATCACAAAGAATCAGACACAACTGAGCAACTAACACTAGAGTAATAAAGTCACAATTCAAACAAATGCACCAGGTATTATTGTTAATGAGGTATATTTTTTATCTGGGCTTCCCAGTTGGTTCAGTGAAAAAGAATCTGCCTACCAATGCAGGAGACACAGGTTCCATCCCTGGCTCAAGAAGATCCCCTGGAAAAGTAAATGACAACCCACTCCAGTATTTTTGCCTGGGAAATCCAATGGATAGAGGAGCCTGGTGGGCCTCCATGGGGTCTTAGAAGAGTTGGACATGACTTAGCAACTAAACAACAGCAACAGAATTTTCTATACACACACTTTAACTAGAAACAAATCACTATTTAATACATGTTTAGTCTATCATTATTCTAGTTGAATTTTGTTTTGCCTGAATCTTTTATGTTAGAAGTCATTCTCTGGGGGTGGGGGGGAAACACAACTATTTGCTCAGGCATGAAAACTCACATTTTACTTAATGTAAATAAAAATTAAAGGGATTTGTTCAAAATGGAGATGTATCAGCTGTCAATACATTAAAACAACATGGTGGATATTTTAAGGCTTCAATGACTAATGCAATTAGGGCATCTTTCTGTTGCTTTATTTTAAATTTTATTTTTAAGTGGTATTTTCCATAATATAATGTTGGTAGTTTTCAAATTCACAACAAATTCAAACACACTTCTTTCAAAAGAATTTCTTGCTTTATAAAATTTGTATACTTCAATGCCCTTTTATTTTTGAGAACTGATGGGAAATAATTCCCTATACAATTTAATGATACATTCAAATTAAGTGTGACCACTCTGCAAAAAATTGTAAAACCATTCAGTTCCACATCTGATATCCTGTTACATATTTAGATTAATGAGTTAATAGAGTAGTCTCAAATAATCTGTAGATAAAACCATGATGAATGTTAATTACCCTTAAAGAAAAATCAAGAACTTGATCTATTTGAATCACAGTAGAGTTGATTTTGGAGGCCCCCAAAAGTAAAGTATGACACTGTTTCCACTGTTTCTTCATTTCCCGTGAAGTGATGGGACTAGATGCCATGATCTTCATTTTCTGAAAGTTGAGCTTGAAGCCAATTTTTCACTCACCTCTTTCATCTTCATCAAGAGCCTCTTTAGTTCCTCTTCATTTTCTGCCATAAAAATGGTGTCATCTGCATATCTGAGGTTATTGATATTTCTCCCAGCAATCTTGATTCCAGCTTGTGCTTCTTCCAGCCCAGTGGTTATCATGATGTACTCTGCATAGAAGTTAAATAAGCAGGGTGACAATATACAGCCTTGACATACTCCTTTTCCTATTTGGAACCACTCTGTTGTTCCATGTCCAGTTCTAACTGTTGCTCCCTGACCTGCATATAGGTTTCTCAAGAGGCAGGCCAGGTGGTCTGGTATTCCCATCTCTTTCAGAATTTTCCAGAGTTTGTTGTGATCCACACAGTCAAAGGCTTTGGCATAGTCAAGAAAGTAGAAATAGATGTTTTCCTGGAACTCTCTTGCTTTTTCCATGATCCAGCAGATGTTGGCCATTTGATCTCTGGTTCCTCTGCCTTTTCTAAAACCAGCTTGAACATCAGGGAGTTCACGGTTCACGTATTGCTGAAGCCTGGCTTGGAGAATTTTGAGCATCTCTTTACTAGCATGTGAGATGAGTGCAAATCTGCAGCAGTTTGAGCATTCTTTTGGCCTTTCTTTGGAACTGGAATGAAAACTGACCTTTTCCAGTCCTGTGGCCACCTCTGAGTTTTCCACATTTTCTGCACATTGAATGCAACACTTTCACAGCATCATCTCTTAGGATGTGAAATAGCTCAACTGGAATTCCATCACCTCCACTAGCTTTGTTCGTAGTGATGCTTTCTAAGACCCACTTGACTTCATATTCCAGGATGGCTGGCTCTAGGTGAGTGATCACACCATTGTGATTATATTGGTCACAAAGATCTTTTTGGTATACTTCTTCTGTGTATTCTTGCCGCCTCTTCTTAATATCTTCTGCTTCTGTTAGGTGCATACCATTTCTGTCCTTTATCGAGCCAATCATTGCATGAAATGTTCCCTTGGTATCTCTAATTTTCTTGAAGAGATCTCTAGTCTTTCACATTCTGTTGTTTTCCTCTATTTCTTTGCATTGATCTCTGAGGAAGGCTTTCTTGTCTCTCCTTGCTATTCTTTGGAACTCTGCATTCAGATGCTTATATGTTTCCTTTTCTCCTTTGCTTTTCACTTCTCTTCTTTTAACAGCAATTTGTAAGGCCTCCCCACACAGCCATTTTGCTTTTTTGCATTTCTTTTCCATGGGAATGCGCTTGATCCCTGTCTCCTGTACAATGTCACGAACCTCATTCCATAGTTCATCAGGCACTCTATTTATCAGCTCTAGTCCCTTAAATCTATTTCTCACTTCCACTGTATAATAATAAGGGATTTGAGTTAGGCCATACCTGAATGGTCTAGTGGTTTTCCCTACTTTCTTCAATTACTGCAGACGGTGATTGCAGCCATGACATTAAAAGACGCTTACTCCTTGGAAGGAAAGTTATGACCAACCTAGATAGCATATTCAAAAGCAGAGACATTACTCTGCCAACAAAGGTCTGTCTAGTCAAGGCTATGGTTTTTCCAGTGATCATGTATGGATGTGAGAGTTGGACTGTGAGGAAAGCTGAGCACCAAATAATTGATGCTTTTGAACTGTGGTGTTGGAGAAGACTCTTGAGAGTCCCTTGGACTGCAAGGAGATCCAACCAGTCCATTCTAAAGGAAATCGGTCCTGGGTGTTATTGGAAGGACTGATGCTGAAGCTGAAACTCCAATACTTTGACCATCTCATGTGAAGAGTTGACTCATTGGAAAAGACTCTGATGCTGGGAGGAATGGGGGCAGGAGGAGAAGGGCATTACAGAGGATGAGATGGCTGGATGGCATCACTGACTCGATGGGCATGGGTTTGGGTGAACTCCAGCAGTTAGTAATGGACACAGAGGCCTGGTGTGCTGTGATTCATGGTGTCACAAGGAGTTGGACATGACTGAGTGACTGAACTGAACTGAGAGAGTTGATAGAGTTGGGAAAATATCCATCTTCTGTTTCATAGAGGTGACTGTCTTACAAAACATTCACATAAAAATATTCACTATTAATGTTAGGATGCTTTAAGTCAAAATTGAAGGCAAAAGGAGAGGGGGCAACAAAGGACGGTATGGTTAGATAGTATCACTGACTCAATGGACATGAATTTGAGCAAGCTCTGGGAGATAGTGAAGGACAGGGAAGTTTGTTGTGCTGCAGTTCATGGGGTCACAAAAAGTCAGACACTACTTAGCGACTGAACAACAAGTCAAAATATTCCATCTATCTAACATTTAATGGAGAACACCCCTGTTTTTAAAGAAAGGCTCATTTTTTGTTTGATCCTATATTTATTTTGATCCTCCTTAATTTTAAAGAGATCTTAAGCCATGCCTCCATGATCGTGATTAGATGTCTGTGCCAAATTTTGTAGTTTACCTCACTTAGGTTAGAAAGACAACACTCACAGCTTATTGACTCTGTAGGTCTACCATGATAAATCAAAATCACAAACAGTGATATGAAAGCCAGTTTCTCTCATCACACACAGGTGCACACACACACACACACACACACACCCACAATTTATTGCATACTTCTTCAGACAAGTCAGTGTCCTGATCTGTTATTTTCATATTTTCTACAATAAACATATACCTTGTGATAGGCCACTGAAAAGAAAGGCTCTGTGAATGAGAGTATATTAAATCCATCATAAAGCCTATGTAAGTTGAATATGAGAAGCAGAAATAAAGTCATTATATATTAGTTGGGAGAGCTGGAGAAAATGCATGGGACGACTGAGCTCACAGCTGTTGCTCTTGTTCAGTCACTTAGTCATACTCAGCTCTTCTGCAGCCTCATGGACTCTAGCTCACCAAGCTCCTCTGTTAATGGGATTCTCCAGGCAATGATACCAGGATGAGTTGCCATCCCACCCAGGGATCAAGCCTGTATTTCCTGCACTGCAAGCAGATTCTTTACCCCAGAGCCACTACAGAAGTACCAAGAACTTACAAAAGTATTGATTAATATGCCCTTGAATCATTTACTGCAGTTGACCTAAAGATCAAAGCAAAAAGCCAAGCACAGCAATGACTTCACACACTTAACTGAAATGTTATCAATTTTAAAACAACTGAATTCTTTCTTTATGATAAATTATAGGTAACTATTATATATTAGATTTCTAGAAAGCTGCCTAAAGGCAAAAGCATTGATTTTTCTTCTTACATTTACCACAAAACAGTAACCAAACAGTATACTCCTATTCTTTGTTCTATTACCAACATAAGCAAAAATATGAGTTTTGCTCAGGACCTTTTGTCCCCTTCACGCATCACAGCCTTGTAGCGAAGGGGTTTGCCTAACTCCAAGAAGCTATGAGCCATGCCATGCAGGGCCGCCCAAGGCAGATGGGTCCTGGTGCAGTGTTCTGGTGCAGTGTTCTTGCAAAACATGGTCCGGGAGGAGGAAATGGCAACCTGCTTCAGTATTCGTGCCGTGAGAATGCATGAACAGTATGAAAAGGTCAGAAGCTATGACACCAGAAGATGAAAGCCCCCAGGTCCTTTATTATATTTTTCTGTTTTCCTTCACATCACTTATAACAAACCTCATCAGAACATTATGTATTATACATATAAATATGATTTTTAATGTTTTATTCTCCACTAACCTCTAAGTTCCCTGTAGACACATAGAAGCTCAGTTGCTTCAGTGTTTGCTTGCTCAGTGTCTCAGTGCCTGATTTTGTGACCTTATAGACTGTAGCCCGCCAGGCTTCTCTGTCCCTGGGATTCTCCAGGCAAGAATACTAGAGTGGGTTGCCATGTACTCCTCCAGGGGATCTTCCTCCCCCAAGGATCAAACTCTCATCTCCTGGATCTCTTACACTGCAGGTGGATTCTTTTGCCACGGAGCCTCTGGGGAAACACCCTGTAGACAGAGACTTCAGCCATTTATTCATTGCTGTGTCATTCGAGGCTTGTGAATTACCTAACATTATCATGAACGTGCATGCAATGTTATTTACTGAAGGACGCTGAGTCCCGATCTCTGGTGTCTTTCTAGAGATCTGCGTCCCTAAATGACACACTTCTATTCTGCTATGGCTCCATTCTCGGGACGCCCATGAGCCTCACCTGCTTTCAGATACACTGCTGCCTGCTTGACTTGCTTATAAAAGTGTTCTTGCTAATTTCCCTCACTGAGATCATAGCATCTAGAAGGCAATGGCAACCCACTCCAGTACTCTTGCCTGGAAAATCCCACGGGCGGAGGAGCCTGGTGGGCTGCAGTCCATGGGGTCGCTAAGAGTCGGACACAACTGAGCGACTTCACTTTCACTTTTCACTTTCATGCATTGGAGAAGGAAATGGCAACCCACTCCAGTGTTCTTGCCTGGAGAATCCCAGGGACGGGGAAGCCTGGAGGGCTGCCGTCTATGGGGTCGCACAGAGTCGGACACGACTGAAGCGACTTAGCAGCAGCAGCAGTCCCTGTTAAGAATTTTAACCAATAGCATGGTTTTCTTTTTACAATGTCAAGAACTGCTTAATTTTTAATATTTGGAAATTGCCTTAGAAAGAAAGGCTAAAGATTTCATATTTTTTTCACTGAGTTGTATGTAGTTAAACTATTTAACCTATGTTTGATAGAGTGTTTCAGAAAATGGGAATTCTTCCACATGAATCCAGAAACAATGGCAAGAACTTTATTGAACCCAGGCCTACTGAAAGTGTACAAATAATAGACTATTTGAAAATGTAAATAAATAAGGCAGTGGTGAAGAAGAGAATAAGCTTAAAAAAATGGCCTTGCCACTTTTTATCATTTCTCATTTAGATATCCAGTTTTTTACAAAGATGCCTTTTTTTTTTTTTTTTTCAAAATTACAGTATGGTTGCTATGGTAATGTGTGCTTTATAAATCAAGTGCAAAGGCTGCCTTCATTTCCACTCTGTCCCAAAATAATAAAGAAGATTATTAAAGTGGAATCATGAGAGTCTGAAAAGAATCTGGGGTAAGAAAAAAAAAGAAGGCTTTAAACATTAAAAGCAAAATTTCAAAAGATCCCACAAAGACCTCATTAAGCATTTGTGGTAGCCTTGGGGGTCACTCAGTGATACTCTGGACAGCTTTGGACAGCTTTGCAATTCTTCTTGGAAAAGAATAATTTTGGACAGCTTTCCAATTCTTCTTTAGAGAGAGTGTGGACGATTGATGATCAATTATTCACTGATATTTGACAGGGCTGACAGTCACTTGTGTGATTTGGGATTATTTTCTTTCACAAGAGAATGAATGAGTTAGCATCTCTGTGATAGGATTTCAAACACAGTGGATTCTTTAGTGGTTTGAGTACTTTTTGCAATTTCTTTCCATCATTACCATTTTAGACTTGCACACGGTCCACATCTACTTCTTTCAACATAAAAGGAGATGATTTTTACTCTTCTTTACAGTGAAAATTATTCTAACACACAGATTGGAGGCAAGCCACTCAGAGGCTTTATAAAACATGTCACCACTTCAGAAGTCATTATTCTTTGTGTGAACATTTGACTGGGGATTCTGTTTTTGTGTTTCCCTGTGGTCACTGGGAGAGCATGGTTGCAGATTGAAGCTGCTACATCTATCCTGCCAGGAGGGGCTGAAGAGCTTTCAGGGGACACCTTGCACAATTAATAGCAGGTGTCCTGCACCTGAACCTTCATCACAGGGAACCCCTGCACAATTAAAATTACTGCAGCCAAGACTGAAGCTCTTTATCAGTGGGGATTTTTAATTGAATTTCCCATGATGGCTCTATTTTTCTGTCTTTTCTCTGTCTACGCTATGCAATGAGGGCTGCCAAGACACTGACCAGAACACACATAAGGGTTCCACAGGAGGTTCAGGGGTAAAGGGATTTTATATAAGACTAAACATGCCTGCTGTTTAAGTGCATGCATTCTGCATTTCTGTTTCAGTGATGATATTACCTGTCAATGAAAAATCTTGTTGGCGAAAATCATAGGTACTTAGCTTCATATTTTGAATATACACATTCAAAAATTGATATTTTCTAGCATATTGGGATTTTGATTCATCTATAGATTATATTTTGGTAAGCACTTTTGCATTCATACATATGTGTTATGGATAAAATCAGTTAAGTTCAGTCGCACAGTCATGTCCGACTCTTTGCGACCCCATGAATCACAGCACACCAGGCCTCCCTGTCCATCACCAACTCCCGGAGTTCACTCAGACTCACGTCCATTGAGTCTGTGATGCCATCCAGCCATCTCATCCTCGGTCATCCCCTTCTCCTCCTGCCCCCAATCCCTCCCACCATGAGGGTCTTTTCCAATGAGTCAACTCTTCGCATAAGGTGGCCAAAGTACTGGAGCTTCAGTTTTAGCATCATTCCTTCCAAAGAAATCCCAGGGTTGATCTCCCTCAGAATGGACTGGTTGGATCTCCTTGCAGTCCAAGGGACTCTCAAGAGTCTTCTCCAACACCACAGTTCAAAAGCATCAATTCTTCTGCGCTCAGCCTTCTTCACAGTCCAACTCTCACATCCATACATGACCACAGGAAAAACCATAGCCTTGACTAGACGGACCTTAGTCGGCAAAGTAATGTCTCTGCTTTTGAATATACTATCTAGGTTGGTCATAACTTTTCTTCCAAGGAGTAAGCGCCTTTTAATTTCATGGCTGCAGTCACCATCTGCAGTGATTTTGGAGCCCAAAAAAACAAAGTCTGACACTGTTTCTACTGTTTCCCCATCTATTTCCCATGAAGTGATGGGGCCAGATGCCATGATCTTCGTTTTCTGAATGTTGAGCTTTAAGCCAACTTTTCCACTCTCCTCTTTCACTTTCAACAAGAGGCTTTTTAGCTCCTCCTCACTTTCTGCCATAAGGGTGGTGTCATCTGCATATCTGAGATTATTGATATTTCTCCCAGCAATCTTGATTCCAGCTTGTGTTTCTTCCAGTCCAGCATTTCTCATGATGTACTCTGCATATAAGTTAAATAAGCAGGGTGACAATATACAGCCTTGACGTACTCCTTTTCCTATTTGGAACCAGTCTGTTGTTCCATGTCCAGTTCTAACTGTTGCTTCCTGACCTGCATACAGATTTCTCAAGAGGCAGGTCAGGTGGTCTGGTATTCCCATCTCTTTCAGAATTTTCCACAGTTTACTGTGATCCACACAGTCAAAGGCTTTGGCATAATCAATAAAGCAGAAATAGATGTTTTTCTGGAACTCTCTTGCTTTTTCCATGATCCAGCGGATGTTGGCAATTTGATCTCTGGTTCCTCTGCCTTTTCTAAAACCAGCTTGAACATCAGGGAGTTCACGGTTCACATATTGCTGAAGTCTGGCTTGGAGAATTTTGAGCATTACTTTACTAGCATGTGAGATGAGTGCAATTGTGCGGTAGTTGGAGCATTCTTTGGCATTGCCTTTCTTTGGAATTGGGATGAAAACTGACCTTTTCCAGTCCTGTGGCCACTGCTGAGTTTTCCAGATTTGCTGGCAAATTGAGTGCAGCACTTTCACAGCATCATCTTTCAGGATTTGAAACAGCTCAACGGGAATTCCATCACCTCCACTAGCTTTGTTCGTCGTGATGCTTTCTAAGGCCCACTTGACTTCACATTCCAAGATGTCTGGCTCTAGATTAGTCAACACATCATCATGATTATCTGGGTCATGAAGATCTTTTTTGTACAGTTCTTCCGTGTATTCTTGCCACCTCTTCTTAATATCTTCTGCGGGCGGCGGAGGCTCAAGCCGCACTTGAGCGCAGGCGGCGGAGGCTCAAGCCGCACTTGAGCGCGGCCGAGAGCTACCGACATCGCCAGGAGAAGCCACCTCGCCCCCGAGGCCAGGAGCGGCAGCTGAGACAAGCCACCCACGCCCGAGGCCAGGGCCGGCGGCCTGGAGGAGAAACCCGAGGAGTGGTGGCTGGGCGGGCCCAGGAGGGCCTAGAGGAGCTATCCTACGTTGAGGGTCGGGAACGGTGGCGGTGAGGAGATACCCCTCGTCAAAGGTAAGGTGCAGTGGCTCTGCTGGAGCAGTCGTGAAGAGATACCCCACGCTCAAGGTAAGTGAAACCCAAATAAGATGGTGGGTGTTGCGGGAGGGAATCAGAGGGCAGACACACTGAAACCATACTCACAGAAAACTAGTCAATCTAATCACACTAGGACCACACCCTTGTCTGACTCAATGAAACCAAGCCATGCCTGCAGGGCAACCCAAGATGGGAGGGTCATGGTGGAGAGGTCTGACAGAATGTGGTCCACTGAAGAAGGGAATGGCAAGCCACTTCAGTATTCTTGCCTTGAGAACCCCATGAACAGTATGAAAAGGCAAAATGATAGGATAGCAAAAGAGAAACTCCCCAGGTCAATAGGTGCCCAATATGCTACTGGAGATCAGTGGAGAGATAACTCCAAACAGAATGAAGGGAGAGAGCCAAAGCAAAAACAATCCCCAGTTATGGATGTGACTGGTGATAGAAGCAAGATCCGATGCTGTAAAGAGCAGTATTGCATAGGAACCTGGAATGTCAGGTCCATGAATCAAGGCAAATTGGAAGTGGTCAAACAAGAGATGGCAAGGGTGAACGTTGACATTCTATGAATCAGCGAACTAAAATGGACTGAATGGGTGAATTTAACTCAGATGGATAAAATGGAGATATAAAAATTAGCATGGTTATTTAATTCTTCTCTGGTGGCTCAAACGGTAAAAAAAAAATCTGCCTGCAATGCAGGAGACCCGAGTTCAATACCTGGATTGGGAAGATCCCCTGAAGAAATTAATGGCTACCCACTCCAGTATTGTTGCCTGGGAGAGCCCATGACAGAGGAGCCTGATGGGTTATAGACCATAGAGTTGCAAAGAGGCGGACATGAGTGAGCGACTAACACTTTCACTGTCATTTGAGGTAAGGAGAGCTGTAGTTAGAGAACTAGCAGTAACAGAAAAACTTCATCTCTCTATGAATTGCCTGATTGTATAACTGAACTGATTGTCAGTGGTGGTACAATGGCATGTATGATTACCTACTTGTGGAGATAAGAATACGAGACAATGCATGGAGTTCCTTTCTGTGCAAGTGTTCTCATAGATATCGTGTGTGAATACGCGTCAGAAACTCTTGATGGGTCAGAACTGACTCAAAATTTTCCTGGAGACGATTTTAAAGAATTGATATCAAGTACAAACCACAGGAGACTCTCTACTTCAAGACTATTATTATCAGCTTGTTGTATTATCCATTGCATCTGTAAGTACCTTTTTCCTTTTTCAAATCCAATAAATGCTTATAACGAACTCTAAGCAAAGTTCATTTTACTGGTAGAGTAAATTACTTGTACTGAGCATGCTCCAGGAGTTGGTGATGGACAGGATAACTTGGCATGCTGCAGTCCAAGGGTCACAAGAGTTGGATACTGCTGAGCAACTGAATTAACTATTGTTCTAAGCTTTATAATAATCAGAGCAAATTTTTCTTAGGTTATCTATTTTTCTTGTGATCCACCTTAGTGATTTCCCATGAACTTAATTCACTTTCATGTGATGCTAACATGAATATTATTAGACTTTAAGAAAAAAAAATTGCTCTTTTGTGCTCTGTTGGCAGATATGTGAGTCTTGGGTCCTGTCTTCAACCTTCACTCTATTTGATTAATGTTTTTGAAAGACTTATGTTACTTCTGTGAACTCTCCTTTTCCTTTCATTCAAACCATACTGACAACAGGTTTCAATCTCAGAGCTCTTAAATATTCATTATTTACGAAGCGCTTTAGGGTATCTGGGATAAAGATCTATTATTTGTAGCACTATTGAAAAAATATATGCTATGTTATTTAGCACATATTGAGCCATCCACTTTGTGTATTATGTGAAAGTGAATGTTGCTAAGTTGTGTCAGATTCTTTGTGACACCATGGACTATACATTCCATGGAATTCTGCAGGTCATAATACTGTGGTGGGTAGCCTTTCCTTTCTCTAGGGGATCTTCATAACCCAGGGACTGAACCCAGGTCTCCTGCATTGCAGGCTATTCTTTACCAGCTGAGCCACAAGGGAAGCCCGAGAACACTGGAGTGGGTAGCCTATCCCTTCTCCAGGGGATCTTTTCAACTCAGGAATCGACTGGGGGGATCTCCTGCATTGCAGGTGAATTCCTTACAAACTGAAATATATAAAATGTATCAAAATGCATGTTACTTGGGCAGACTGGAGTGGATTGTAGAAATGCTGGATTAGAAGGCAAGGTTAATGTCTGAGCATGTTTTTCCTTCTGTTTATATGTCAAGATGGGCTTCTCATGTAGCACTAGTGGTAAAGAATGCACCTGCCAATCCAGGAGACTTGAGAGATGTGGGTTCCATCTCTGGGTCGGGAACATCTCCTGGAGTAGGAAATGGCAACCCATTCCAGTATTTTTATCTGGGAAATCCCATGGACAGAGGAGCCTGACAGGCTATGGTTCATAAGGTTGCAAAGGGTCAGACCAGACTGAAGCAGCTTAGCTCACATGCACAATATGTTAAAATAACACATTTCAAGAATAATATGTAATGCCTAACTGAAATTTTGTAGGTACTAGAAAAATGAAAATAAAATAGAAACAAATTTATTTCTCCTTCTACCAAGTAAAAGTTACACTGAAATTCTTGTAACAGATTCATCAATTTTCATAATGATATTTATATGTGATAGCATCTCTGTACACCATGAATCAATTGCATTTCCATTTAATTCATCAACAATATCACTTATATTAATATGTCTAATGAACTTCAGTGATGCTAAAAAGCCAGATGATATTTTAGTTTTTTTCTATACTAAGTCACATGTTATTTTTTTCCTTAGTGCTTCCAAAACACATTCATTATTCTTCCTTTTTTTTTTTTTAAAGTTCATCAAGTTTATTAGAACATGCTTTGGAGTTTATTCAGAATCAATATTTTCAGGCACATAGTCTTTTTCTCTAAATATGTAGTTTAAAAATACTTTTATTTTATCTGCAGAATTTTTCTAAATGATAGCTTTTAGTATATATACTGTTTTCTTACTTTGCTTTTTCTTGTGATTCTTATTATCTTATTTTCTGTATGTTTAATTTCCCTTTATTCTAAGTATAATAGCTTGCCTATGTTCCTGTTAAACTGGTTTCTTTTCTTCCATTTTTATGGTTGCTTTGTATCTTATCTTTTACTACTTGTCTTAAGGAATTATTTTGTGGTTGCTGTGGTTTTGTGTTCTTTCAACTATAGTATTTTTTTCTGACATAATTTCTATTATATTATTTATAATTCTTTCTTGACTTCTGGGACCTCAATAATCAGTCTAGTTCTGTTGTGTTTTGCTCTTTCATGTTTTGTATTATTTTGTTAATATCTTTAAACCTGTGCAAACATGGAGTTGGGTTTTCCAGTTCTAAGATTGGGATATAAATGTATCTATTGAAAGGGACATTATTTCATCACAGTGCTATATATTTCAAAATTGATAAATGAAGACATATTCTGGAGAATATAATGCTTTACCTTTTTTAAAATTAATTTTTATTTTTCAGTTTGTTTTGCTCTACAATACTGTATTCGTTTTGCTATACATTGACATGAATCAGCCACTCAGTTCAGTTCAGTCGCGCAGTCGTGTCCGACTCTTTGCGACCCCATGAATCACAGTACGCCAGGCCTCCCTGTCC
>SJXQ01000212.1:0-21839 GCA_006408695.1 Aepyceros melampus | reverse complement strand
ACAGGACTGGAAAAGTTCAGTTTTCATTCCAATTCCAAAGAAAGGCAATGCCAAAGAATGCTCAAACTACTGCACAGTTGCACTCATCTCACATGCTAGTAAAGTAATGCTCAAAATTCTTCAAGCCAGGCTTCAGCAAAAAAAACCGTGAACTTCCTGATGTTCAAGCTGGTTTTAAAAACAGCAGAGGAACCAGAGATCAAATTGCCAACATCGCTGGATCATGGAAAAAGCAAGAGAGTTCCAGAAAAACATCTATTTTTGCTTTATTGACTATTCCAAAGCCTTTGACTGTGTGGATCACAATGAACTGTGGAGAATTATGAAAGAGATGGGAATACCAGACCACGTGACCTGCCTCTTGAGAAATCTGTATGCAGGTCAGGAAGCAACAGCTAGAACTGGACATGGAACAACAGACTGGTTCCAAATAGGAAAAGGAGTACGTCAAAGCTGTATATTGGCACCCTGCTTATTTAACTTTTATGCAGAGTACATCACGAGAAATGCTGGACTGGAAGAAACACAAGCTAGAATCAAGATTGCCGGGAGAAATATCAATAACCTCAGATATGCAAATGACACCACCCTTATGGCAGAAAGTGAAGAAGAACTAAAAAGCCTCTTAATGAAAGTGAAAGAGGAGAGTGAAAAAGTAGGCTTAAAGCTCAACATTCAGAAAATGAAGATCATGGCATCCGGTCCCATCACTTCATGGGAAATAGATGAGGAAACAGTGGAAACAGTGTCAGACTTTATTTTTTTGGGCTCCAGAATCCCTGCAGATGGTGACTGCAGCCATGAAATTAAAAGACACTTATTCCTCGGAAGAAAAGTCATGACCAACCTATATAGCATATTCAAAAGCAGAGACATTATTTTGCCAACTAAGGTCCGTCTAGTCAAGGCTATGGTTTTTCCTGTGGTCATGTATAGATGTGAGAGTTGGACTGTGAAGAAGGCAGAGCAGTGAAGAATTGATGCTTTTGAACTGTGGTGTTGGAGAAGACTCTTGAGAGTCCCTGGACTGCAAGGAGATCCAACCAGTCCTTTCTGAAGGAGATCGGCCCTGGGATTTCTTTGGAAGTAATGATGGTAAAGCTGAAACTCCAGTACTTTGGCCACCTCATGCAAAGTGTTGACTCATTGGAAAAGATTCTCATGCTGGGAGGGATTTGGGACAAGAAGAGAAGGGGACGACAGCAGATGAGATGGCTGGATCGGATCACTGACTCAATGGACATGAGTCTGAGTGAACTCTGGGAGTTGGTGATGGACAGGGAGGCCTGGCGTACTGCGATTCATGGGGTCGCAAAGAGTCGGACATGACTGAGCGACTGAACTGAACTGAACCCATCCATTTACTTTGCATCACTGTTTCTGCTGGAGTCATTCAGCAGAGAAGGGCAATGACACTCCAAGGTCAGACAATGTTACTACCTAATTCTAATTATAATGGGCAAATCCACCATTAAGCTTCAGATTGAGAGAAATTCTACTGAGTTGGCAAATGTTTTCAATGTGTATATGTAGATCATCATATGTAAACACAATTTTTCAGACTCTGTGGCAAAGAGAAATGAACAGTCTGTGCTGTATTTTAACTTGCTGCAAAATTTCTCCTTCAAGAACGACCATTCTATTGAGCACCACTCTGCGAATCAGCCTCTATTAGAATGTTGAGGAATAAAATGAATACGTAATTAATTCTAGTACTGGAAGGCATGTCTCTCCCCTTCGGCTGCTTCTTTGAAGATAGCTGCCTGAAGTAAAACAGGAAACACCTACCTGACATCCTTTAAGCACACAGCCTGATTAGAGGCCTCCGGGAAACTTCCAGTGGATACCACTTGGCTCTCCAGCGTAAGTATTATTAATTAAAGACTCAATGCCAAGGTCTTCTATGTTTATTGTAATGGTGATCTTAGATGGGGCTGATTGATCACTTCTCTATTAAGAATCCATGTATTATACTCTCATTTGAAATGTATAGAGGTTATCATGGAGATTGAGTAATATATTTAATATAAAAATAAGGTTGAATTCACAAGAATACTTTTGAAGTCAGCTGGTTTCTTAGTACTCTGCTCCAGCTGCTTTTGGAGATAAAGTTTCCCTGATACAGACCCCATGCTCCTAATGCGGGAGAGCCGGGTTCAATCCCTGGTCAGGAAACTAGCTCCCACAAGCCACAACTAAAGATCCCACAAGTCACATGCCACAACTAAGACTCAGTGTGACCCAAATAAATAAATAAATATTTTTAAAAAAGATTGTCAGAGAATGTTACTGAAGCCTAGTAACATAATATTTCATGTTGGACAGAGCAGATACACAAAAATAGTTGCATTCAGTACAATTCCTCGTTACTGTTGTCCAGTCACCAGGTCATGTCCCATTCTTCGTGACCCCATGGACGGCAGCACACAAGACTCCTCTGTCCTTCACTCTCTCTCAAAATTTACTCAAATTCATGTCCATTGAGTCAATGACGCTGTCCAACCATCTCATCCTCTGCCTCTACCTTCTCCTTTTGCCTTCAGTCTTTTCCAGCATCAGGGTCAATTCCAGTTATTGGCTCTTTTCATCAGGTGGCCAAAGTATTGGAGCTTCAGATCCGTCCTTCCAGTGAAAATTCAGGGTTGATTTCCTTTAGGACTGACTGGTTTGATCTCCTTGCTTCCCAAGGGACTCAACAGTCTTCTCCAGCATCACAGTTTGAAAGCATCAATTCTGCAGCACTCAGCCTCTTTATGGTCCATATCTCACAGCCATACATGGTTTCTGGAAAAACCATAGCTTTGACTGTATGGACCTTTGTTGGCAAATTGATGTCTTTGCTTTTAAAACCCTGTCTAGGTTAGTCATAGATTTCCTTCCAAGGAGCAAGTGTCTTTTAATTTCATGGCTGCAGAAAATCTGTTACTACTTCCACTTTTTCCCCTTCTATTTGCCATGAACTTATGGGATTGGATGCATGATCTTAGTTTTTTGAATGTTGAATTTTACACCAGCTTTTTCACTCTCCTCTTTCACCTTCATTAGTAGGCTCTTTAATTCCTCTTCACTTCTGCTGTTAGAATGGTATCATCTGGATATCTGAGGTTGTTGATATTTCTTCTGGCAATCTTGATTCCAGGTTGTGATTAATCCAGCCTGGCATTTCACATGATGTACTCTGCATAGAAGTTAAATAAGCAAGCCTTTGTCTTACTCCTTTCTCAATTTTGAACCAGTTGTTCGTGTCCAGTTTTAACTTTCCTACTTGACCTGCATACAGGTTTTTCAGGAGACAGGTAAGTGCTCTAATATTCCCATCTCTTTAAAAAATTTCCTCAGTTTGTTGTGATCCAAACTGTCAAAGGCTTTAGGATAGTTAGTGGAGCAGAAGTAGGTGTTTTTCTGGAATTCCTTTGCTTTCTTTCAGTCCAGTTCAGTTCATTTCAGTTCAGTTCAATTGCTCAGTCATGTCTGACTCTTTGCAACCCCATGAATCGCAGCACACCAGGCCTCCCTGTCCATCACCAACTCCTGGAGTTTACCCAAATTCATGTCCATCGAGTCAGTGATCCAGCCATCTCATCTTCTGTTGTCCCCTTCTCCTCCTGCCCCCAATCTCTCCCAGCATCAGGGTCTTTTCCAGTGAGTCAACTGTTCACATGAGGTGGCCAAACTATCGGAGTTTCAGCTTCAGCATCAGTCCTTCCAATGAACACCCAGGACTGATCACCTTTAGGATGGATTGGCTGGATCTCCTTGCAGTCCAAGGGACTCTCGAGAGTCTTCTCCAACACCACAGTTCAAAAGCATCAATTCTTCAGTGCTCAGCTTTCTTCATGATCCAACAAATATTTGCAATTTGATCTCTGGTTCCTCTGCCTTTTCTAAACCCAGCTTGTACATCTGAAAGTTCTCAGTTTACATAGTGCTACAGCCTACCTGGAAGCATAACCTTACTAGTGTGTGAAATGAGCACAATTGTACTGTAGTTTGAACATTCTTTGGCATCGCCCTTCTTTGGGATTGGAATGAACACTGACCTTTTCCAGTCCTGTGGCCACTGCTGAGTTTTCCAAATTTGTTCATATTGATGCAACACTTTCACAGCATCATCTTTTAGGATTTGAAATAGCTCAGCTGGATTTCCATCACCTCCACTAGTTTTGTTCATAATAATGCTTCTTTTTTTTGTGTGTGTGTGTGTTTCTTTTTTTTTTTTTTTAATTAATTTTTATTTTTTAGTTTGTTTTGCTTCTTAACACCCACTTGACTTCACACTCCAGGATATCTGGCTCTAGGTGAGTGAACATACCATCGTGGATATCCAGGTCATTAAGACCTTTTTTGTATAGTTCTTCAATGTATTCTTGCCATCTCTTCTGCTTTTGTTAGATCCTTATCATTTCTGTCCTTTGTCATTTCCATCCTTACACAAAATGTTCCCTTAATATCTCCAATTTTCTTGAAGAGATTTCTAGCCTTCCCCTTCTATTGTCTTCTGTTTCTTTGCATTGTTCATTTAAGGAAGCTTTCTTATCTCTCCTTGTTATTGTCTGGAACTCTGTATTCAGTTGGGTATATCTTGCCCTTTCTCCTTTACCTTTCATTTCTCTTCTTTCCTCAGCTATTTATAAAGCCTCAGCCTTCAGAATGGGAGAAAATAATAGTAAATGAAGCTACTGACAAAGAATTAATCTCAAAAATATGCAAGCAACTCCTGCGGCTCAATTCCAGAAAAATAAACAACCCAATCAAAAAGTGGGCCAAAGAACTAAACAGACATTTCTCCAAAGAAGACATACAGGAGGCTAACAAACACATGAAAAGATGCTCAATATCACTCATTATCAGAGAAATGCAAATCAAAACCACAATGAGGTACCACTTCACGCCAGTCAGAATGGCTGCTGTCAAAAAGTCTACAAGCAATAAATGCTGGAGAGGGTGTGGAGAAAAAGGAACCTTCTTACACTGTTGGTGGGAATGCAAACTAGTACAGCCACTATGGAGAACAGTGTGGAGATTCCTTAAAAAACTGGAAATAGAACTGCCTTATGACCCAGCAATCCCACTGCTGGGCATACACACTGAGGAAACCAGAACTGAAAAAGAACATGTACCCCAATATTCATCACAGCACTGTTTATAATAGCCAGGACATGGAAGCAACCTAGATGTCCATCAGCAGATGAATGGATAAGAAAGCTGTGGTACATAAACACAATTTGTACACATTAAACAGAATGTGTAAACACATTAAAAAGAATACATTTGAATCAGTTCTAATGAGGTGGATGAAACTGAAGCCCATTATACGAGTGAAGTAAGCCAGAAACAAAAACACCAATACAGTATACTAACACATATATATGGAATTTAAAAAGATGGTAATGATAATCCTGTATGCAAGACAGCAAAAGAGACACAGATGTATAGAACAGCCTTTTGGACTCTGTGGGAGAGGGAGAGGGTGGGATGATTTGAGAGAATGGCATTGAAACATGTATATTATCATATGTGAAATGAGTCACCAGTCCAAGTTCGATGCAGGATACAGGATGCTTGGGGCTGGTGCACTGGGATGACCCAGAGGGATGGTACGGGGAGGGAGGTGGGAGAGGGGTTCAGGATGGGGAACATGTGTACACCCGTGGTGGATTCATGCTGATGTATGGCAAAACCAATACAATATTGCAAAGTAATTAGCATCCAATGAAAATAAATAAATTTATATAGTTTATATATATATATTTAAAGCCTCCTCAGACAACCAATTTTCCTTTCTTACATTTCTTTTTCTTGAGATTGGTTTTCGTCACTGCATCTTGTACAATTTACAAATCTCCATCCATAATTCTTCAGGTACTCTGTCTTCCAGATCTAATCCCTTGAATCTATTTGGCACTTCCACTGTATAATCCTAAGGAATTTGATTTAGGTCATACCTGAATGGCCTAGTGGTTTTCCCTGCTTCTTTCAATTTAAGTCTGAATTTTGCAATAAGAAATGTATGATCTGAGCCATAGTCAGCTCCAGGTTTTGTTTTTACTGACTCTATAGAGCTTCTCCATTTTGACTGCAAAGAATGTCATAAATCTGATTTTAGTATTGACCATTTGGTGATGTCCATGTATGACTTGTCACTTGTGCTATGGGAAAAAGGTATTTGCTATCACTAATCGAGAGCCAGACATCTTGGAATGTGAAGTCAAGTGGGCCTTAGAAAGCATCACGACGAACAAAGCTAGTGGAGGTGATGGAATTCCCGTTGAGCTGTTTCAAATCCTGAAAGATGATGCTGTGAAAGTGCTGC
The DNA here is from genome assembly GCA_006408695.1 of Aepyceros melampus. Lineage (NCBI taxonomy): Eukaryota > Metazoa > Chordata > Mammalia > Artiodactyla > Bovidae > Aepyceros > Aepyceros melampus. The sequence continues at coordinate 15,526 of SJXQ01000212.1, read as the reverse complement.
ACTCAATATGCCAGCAAATCTGGAAAACTCAGCAGTGGCCACAGGACTGGAAAAGGTCAGTTTTCATCCCAATTCCAAAGAAAGGCAATGCCAAAGAATGCTCAAACTACCACACAATTGCACTCATCTCACATGCTAGTAAAGTAATGCTCAAAATTCTCCAAGCCAGACTTCAGCAATATGTGAACCGTGAACTCCCTGATGTTCAAGCTGGTTTTAGAAAAGGCAGAGGAACCAGAGATCAAATTGCCAACATCCGCTGGATCATGGAAAAAGCAAGAGAGTTCCAGAAAAACATCTATTTCTGCTTTATTGATTATGCCAAAGCCTTTGACTGTGTGGATCACAGTAAACTGTGGAAAATTCTGAAAGAGATGGGAATACCAGACCACTTGACCTGCCTCTTGAGAAATCTGTATGCAGGTCAGGAAGCAACAGTTAGAACTGGACATGGAACAACAGACTGGTTCCAAATAGGAAAAGGAGTACGTCAAGGCTGTATATTGTCACCCTGCTTATTTAACTTATATGCAGAGTACATCATGAGAAATGCTGGACTGGAAGAAACACAAGCTGGAATCAAGATTGCTGGGAGAAATATCAATAATCTCAGATATGCAGATGACACCACCCTTATGGCAGAAAGTGAGGAGGAGCTAAAAAGCCTCTTGTTGAAAGTGAAAGAGGAGAGTGGAAAAGTTGGCTTGAAGCTCAACATTCAGAAAACGAAGATCATGGCATCTGGCCCCATCACTTCATGGGAAATAGATGGGGAAACAGTAGAAACAGTGTCAGACTTTGTTTTTTTGGGCTCCAAAATCACTGCAGATGGTGACTGCAGCCATGAAATTAAAAGGCGCTTACTCCTTGGAAGAAAAGTTATGACCAACCTAGATAGTATATTCAAAAGCAGAGACATTACTTTGCCGACTAAGGTCCGTCTAGTCAAGGCTATGGTTTTTCCTGTGGTCATGTATGGATGTGAGAGTTGGACTGTGAAGAAGGCTGAGCGCCGAAGAATTGATGCTTTTGAACTGTGGTGTTGGAGAAGACTCTTGAGAGTCCCTTGGACTGCAAGGAGATCCAACCAGTCCATTCTGAAGGAGATCAACCCTGGGATTTCTTTGGAAGGAATGATGCTAAAACTGAAGCTCCAGTACTTTGGGCACCTTATGCGAAGAGTTGACTCATTGGAAAAGACCCTGATGCTGGGAGGGATTGGGGGCAGGAGGAGAAAGGGACGACCGAGGATGAGATGGCTGGATGGCATCACAGACTCAATGGACGTGAGTCTGAGTGAACTCCGGGAGTTGGTGATGGACAGGGAGGCCTGGCGTACTGTGATTCATGGGGTCGCAAAGAGTCGGACACGACTGCGCGACTGAACTAATGTGTTCTCTTGGCAAAATGCTGTTAGCCTTTGCCCTGCTTCATTTTGTACTCTAAGGCCAAACTTGCCTGTTACTCTCTTGACCTCCTACTTTTGCACTCCAGTCACTTCTGATGAAAAGGACATCTTTTTTTGATGTTAGTTCTATAAGGTCTCAGAGAAGGTAATGGCCACCCACTCCAGTACTCTTGCCTGGAAAATCCCATGGATGGAGGAGCCTGGTAGGCTGAGTCCATGGGGTCACAGAGAGTCAGACATGACTGAGCAACTTCACTTTCACTTTTCACTTTCATGCACTGGAGAAGGAAATGGCAACCCACTCCAGTGTTCTTGCCTGGAGAATCCCAGGGATGGCGGAGCCTGGTGGGCTGCCATCTATGAGGTCAAACAGAGTCAGACACGACTGAAGTGACTTAGCAGCAGCTCTAAGGTCTTGTAAGTCTTCATAGACCTGATCAACTTCAGCTTCTTTGGCATTAGTGTTTGGGGTATAGACTTGAATTACTGTGATAAAGAATGGTTACCTTGGAAGCAAACCAAGATCATTCTGTCAGTTTTGAGACTGCACTCAAGGTACTGCATTTCGGATTCTTTTGTTGAACCTAGGGACTACTTTGTTTCTTCTAAGAAATTCTTGCCCACAGTGGTCATTTGAATGAAATTCAGATGAATTATGAATGAAATACAGTCATCTGAATGAAATTCACCCATTTCCATCCATTTTAGTTCACTAATTCCTAAGAGTCAATGTTCACTCTTGACATCTCCTGATTGACCATGTCCAATTTATCTTGATTCATGCACCTATCATTCCAGGTTTCTATGCAATATTGTATTTACTGCATCGGACTTTAGTTTCACCACTAGACACATCCACAACTGAGTGTCATTTCCACTTTGGCCCACTTACTTTGTTCTTTCTGGAGCTATTAGTAATTCCCTTCCACTCTTCCGCAGCAGCATTTTGGATACTTTGTGACCTGGGTGCTGATCTTCCAGTGTCGAATCTTTTTGCCTTTTCATACTGTTCATGGGGTTCTCATGGCAAGAATAATGGAGTGGTTTGCCATTCCCTCCTCCAGTGGACCATGTTTTGTCAGAACTCTCCACTGTGACCCATCTGTTTTTGGTGGCCCTGCACGGTATGACTCATAGCTTCATTGAGTTATGCAAATACCTTGACCATGACAAGGCTGTGATCCATTGAAGTTAAAAGCTTTACATTTTGTTTTAGAGTTAAGTGCAGATTTTTCAGGAGTATTTATCTTCATATTTGCCAAGTTTTAACACTGGGTTATGCACATATTAGGACTTCACTGGTAGCTCAGTGGTAAAGAACCTGCCTGCAATACAGGAGACCAAGGTTTAATTCCTGGGTCAGGAAGATCCGCTGGAGGAGGGCATGGCAGCACACTCCAGTATTCTTGCCTAGAGAATCCATGGACAGAGGAGCCTGGCAGTCTGCAGTCCATAGGGTCACACACAGTGGTCACAACTGAGACAACTAAGCAGCAGCAGCAACATGCACATATTAGCTGAATAAACTTACACAAATGATTATCCTTTCTGGATCTCAATATTGTTGTCTTGTAAATGGAAATAAAAGTTAACACCTACTACCACAGGGCTGTTGTGAATCCTTACATGTGATGCACTTGACATTCAGCAGGCAGTAAGTCAGAGCTGGGTTTTGCATTATTTCACTGCTGTTTGCATATATTTTGGAAATGTATTTAGGATTATTTCTTCAGAATAGCATTCTAGAGTAGAATTGCTGGAGGAAATGGTAAGAGGTTTTTTTTTTTAATGTTATACATGTAGTTACATCTTTTCTAGAGGATTAAAACAATTTCTGCTTTCATTAGTAATAGAAGAGAATTCCCATTACACTGAGCCCTAGGAAGCATTAAGCTTCATAATTCTTTCAGGTGCTTATTTGATAGCTGAATAGTGGCATTTCAATATTAATTTATAAGGTCATTGATGGTAGGGACATGGTCTATCTTGTTCATCACTATATCCTAGCATAGAACATGGTATATACTGGATACTCATTAAAAAAAAAAATGAGTGAATAAGAAATTTGCCACTTTTATTAATTTTTTGGACTAATACATAAACAAATTCATTAATTAAGGGGTAATTTCTATAAGAATTTTTTACACATTTATTAGGTTTTAACTTTTCTATCATTTATGTGTGCTTTAAGAAATTATTTTTTTCTTAATCATTTGCTATGGGTATTACCCCAGTTTATTTACCTTTTGACTTTATTTTACTTTTGATACATTGAAATTTTGCTCTTTTTTTACATCTACTGCTTGTTTCCTTTGGGATTTCTTTTAGTGGTTTTAAGCATAGGATGGTTCCTTTGCAACAAAAATAATTAAATATCTAGGAATAAACTTACCTAAGGAGACAAAAGAACTGTACACAAAAAATTATAAGACAATAATGAAAGAAATCAAAAGATGACATAAACAGATGGAGAGATATTCCATGTTCCTGGATAGGAAGAATCAATATTGTGAAAATGACTATACTACCAAATGCAATATACAGATTCAGTGTGATCCCTATCAAATTATCAATGGCATTTGTCACAGAACTAGAACAAAACATTTCACAATTCATATGGAAACAAAAAAGACCCCAAATACCCAAAACAGTCTTGAGAAAGAAGAATGGAGCTGGAGGAGTCAACCTTCCTGACTTCAGATTATACTACAAAGCTACAGCCATCGAGACAGTATGGTACTAGCACAAAAACAGAAATATAGACCAATGAACAAGGCAGAAAGCCCAGAAATAAACCAATGCACCTATGGGTACCTTATTTTTGACAAAGGAGGCAAGAATATACAATGGGGCAAAGACAGACTCTTCAATAAACCGTGCTGGGAAAACTGGACAGCTACATGTAAAAGAATGAAATTAGAACACTTCCTAACACCATACACAAAGATAAACTCAAAGATAAACTCTTAGATTAAAGACCTAAATCTAAGACCATAAACTATAAAACTCTTAGAGGAAAACATAGGCAGAATACTTGATGACATAAATCAAAGCAAAATCCTCTATAACCCACTTCCTAGAGTAATGGGAATAAAACCAAATGTAAACAAGTGGGACCTGACTAAACTTAAAAGCTTTTGCACAGCAAAGGAAATTATAAACAAGGTGAAAAGATAGTCCTCGAAATGCGAAAAAATAATAGCAAATGAAACAACTGACAAAGGATTAATTTCCAAATATATAAGTAGCTCATATAACTCAATGCTAGAAAAATAAACAACCCAATCAAAAAGTGGGGGAAAGACGTAAACAGACATTATTCCAAAGAAGACATACAGATGCCTAACAAACACATTACTTTGCCAACAAAGGTCCATCTAGTCAAGGCTATGGTTTTTCCAGTAGTCATGTATGGATGTGAGAGTTGGACTGTGAAGAAAGCTGAGCACTGAAGAATTGGTGCTTTTGAACTGCGGTGTTGGAGAAAACTCCTGAGAGTCCCTTGGACTACAAGGAGATCCAACCAGTCCATTCTAAAGGAGATCAGCCCTGGGATTTCTTTGGAAGGAATGATGCTAAAGCTGAAACTCCAGTACTTGGGCCACCTCATGCAAAGAATTGACTCATTGGAAAAGACTCTGATGCTGGGAGGGATTGGGGGCAGGAGGAGAAGGGGACGACAGAGGATGAGACGGCTGGATGGCATCACCAACTTGATGGACGTGAGTCTGAGTGAACTCCGGGAGTTGGTGATGGACAGGGAGGCCTGATGTGCTGCAGTTCATGGGGTCCAAAGAGTTGGACATGACTGAGCGACTGGACTGAACTGAACTGAACAAACACATGAAAAGATGCTCAACATCGCTCATTATTAGGGAAATGCAAATCAAATCTACAATGAGGTATCACCTCACATTGGTCAGAGTGGCCATCATCAAAAAGTCTACAAATGCTGGAGACAGTGTGATGAAAAGGGAACATTCTTGCACTGTTGGTGGGAATGTGAATTGATACAGCCACTATGGAAATTGGTATGGAGATTCCTTGAAAACCTAGGAACAAAACCACCATATGACCCAGCAATCCCACTCCTAGGCATATACTCTGAGGAAACCAGGATTGAAAAAGACACATGTATCACATTGTTCATTGCAGCACTATTTACAATAGCTAGAACATGGAAGCAACCTAGATGTCCATCAATAGATGAATGGATAAAGTTGAGGTACATATACACAGTGGAATATTACTCAGCCATTAAAAGGAACACATTTGAGTCAGTTCTGATGAGGTGGATGAACCCAGAACCTATTATACAAAGTGAAATGAGTCAGAGAAAGATAAATATCATATTATAACACACATATACAGAATTTAGAAGAATGGTACCGAAGAATTTATTTACAGGGCAGCAGCAGAGAAACAGACATAGAGAATAGACTTATGGTCATGGGAAGAGGGGAAGAGAGGGTGAGATGTATGGAAAGAGTAACATGGAAACTTACATTACCATATGTAAAATATCAGCCAATGGGAATTTGCTGTATGGCTCAAGAAACTCAAACAGGGGCTCTGTATCAACCTAGAGGGTTGAGATGGGGAGGGAGATGGGAGGGAGGTTCAAAAGGGAGAGGATATATGTATATCTATGGCTGATTCATGTTGAGGTTTGATAGAAAACAATAAAATTCTGTAAAGCAATTATCCTCAAAATTCTATAAAGCAATTATCCTTCAATTACTAGGATGCTTATTCTTCCTTCTTCTCCCCTTCAATCTTCTCAAAACTATAAAACTGTAATTTTCACTTATATAGTTTTTATGGTTTAATTTTTACTTTTAACTTTTTAGTCTATGTGAGATTCAGTTTCATGTGTGGAACAGTGTCAGAGTTTAAATTTAAAATCTTCCCCTAGGACTTTTGTGGCCATAATTACTCCTTGGAAGGAAAGTTATGACCAACCTAGATAGCATATTGAAAAGCAGAGATATTACCTTGCCAACAAAGCTCCCTCTAGTCAAGGCTATGGTTTTTTCCAGTGGTCATGTATGGATGTGAGAATTGGACTGTGAAGAAAGCTGAGTGCCAAAGAATTGATGCTTTTGAACTGTGGTGTTGGAGAAGACGCTTGAGAGTCCCTTGGACTGCAAGGAGATCCAACCAGTCCATTCTGAAGGAGATCAGCCCTGGGATTTCTTTGGAAGGACTGATGCTAAAGCTGAAGCTCCAGTACTTTGGCCACCTCATGTGAAGAGTTGACTCATTGGAAAAGACTCTGATGCTGGGAGGGATTGGGGGCAGGAGGAGAAGGGGACGACAGAGGATGAGATGGCTGGATAGCATCACTGACTCGATGGACGTGAGTCTGAGTGAACTCCGGGAGTTGGTGATGGACAGGGAGGCCTGGCGTGCTGCAATTTATGGGGTCACAGAGAGTCGGACACGACTGAACTGAAATGATCAGGTTCAGTTTTTAGATTATCAGTATACTTGTATGCTTGATTTGTAAGACAACCTTAGGCTCTCCTGCCTTTTTTTTTTTCCTGTGCTGATTTATATTTTTTTACTAGGAGTGACTTTAAAGATGCATTAGTTCAATTGTCTCCAGGTAAGAAGAATTATCCTTAATCAACTGTTGCAAAATTAAAATCATTGATTTCATATACATTCTATAAAATGAAATATGGACACAAAATCATATTCACAGCCAGAAATTGCACAAATCAATGCTAAGATTCTTTCGTATTTGAAATAGAAAGCTAGTAATATCTACTCATAGAACTTTCCAATCTCATCTCTTTTTCTGCTAATGGATACTCATTCTGACAGAATTCTAAGGATCATTTCACCCTGTAACTCTCTTCACCTTTCCCCTTTATGCAAATAAGGTGACTCTTACATCTAGTCAAATCATCACAACAGGCTTTTCATCATTTTTAATGGAATGTCAGCTTGGCCACCTGCTTTTATCCCCCTTCAGTCTGTAACATAAACTAGTCAACAAAGGCTGTCATCAGAGAGAGTTATTGTCAGTGCCTTACTTGTTATTCTATTCCCATCAGAAATTCAGCTGACAGATATTCAAAGGTCATAGCCCAAGTGACATGCAACCTGCCAATTCCCACAATTTTGTCTTAAATTTTAGCCTTCTCTTCATATAAAGTATTCAAAAGCTATAAACACTTATCAGCAGTATGATGTAATGTTTAAAAATAGAGACTCAGAAGTCAGATAAGAGTTGAGTTCAGAATGAGACCCCACCACTTACTTTCAGTGGAACCTTAGCTAAATCTCATAATCTTTCTAAACTTCATTTCTTTATCTTCAAAATAGGGACAAAAAATAATGGAAAAGAAATATATTTCTCTCGGTAAACCATTGGTATTTTGTTAAACCAAATAACTAGAATTGTCATGGCTCTGTTGTATTTCCTTTTTCACTTGTTGTCTGGGAAACAGAGAACTCAGTCTGTTTAAAGCTCAATTAAAATGAGTATTGGAGATCTGGTCAAGATATCACTATTTGGTAAGGTGAGCAGTCTTTTGTCTAAGATCAGTGGATTTTCCATAATCTTATCTGCCCTGAGCTGTTTCCCTGGAACAAATAACTAAGCCATATTGACACAGGGGTTTCAGTTCTCAGTGCCAGTATCTCCATCATGTCAGTGTTTATAGTCATGCTTCTCCCATCCAAATGCTAACCTGGCCTGACTGCTTAGCTTCTGAGACAGACGAGATTGGGTGCATTCATGGTGGTATGGCCGTAGACCGGTCATGCTTCTCAAGGATATTTGCTGCTGCTTTTTTTCCCCCAAAATTTCCTATTTTAACTTCCTTGTTATGTACACATATTTTACTTGATGACCTCAAAACATTTAAAGCAGAAGTTATAAACGGTAATAATAATAAAAGTGATAGTATCCAAACCATCAGCAGGTGCAAAGAAAGCAAAAGAGGCTGTATGCTATAATGGTTAATGTATGGGATCTTGGTCAGACATGAGTTTTAATCATGGCCCTGAGCAAGTTATTTATTTCTTGCTGTCTCAATTTCTTAATTTGTTAGATGAGCATAATATTGCTAAATAGGATTACTTTGAGGATTAAATAAGATAGAGCAAAACATTTGGAGTAGTTAAGTTCCCAATAAGCAGTAGTTTAAGAAAAAAGGATGAAATCACAACTTGGCATTTTAAAGATTGAGTATTGTGTTGAAGCAAAATTGAGGTTTGGAGAGAAAAAGTGTCCCTTGGCATTTTTAAATCAAGAAACATGAACTGCAGTAGACAAAAAAGTGCTTAACTTTAACCTGGTCCTGCTAAGTTTAAGGATTAATTAAAGAATATCACAAAGCGATTTTGGTTAAATTTTCTGAGATAGTCTAATTCCAAATTCCAGAGCTGGAAATGGACCTGGTAATCACTTTAGTCTTAAAATCAAGATATCCAGCTATCCAAGGAGCAGCCAACATTGCTTCCATTTCTTTCTCTACTAAATGGAAAATTTATGAACTGCTGCCTAACTAGACTTTTCCATTTTAGTGTAGAAAGAACATTTAGATTGAAAAGCAACTGCCCACTGGTAAATAAGGCAGTTAATACCTTTGAGTCTAGGAACACTTGAATGGCCTTTCAGTTCAGATGTTTGTTCTCCTTCTCGGGATAACTAGGAGAAGGATGGGAGAGATTAGTCTCTAAAGAGGAAAATTTATTATCTCTACCTTCAGAAATACCACTATATTTATATGGCAGATTTCTACTAAACCCTTTCTTAAAATGCACTTTTCTACTGATTAGGAAGAACTACTAGGAAAACATTTTATATTTATTTGATATATGTATATTAAATAAATATTAAATAGCATATTAAAGAGCAAGGCCATACTTTGCCAACAAAGGTCTGTCTAGTCAAGGTTATGGTTTTTCCAATAGTCATGTATGGATGTGAGAGTTGACCATAAAGAAAGCTGAGTGCCAAAGAATTGATAATTTTGAACTGTGGTGTTGGAGAAGACTTTTGAGAGTCCTTGGACTGGAAAGAGATCAAACTAGTCATTCTTAAGGAAATCAGTCCTGAATATTCATTGGAAGAACTAATGCTGAAGCTGAAGCTCCAATACTTTGGTCACCTGATGTGAAGAACTGACTCATTAGAAAAGACCTTAATGCTGGGAAAGATCGGAGGCAGGAAGACAAGGGGAGGACAGAGGATGAAATAGTTGGATGGCATCACTGACTAAATGGACATGAGTTTGAGCAAGCTCTGGGACTTGGTGCAGGACAGGGAAGCCTGGCATGCTGCATTCCATGGGGTCGTAAGAAGTTGGACACAACTGAGCGACTGAACTGAACTGAAACTTGTAGTTTTTCATGTGCTTATTGTTTTTACTTTCTTACTCCCGCTATACTGCATTCATCAAGTATTTATTGGACACGTTTAGTTGCCAGATACTGGTCTAGGCCCTGAAGACAAGACAAGACAAGAAACAAGACAACATCCTTGTTCTCATGAAATGTGTGTGGGTGAGATGGACAGCAAATATAATGTCACATTATAAAATGAGAAATCTTCATGGAGGGACTGGGTTGGTGTGTTGGGGTGTGGTGACATCAGGAGTTCTGTTTTGATCACATTAGGTTTTCTGAGATGCCTATTAGATATCCAAGTGAGGCAGATAATCAAAGCCATGGGCCCAGATGTGATCACCTATGAAGTGACAAGAGAAGACATCCGACAGTCAGACCTCAGACACTCCAATATACAGAAGTCAGTGAAGAAAACAAGGAGTCATTAAAGGAGACTAAATCCTAGAGATAAATGTGCTTCTAAAAGGAGAAAATAAAGAACTGTGCAAATAAGATGAAACTAAGAGCTGATCATTAGATCGGGAAGATGGAGGTGGCAATGACCTTGGCAAGAGATTTCCCTGGAGTAGAGGGAGTCAAGGCCTAATTAGAGTGGGCCATAGAGAGAATGCAAAGAAATGGAGATATCAGGTATAAGCAAATTTAGTTGAGGATTTTGGCATGAAAGGCAGCAGAGGGATGGGGATGTTATTATTTTGCTTTCTTGGTTACTATTTCTTTCTGTGGTGATGGTTTATTTTAATGGGAGATGTGTGTTTGTTAACTGAAAAATCTTAAAGAAGGATAAATTGGAGAAGAGAGGTAGAAGGGGTAATTGCAAAAGTGAAGTCCTTGAGCAGTTGAAATCTGCTTTCCTGATATGCATGAAAATGCAAATCTTAAAATGAAAACCAAAGATTCTTGTACAGATTTCAAGAACTCGAAGTTAGGATAGGGTGACGATGATGTGGTTGGGGAAAGGGGGAAACTGGGAAGCTGAGGCGCCAGCATGTTACTCAGTACTATTTTCTAGGGAGAAGAACCCCACATAGGTAGGGTCACTCAGTCATGTCTGACTCTTTGTGACCCCATGGACTGTAGCCCACCAAGCTCCTCTGTCCACAGAGTTCTCCAGGCAAGAATACTGGAGTGGGTTGCCATTCCCTTTTCCAGGGGATCTTCCCAGCCCAGGGATCAAACCCAGGTCTCTTGCATTGCAGGTAGATTCTTTACCAGTTGAGCCACAAGGGAAGCCCAAAAAGTATGGTAACAGCTGGCCAATAAAAAAAAGATTTGAACAAGCAAACTTCCTGGTGACCTGGGATGAAAAAGTGGGTCTGGCAGGAAGCCTGATATGTACAAGTATCTCTTTAAAACAAAATATATCCCTGTGTGTGTTCTTTCAGATGGTGTGATTGATCCTGTATTATGGTTCAGTTCAGTTCAGTCGCTCAGTCATGTCCGACTCTTTGTGACCCCATGAATCACAGCACGCCAGGCCTCCCTGTCCATCACAACTCCCGTAGTTCACTCAAAATATAAATCTACTTTAAAGTTGTTTATTGATTTGTCTGTGAGTGGTCTTTCCTTTTCTCTTTTCCTCTCTCATCTAGAGTTAAAACAAGAGAGAAGAGACTTTCCGGTTTGATTTTCACAGAGGAAGATGATATAGATCATTATGGCTGGAGAAGGAGGGAATATAGTTGTCCCTGACAACATTAAATGGAGTCTAAGTTAAAATGCTATGTGTTTGGGGCTGTTTTCTTAGAGATCACTAAGGGGCACAGGGACCTGAGGATGAGTTTGTTTGCTCGCTCATATTTTAAATTTTATTTGTTTAATTGGCAGCATTGAATTGAAGTTTTTCCATTATTTTATTCTGTTTATTTTTATGCACAAATATCTTCCTATGTGAGTTGATAATACCAGTCATTTGCAAGTGATTCTGTTACAGCACTAGGTTGGGTTCCACGAATATTGAAGCATGGGTCCTACAATAGAGACTTGAAAAGGACAAAAATGAAATTTAATAATAAATGTTGGTATACCAGTCCATTTGAGTTTACTGATCCACCCCTTGAAATAGGAGACACAAGAAGGATTGTTGGAAGAACCTGTATGAAAGAGACGCTAAACTATTTTAATGAAAAAGACTAAAAAGCTTATCATTATGTTAATTCCACAGCGTTAGATCTGTGATGCTTAAAGTACCACTGAAACTAAAGCTTTTCCTACACTATATTAATCACAAAGTACACGTTGAGTCAGACTTTCCTGACTATATTAAGTACAGATAATACTGTACACTCTGCAATTTTCCTCTTACTATTCAAATCTGGGTGTCATCATTTATTAACTATGTGGATTTGGGGCAGGTAACTTCTTTGTGCCTCAAAGAAATAGGCATGGTAATAGTGCCTACCTTAGTAGGGTATTATAAAGATAAAATGCAATACGTAGTAAACAATTAGAACAATATCAATGGCATGGGTTAGACTTTTTTATTATTATTATTGCATTGTGATATAATAAGATGACTGTCTGGCTTCTCATTGGTAAAGAATCCACTTACCAGTGCAGGAGACTCAAGAGACATCAGTTTATCCCTGGGTTAGGAAGATCCCCTGGAGCAGAAAGTGGCAACCCACTCCAATATTCTTGCTTGGAAAATTCCATGGACTGAGGCGCCTGACGGGAGGAGGAGGAGGCAATGGACTCATGAGGAGTCCATGAGTTTGCAAAGAGTCAGACACGACTGAGAGCACATACGTGTACACACACACACACACGAAATGACTGTCTAGGAAACACTGTGCAGCTAGCAGTGCACATTTATCACTTAGTTAATTTTAAGAGGTAATGAAACCATAGGGCAATGGTGCACACCTATTGAATACTCAGGGAGGAGAAAGGAAACTTGAGTTTTATCTTGCTTTGTTTTTGGCTTTCACTAGGTATTCCGCCTACTTTTTTTTTTTTTAATTTACAATACTCTATTGGTTTTGCCATACATCAACATGAATCCGCCATGGGTGTACATGAGTCCCCAATCCGCCTACTTTTTAAAATCGTGATATTTTAATCTTTATTACACAGAGACATACTCTAAGTATGTTTAGGTCACCTTGTGTAATTTGTAAGGGTGAAATTGCAAACTCATTTTCTAGTCTTTTTGAGTTTATTAGCAGCTGTACAAAATTTCCCCTCTTTAAATTTTTTCTTATGTTTACCTCATTATTTCTGTCTATAATAGAAAATTTTCTTTAAAGTTATTGCTGCTATAAAGGGAAATACAGTTCTCGAAGTGCGAGTTAACTCAACCCTTCATTGTTGTTATGCATTTTAAAAGTTATATATACATGTCAAAATACTTAACTAAAGTGGAATGACATAAACATGAAATCTTTCTTCACACTGCCCAACCTCCAGCCCCACTCTACAGAAGTAACCACTTCTATTAGTTTGTTGTGACAAATTACCATAAACTTTGTGGATTAAAAAATACATTCTTATAGATCTGTAGTTCAGAAGTCTGAAATTCATCTCCCTGGGCTAAAATGGAGATGTTAACAAAGCTGTCTGTTTCTAACTTCAGCTAAATGTCATCCTGCATAGCACATCTCTACACCTAATCACAATTTCCCTGGCTTGCTGCTCTGTGCCAGATGCTTTGCTGTATATAAAAGAAGACAAAGATCAGTAGTAAAAAGCCAGGCTTCTTATAGTGTTGTTATTGTTGTTCAGTTGCAAAGTCATATCTGATTTTTTTGTGACCCCATAAACTGCAGCACGCCAGGCTTCCCTGTCTTTGTAGCGTTACCCTTAGTAAATGTTGGCATGTATTAGTGTTATTAATAATAGCTAGCATATATTGAACACCTACTATGTATGAAGTCCTATGACAAAGATTTACGATTATTTCTCTGATTTAATCTTCTGATGTACATATGATTGTTATCCTCATGTTTCATCACATGAGGAACCTGCAGTTTAAGGAGATTCAGTCACTTCCCAAAGGCCATTCACAAGAAAGTAATAGAGCAGGGATTTATTCAGTTTCCTTGGGCTTCAAATTTTAAGCCCAACAGGATTTCTCTTTTGCCAAATGATAAACAAAAATAAAAACTACAATGTATCTTTGTTTTGAAAGACTTGGAAAATAATAGCTCAGAAACAAAATTATGAAAAGAGTCAGCAATGATTCATAAAGATAAAGGTATATTGTAATCAGACAGACATGACTTTGAATTCTGACCCAGCCACCAACTGGCTCTGTCACTTCTTTTATCATCTGTTTCTTATCTGTAAAAAGGAATTTATGAGATTACATAAGATAAGAAACATTCCGTTCCGTTCAGTCACTCAGTCGTGTTCGACTGGCTTTGATGAAAAAGAGGGCTTTCCTGGTAGCTCAGCTGGTAAAAAAGCCACCTGCAATGCAGGAGACCCTGGTTTGATCCCTGGGTCAGGAATACCCATTGGAGAAGGGATAGGCTACCCACTCTAGTATTCTTGGGCTTCCCTGGTGGCTCAGCTGGTAAAGAATCCTCCTGCAATGTGGGAGACCTGGCTTTGATCTCTGGATTGGGAAGATCCCCTGGAGAAGGGAAAGGCTGCCCACTCCAGTATTCTTGTCTGGAGAATTCATGGACTATCCATGGGGTCGCAAAGAATCAGATATGACTGACTTAAGTGAAACATTGGGTTTCTTGAAAAAGAACAAAATAATGTCATTGCAGCAATATGAATGCATCTAGAAACTATATTCGGAGAAGGAAATGGCAGCCCACTACAGTGTTCTTGCCTGGAGAATCCCAGGAACGGGGGAGCTTGGTGGGCTGCCATCTATGGGGTCGCACAGAGTCAGACACAACTGAAGCGACTTAGCAGCAGCAGCAGAGACTGTATTCACCCCACTCCAGTACTCTTGCCTCGAAAATCCCATGGATGGAAGGGCCTGGTAGGCTGCAGACCATGGGGTCGCTAAGAGTTGGACATGACTGAGCAACTTCACTTTCACTTTTCACTTTCATGCATTGGAGAAGGAAATAGCAACTCACTCCAGTGTTCTTGCCTGGAGAATCCCAGGGACGGGGAAGCCTGGTGGGCTGCCGTCTATGGGGTCGCACAGAGTCGGACACGACTGAAGCGACTTAGCAGCAGCAGCAGAGACTGTCTTACTCAGTGAAGTAAGTCAGAGAAAGATCCTCGAAAATCCCATGGATGGAAGGGCCTGGTAGGCTGCAGACCATGGGGTCGCTAAGAGTTGGACATGACTGAGCAACTTCACTTTCACTTTTCACTTTCATGCATTGGAGAAGGAAATAGCAACTCACTCCAGTGTTCTTGCCTGGAGAATCCCAGGGACGGGGAAGCCTGGTGGGCTGCCGTCTATGGGGTCGCACAGAGTCGGACACGACTGAAGCGACTTAGCAGCAGCAGCAGAGACTGTCTTACTCAGTGAAGTAAGTCAGAGAAAGACAAATATCATATGATATCACTTATATGTGGATTCTTAAGGAAAGGTACAAATAAACTTATTTACAAAAGAGAAATAGAGTCACAGATGTAAAAAAAAAATTACAGTTATCGTTGGGGAAAGGGAGGAAGGATAACTTAGATTAGGATTGACATATACACACTCAGTTCAGTTCAGTTCAGTCGCTCAGTCATGTCCGACTCTTTGCAACCCCATGAATCGCAGCACGCCTATCCTCCCTGTCCATCACCAACTCCCGAAGTTCACTCAGACCCACATCCACCGAGTCCGTGATG